>JAJHSJ010000014.1:35569743-35764804 GCA_021015155.1 Magnolia officinalis
TGTTGCTACAGGAAGGACAACATTTTGGATCGTTGCTCGTAATTCATCGATGTTTAGAGCTGAACGGTTTTGCTCAGATCTGCCTCGTCGAGAGGTATTACCTCCAAGTCTTCCACAGATGAGTCCTCTGTAGGTCCCCTAGGATCGAGGACACTGATGGTGAGGGCTTGCTTCACTGACCCTTTCTTTACTACTATCGCATAACATTTTCGAGCTTCACGCTGATCTCCCTGGAGGTAGCCTATTTCGCCCTCGGCGGGAACTTCATCATCAGATGGTAAGTGGAGACGACTGCCCTCACTGCATTGAGAGAAGGTCTTCCCAAAATGACATTGTGTACCGATGACACATTAACGACGAGGAAGTCCACTAGGAGGGTGACTTGATGTCGTCATTCTCCCGCGATTACAAGGAGGGAAATGGACCTTTCGGAGATCACTCTTTCTCCAGCAAAGCCGTGCAGGGGGTCTTCACGGGTCTGAGATGTTGAAAGTGCTCTGATTTGTCAAGTTACGTGTATGTTGAGTCAGAGTGTCTACAGAGACTGATAGGAAGATTAATTCAAGCGTTTGCCTCAACCGGATGTGTGCAAGCTCGTCACAGGTAAAACTAAAGCCTCACATCCCATGACCCAAAACACCAGGTAAAGAAAAACCCTCAAAAATAAGTTAGAAATCATATGGTTTTAAGGTGAGAAAACTTTCTTCGAAATAGGAAAATCTCTAAGTTTTTCTCGCCTTTTCGATTTTATCGAAACACCCTCGATATGATCGACCTGTTCTGTTGATGTCCTCGATACCTTAACGATATTATCGATGAGAGGACCAAAAGTGTCCAACAACTAAATATTCATCTAGACGGATTTATCGATGTATCGATACACATATTGATATCATCGATATAAACACTAAATGTCCAGCAACTTCATAACATATCTGGACGAATTATCGATGTATCGATACACCTATCGATATTCGAATCTCAAGTCCATCGAGAGTGGCTCGATAAGATCAACAGACAGATTTTCGGCGACCTTGTTTTTTAATGAAAATCTCAAAATCCTTCGATAACATCGATGTTCTTACGATATGATCTGAAATCAAATATCGATAACATCGGAAGTCGATCGATGATATCGATCGAGGGCACGCATTTCTCACAACAGATATTTCAGGCCATTTTTAACTATGATCAGGGGCCCTTCGATAAAATCGATATTCAAATATCGATGATATCGACACCAGATCGATTGCATCGAACAAGGTCATAAACTGTCCAGCAAGCTCAAAGATAAATCAGCTGGATTTACGAAGCCTCGACTCTAATCTCGATATCATCGACATTCAAATTCTAATGATCTCGATGGATCCCCGATCATTCATGAAAACCTGAAATATTTCAAAGTCAAGTCTCTCTAATTTTTTAAGTGTCGATGGATCGAACCTGTCATCGATGGAATCGGAGTTCGAAATCCGATGACATCGACAATAGTTTCGATTCATCGACCAATTGGCAAAGAGTTTCAAAAGTGTATGACATTGAGTCCGAGTAATCGAGCAGACCATCGATGCTATCGAGAGTATACGCTCGATGATATCGAACCTGCTTGATGATATTGAACTCTGTTATAAATGTGATCGTTTTATATTCGTTGGAACTTTTTGCCTATATATAGAGGACTTATCTTTTGTTGCCGTGAGAGAAAATAGAGAGAGCTTTTGTGTGTTTCAACTTACATCTTATATCTACAACCCTTTCTCTTGAGGGAGTTCATCCTCCAATCCACCCTCATCATTGATATTCAATAGAGTGGATTGGGGAATGAACTTCCGCATTCAAGGATCCTCCAGCTACTACCTTAATTGCAAATCATTAAGCTGGGATGCCTTGAATGCCTAGATGATTGGAATTACTCTATCTTCCCTATAAGAAAATCTTTAAATAGTAGGATTCCATTATAACCTTGACCCAACCCGAAGCCAAGTATTGGTATAATATCTTGTGTTGCGAATCAAGGGAGCAGAAGACTCTTCGTCAACAAGGAGGAAGAGATCTTCGGCACTGTGCTAAACGGGACTCATCAGCTTATTTGTAAGTATCCAGAGTCTAAGAGGACACTTGTGATCATTCCTTTCTAGGATTAGGTCCTAAGTGGTTCTCACCCTTTGAAGTCCTCAAGGAGGCCTCCGGCGGGAGTGTACGTGGTGGGTGCATTGTGTGGACCCTTGCTCTGTGGAGAGCATAAACATCTGGTTTGGAGTGAACCAGTAAAACTCTGGGTTTTAAGTGAACTGGGTAAAACCTTAGGGTTTGAGGTCAACCGTGTAGAAACCTCCAGTAGGGTCTTATGGAAGATCCTTGGCCAGTGTGCCTAAAAGTGGGTGCGTTGTGTTGACCCTTGCTCGTGAGAGCATAAACAGTCAGCCTCAGTGTAGGTTGTAAAGGTTGAAGGTGAACCTGATTTAAAACCTTAAGTTCGAGGTGAACCATGTGAAACCTCCTTAGTGAAATCCGGTACACTCAAGGGTTGATTGCTGTTACCGGAAGTGGAGTAGACTTTTTGTCGAACCACTATAAAATGACTGTGTTTGAGATTGTTATTTTGATTACTGATTTGCTTTAATACTTCCATATCTGAATATCTGATCACTCCTCACACACCTACACAGTCATGTCCATCATGAACTAGATTGCATATTGTTTACTCCTTAAGCAGTTTGTGATTGGATCCTCTACCTGGCTTGGAAGCCAGTAGAGTTACATTTGAGTAATCCTGAGAATTGCATGATCATAGGATTAGTGAAGTAAGATCTTTTTAAATAAATCATAAAAACTTTGAAAAGTCCTATTCACCCCCCTCTAGGACATATTGGCATATTCCTTCTTCAACTAGTGTGGCCTTCACCGCCATTTCAGATGTGACCTTGGAATCCCCATTCTTTCAAAAGCTTCAGATTAAATAACATCAGCTGAGTTCCTGGTGTCGACCAGGATGCGATACACTTTGTGATTGGCTATGGTCATAGTCACCATTAAGACGTCGTCATGCGGATGCTGGATTCCGCGCGCATAATCTTCTGTGAAGGTCAGGCTGCACGGACTGACTCGAAGCACTTTTCTTGGCCTCTCGGTCATGTGGATGTAATGTTCCGGATCAGACTTCCGAGAATGGGCTTTACAGGCCCTGTTTGAGTCCCCTTCACCAGATGAGCCACCAAAGATGGTACGGATCTCGGCTGACTCTTCTGCAGTATTGTTCTGCTGCTCTCATTCTTCTCTCTGAGTTGTTCTTTCTTCCTTGGTATATCGGCGCAGATGACTCTTGCGGATAAGGGTATCGATCTCATCCTTGAGATCCACGCAGTCGGTTGTGTTGTGGTCGTGATCACGATGAAAATGAAATACTTGCGCTTGTCTCGATGATATGAGTTGACCTTCATGCAAACGGGACAATTCAGGAGCTTCTGGCCTCTGATGTCAAGTAGTATTTGTTCAGTAGATATGTTGAGGGGAGTGTAGGAACGAAATTTGCCCTCAATTTTTCTACTCGGACGATGATCTCTAGGAACGCGGCCATCTGGTCTTCTACTAGACGGCTGGGGTTCTTCATTCCTCGACCTCTTTCCCTTGCTGGTTGGCTCTGCTACTTGGACATTTTTGCGAGCGTTGGAGAATTCCTCAGCGTTAATGTATTTCTGTGCTCTGGTGATGAGCTCAACTGACGTCTTTGGTAGATTCTTTCCAATGGAGAAGGTGAATTTCCACTCTTTCAAGCCACTAAACACAGCGGAGAGTGCCATCTTGTCATCATAGTCCTCCACCTGTAATGCTTCTTCATTGAAATGGGCGCTGTAGTCCTTTAATGACTCTTTAGGTCCTTGCTTGATGGTGAATAGATGAGTATTCAGCTTCCGACTCTTCTTACCAGAGACGAACTGGGTAAGGAACATTCTGCTGAGTTTTGAGAAGGAGCTGATCGATTTTGGTTTAAGTTGTCGGTACCAATTTCGAGCATATCTGAACAGAGTTATTGAGAAGGCTCGGCACATCATGGCATCTGTGGTTGATTGGATCTGCATCCACGAACGGTATGACTCTACATGCTCTGATGGATCTCTGGATCCGGAGAATTGGATGACAGGAGGCATCCTGAACCTCGACGGCATCGCTTCATCCATAATTTCTGAGGTGAAGGGAGGATCGGTCTCTTCCATCATTGTCTGGACCGTAGTTGGGATGGACGAAGATAGATGTTTCTTCTGAAACGCTTTTAACTGGTCTCGGAGTTCCTTGAACTGTGCTTCCAAAGGGTTCTGATTCTCAGCTACTGTCTCTTGGAGGGCATCCGCCACCTCGGATGTTCTGTCCCGCCTACTTCTCTCCAGCTGATGGTGGAAGTCAGTGGGGGCCAGAGCTGAAGTGGCAGACACGTAAGACTGCTCAGCGCCCGAGCATGTTCTGGAATTCGGGCGGATCACTCCTGAGGCACTGCGTTGTGCGCATGGTCGGGAGTGCGTGCGGACTGCGCTTGAGAACCTCTAGCCCAAGAATTGATTGGCTGGGGTCGCTCTTCGGGCGCTAGAGTGGCTTTACCAGGTTTAATGGTGGCTGTTGGTTCTGCTGTGCTTTCATTTAGTTGATTTCGTCCTTCAGCATCTGGACTTCGTTTTGCAGTGCCTTGTATTTTCCTCCTCGGCTCCGAGTCCGTTGTGACGGTCTTATCGGAACCGACTCGGTGTGCAGTAGTGAAGAAGATTGGTGTTGCTCGCTAGGTTCAGGCTCCACCACTATCGCCTTTTTATTTCCTGTCGCCATTTCTGGTAAACACTATAGCTTTTGTTTGCGTTTCCCTCAAACGGTGCAAAAAATGTTGATGCCAAAATCTGGACTACTTTCCACTCAATGCAGCAAACCTTTGACAGACCCTAGTCTTGCATAAAAGGGTAAGCAAAGGAGACCCTGGCTAAGCCGGGGGACCCTCCGATGCCTAAGTCAGGCTAAGGAATCTAGGTCTAATCGAATGTAGAGAGGGAGAGTCCGAGATCTTACGTACCTGTAGCAATGGGGTCCCTTGATATTTATACATGTGGGTCGGACGATCCACGTCCGTTAATCTCGGCATGATTTACTCAATCAGCGAGATATCATGATCGTGGAGATATTATTTACAATCTATGGATCGTGCGCCGTATCGTGTCTTAAAGGCACGTATCCTTGGGCAGGATCTTTGGCCACATCTGCATCTGAGTTGATCTCCGGGCTTGGCATACGAGGTATCCATACCAGAGCTCTACCCCAGCCTTGACGTATGGAGCATCCTTACCTGGACTAGGCCTCAGCCTCGGCATACAGAGTATTCATACTCTAACTTGGCCTCAGATCGTGCAGAAATAAGGCCGAGTACCAGCAGTCGGAGTCCGTCGATAGATCACTGAGATCGGAGCTCACTGAATGGAGTTGAGGACAAGGATTAGAGCTTGGCTCAGTCATCCTTCTTCAAATGAGGACGAAGGTTCGGGTCGGCCGATCAGGATTGTAATTCCGAGTTGTGACTTAGGGGTCAGCCCCTACTTGACGTAGTATTCTCTTTCCGAGGCCTTGTTTTCTGATTCGTGTAGCTCAGGCTGACCCTGATTATCCTTGTATAGATTTCCCCACCATGATATATGTGTTGTATCCACACCATCCATCCATTTCGAGAGATCATTTTTAGGGCACGAGACAAAGAATGAGGCAGATCCGGAGCAGTATTGGACCCCACCACAGAAGACAGTGGGGAGAGTGACGCTTGCTGTTGAAACCTTTCTAAGGTCCACCATGATGTTTATTTGAGATCTAACTTGTTCATAAGTTAACACAGACAAGAAAAAAGTGAAAACACAAATATAAGCTTGATTGAAGACTTTTGTGGCCCTCAGAAGTTTTTAATGGTGAGGGTCACTCTCCCCACTATTTTCTTTGGGTGGGGTCCACTGGAGCTTTGGATCTGAATCATTCTTTGGTTTATACCATAATATGATATCTCCAAATGGATGGATGGTGTAGATACAAAACATACATCATAGTGAGACCCACAGAACTTGGTGAGGTCACTTCAGTAGCCAGTCTCGCTACTCAACCTGTCAGTAGCTAATCCGCGTCCGTTCGTAGTGTAGCACACAGCAAAAGCTTTATGGACCTCAC
The DNA here is from genome assembly GCA_021015155.1 of Magnolia officinalis. NCBI lineage: Eukaryota > Viridiplantae > Streptophyta > Magnoliopsida > Magnoliales > Magnoliaceae > Magnolia > Magnolia officinalis. The sequence goes on from JAJHSJ010000014.1 coordinate 35,575,927, forward strand.
CACGATTTATGTTTTTTTACCCACGCTGTTCATCCATTTCTGCCACCTCATTGCAGGGGATAGGCTAAAAACTGAAGCAGATTCAAATCTCAAATGGACCACACCACAGGAAACAATGGTGAGTGAATGCCACCATTAAAAACTTCCTAAGGCCAACATGTCAAGGGAGCCGATTAGGTGTTACCTGGTGTTACCGTGTGGAGCTCACCTTAATGAATTTGTTGCGTATCCATGCCCACCATCCAATATTTTCTGATTATTTTAGGAGGTTATGCCAAAGCTTAAGCAGATGATTATTTATTTATTTATTATTATTATTTTTTTACACACGCACACACGCCCCCGCACACTCACGCCTAAGAAGATTTGAATCTCCAGTGGTGAATGACGATTAAACACTTTTTTTTTATAGGCCACAAAAGTTTGGGATCAAGCTTATTTTCATATTTATTTTTCATACAGGTCAGTTTCAACTCATCAATGGGTTCGATGGAAAATAAACATTACGGATCTGCTTATGGTGGGCCCTAGGAAGTTTATTTTATTTATTTATTTATTATTATTATTTTTTATGGTGGGCATTCAATCACCAATGTTTCTTGAGGTGTCATCCACCTGAGATTTGGATCTGCTTAATTTTTATGGATCATGATCTAAATTGGGCTGGAAATTGGATGGACAACTTGGATATAAAACACATTATCAAGGTGGGCCCATGGTAAGGGTAACGCCCACTAAGGTGTTACCCGAGTAACACATAATCCACTCCCAGGTATTGATTAATTCATTTTAATAGTAGGCATTCAATTGACACTATTTCCTATGTAGTCTACTTAGAGATTTTGGATCTGTTTCATTCTTGTGATCATGCCCTGAAATGAGCTAGAAAAATGAATGAACCAAGTGGATAAAACACATGCATCATGGACAACCCACAAAGCTTTGCCAGCAAGTACCGAGGTGTGCGCTGTGCGCTACTGCTACACAACGCAATCCGAGTCCCCATGCGGCTGCCAAGGGTAGGGGCCGACTTGGAAAATGCACTTCATTTGCTAGGTTTCTCTCATCACACGGTTGCCTGCCTTGTATGTTTTCACTAATGGTTTTACTTAAAAACTTTATACCTATCAAAATACATCAATATCCCAGTTAACCTAAGATACCATATATAATGAGATCTCTTAAAGAAAGAAAGAAAAATAAAAAATAAAAATCTTTCCAATCCTACAAATATGTCGCTTTCTAATTAAACCATCAAAACATCACCCATTTAAATAATCCAATGCCATGAATAACCATCACACATCATACCACATCACGTACAAAATAAGAAAATCATTTAAAACAGCCACTCATGAATTCAATTGAATCTCTCATGGAAATTTGATTTCATCCAAACATCTAAAGTTGGGCTTTATCAATGTTCTGACCTTTCCATCTTTCAGAAAATCCCAATACCATATATGCTTCCATAAACAGAACTAGACCGGTCCAATCATTGGGTAGGCAGTATATCCCTCGAATGTCGACCATACCTTAGTTCTTTGGACCTCTCATTTACTTATGTGTAACCCACTCAACGAGGAGTAATCTTAGGGCCCACATCAACATAATATTATATACGTTATATATAATATTGAGGACTAATCTTAATTTGTACAGGAAAGATGCATTTGTTTCCGTAGGATGGGACCCTACTGTCCACCAAAATTCAGAGAGCATCTACGACTTTCTCTACCCTATTCCATTCATGGGACATTGCAAACGTTGGGGGCATCCAAACAGCACAATTGCACCCGGTAGAATCATTAATCACATCAGTAGATATAAAGTAGTTACTAAATAGAACATAATCACAGCCATTAGGGAAAAATTTCCCAAGTATATTTAGTTAAAATGAATATCATGAAATTGCCAGTGCAACCAAACGCACCTTAAAATAATTGGCACTAGAAAACGTATGCAATCTAAAGAGTCAATTAAGCTTTTCGCATAGGATCTTGAAAGGACAAACTAGAAAAATCTTAATAGATCATAATGAGAAATTAATATATGAGAACCCATTAGAAATTCTTAATAGATAATTAGAAATTATATGATCCTCTGCCCTAAGTCATATATAGGACCCAAGAGTTGAAAATCTACCATGTCAATTTGATGGGTCCCAATCCACCATGTCAATTTGATGGGCCCCATACCCCATAAATTTTCTATTCTACAGCATCTGACACCAAAATCCCAGCCCCTACTTCATAGAAAGTGGACAATTGCAAGATTTTTTTTTTTCTTTTCTATATGCCAGTTTGAAGGCAACTGACCTAAAGAGTTAGGTACCAAAACATCTGCATTTTTCGTTCGCACAACTTTCGATGAATTAGGGTCCTTTAGGGCTGAAAGTCCGGCGGGTTCAACCTGACCAACCTATGACCATGCCGACATTGGGTTGGGCATGGGCATGATATATTGGGTTCAATCTCGGGCTTGGGCTATACAAACACCAACCCGATAAAACTTGAGTCGGGCTCGGGTTGAGGACTCGGGTTGCTCGACCCAACCCGAACCCGATCAATATATAAGTTACTTATAAATTATAATTGAGTGTGAATCGTCTGTGTGGATCGTTTGTGTTGAAGGCACAAAAAATTCCCGTGCCGTCAAGTCTCAATGGTCCACGTCATTTCCGATGACTCAAGCTAACAAGATATGTCAAAGTTCTCTCTCCCAAAAAGAATGTGTGCTACACAACACGACTTTTAAAGGAGTAGTTATCTTGTATTTTAGATTGTTTTTTTAGAAAAAAATAAGTTCTTTACAATAAATTACTAAATATATAATTCATAAAACATAGGTACAAAAAATAAGACGTGTATTGAAATATAATAGACTAATGTAATAACGAAAATATTAGCATGTATTCACCTTATCAACCAGACCAAGCCCACTTGGGTTGGGCTTGGGTTGAGAACTCCAACCTGAGAATGGGATGGGTTGGGTTAGGGTTGAGGTATAGGAACCTTGGGTTGGGCTCGGGTTGAGCACCAACCCGCCCGACTTTCAGCACTAGGGTCCTTACTTTTGCTGCGGTGGTAGTTTCAACTTTCAACACCAGGTCAAGGGTTCGAGTACCCATAGGTGGTGAAATACCACTACGTTGTGAGTGTGTTTATATATATTATTAAAAAAAAAAAAAAAAAAAAAAAAAAAACTTTAGATGAATCAGGTGCTAACCATACCCACATGTGAGACAGAAATCTACCTACCTTTGCGCACGGCAAGCAATATGTGGGCCACATTGACGATGGCAAGTTAGAAAAATTGGAGCATTTAAACACAGTGAGGGTCCATGTACGTCAAATGTTGCACTGCTAGGATGCTTTTTTTTTTTTTCCTCTTTATTTCTTTCTTTTAAAAACCTCCCACCTGATGAGTAGACCAGCATGATTTTGTGCCAGAACAGATCCTGCAGCATCTATCTCATCTCAAACTTCCCCTTCAACATTCCAGCTCTGAATGTGTGCCACACGTAAAGGTGTGTATGGAAGGGGCATGTGTGCTAGCAAACCTCATATAAGCAGTATATGGCATGTATAATATGGTGCTCGGGTCTGCTGACCTGGTGCGATACATTACAAAGAGAGCCGTAGCCAAAATATCACCGCTTAAACAATCCCATTGACGTGGGCTATGATGATTGTAGGTGTATGATTGATCTTCTTCTTCTTCTTCTTCTTCTTATTTTTTTTTTTTTTAATTTTTTTAATTTTTTAATTTTTTTCTTTTTTATTATTTTTATTATTTTTAATTTTAAATTTTTTAATTATTATTTTTTTATATCGCTAAAAGTAACCACCCAGGTAAAAGCCACCAACCGGCTGGGCATCGATCATAACAAGATCACCTTATCTCTATCCGTGGCACCATCCATTTCAACTGCTAAAAGGAAATAAAGAAACTATAGAATAGATAAATTCCTTTGAACACTTCCTTACACTTGAAGCAAAAGATGTGTCTTTGATCCGAGAGGAGAGATTCTTTTCACTAATTGCAAAGAATTGCCTCGCCTACTTTTTCCTCTACCCAAGTTTTGAATAACTGTGCTAGATGTCCATTTCATTTGTGGCCCCTAACACAGGGCATTCAAAAAGCAAAGGAGAACAATTAAACCATTACAAATAATTCCTTACACGAGAACCCCAAGCAATGGAGTCTACTATAAAGAAAAACAAAAGACGCGTCTCTCTAGAAGAAAAATGAGCTCGCAAATTACTCAAGTCCAGTGATATCACAGAAACCATTTACTATAAGTCTGCAAAGAAACCAGCAGCTGGCGTACTAGAACCTTTGTCCTTTCCCTTCTTTCTCTTTGATCCTGCAAAAGTAATAAAAAGAAAAGAAAATGAAGAGAAAAAATCACAATGAGAACTTTGATCACACTCCAAGCAGTTTGTGTTTGTGTTTGTGTTTTTTTTTTTTTTTTTTTTTTTTTTTTTTTTACCCCTCTTAAATTAAGAATGACTCTCGTAAAATGAAGAAACAATTAGCCACTTGCTCTAAAAGCTCAAATTGATAGAAAGTGGTGAATCAATCTATTTATCTCATACACAGGCCCCACATCACTGTTGTCAGAAGTCTTCGCTGCTCGACTGGTCAAGAGTCCACTCAACCCGTCGAGGCCCGCTCGACTCAAAGTCCAGCGAGCTCGTCTATTGGGTGTCCGTCAGGCTCGACCAGTAGAGGGTCAGGCTCGACCGGTCGAGGTCCTCCTTCGGCCAGTCGAGGTTACGCAGATCCTGTGTGGACTGCGTAAATTTGAGGCGGTTTTTGGATTTTTCCGGCCTAAGTGCGTAAGTGGAGTTTCCTAAACTATAAATAGGAGTCCATAGGGCTATTCTACAGTATTCTAAAGCTTTCTAAAAGGGTTATAGGGTTATCAAAGGGTGTAGCAAGGGTGAGATTTGAGGTTGTTCGAATCGGGTAAGTCCTCTCTCTTGTAATTTTTTTTTCATAGTGGATTTTTGTCACTTTGTGCCATGGTTTTTTCCCGCAAGGGTTTTCCACATTAAATCTTTGCGTTCTTCCGTGATCGCTTGATGTTATTGAATTGTTATCCTAGATCTATATCTGTGTGATTCTGCAGCACAAATCCCCAACAAGTGGTATCAAAGCAATCGTTGGGGCACAGATCTGAATATGCAGAATTAGTAATAATGGGAAACGACAAGTTTGATATTGAGAAGTACTCAGGAAAAAATAACTTTGAGTTATGAAAGGTTAAGATGATTAGCATGTTAACCAAGCAAGGCGAGATTAAGGCTCTTGAGGAGCGAAAATCTACCATGAAAGATGATAAATGAGAAAACCTTGATAGTAATGCTTTAGCTTCTATCCGTTTATGTCTCACGGATGAGGTTCTCTATAATGTTTTGAGGGAGAAAACTGTGGCTAGTTTGTGGGCGAAGTTAGAGAACATCTATGCAAATAAGTCCTCTGAAAATCGCCTACACTTGAAGCTACAGTGATATACTTTCAAGATGGCAGAGGGTGGAGATCTATAAGCCCATATAGCAACTTTAATAAATTGATGTGCAAATTGCTAGATATGGAGGAAGTGGTCAAAGATGAGGAACAACATGTATATTGTTGAATTCTCTTCCTGCATCATATGAGTCTTTCACGGATACGATGTGCATCGCAAATAAAACCCTAAGTGTTGACACCGTTATCTCAGCCCTTCAAGGGAAGGTTATGAGAAAGTTAAACGGTGACATGGGGGCATCTTCTGATGCACTGATTACGAGAGACAGAGATTCTGAGCGAGGTATAGGATCCTCAAGGCATAGATCCAAATCCAAGGGCAAGGGCAAAGGAAAATTAAAGTGTTGGAATTGTGAGTTGTCTGGACACATGAAAAAGGATTGTAGAAATCCTAAAGCCAAGAAAGAAAATTCAGTGGATTCTTCCAAGAAGGCCAATGTTGTCACATCTGATGAAGAGACAAGTGGTGGTGAAGTTCTATCTGTGTCCATGATCGGACATGTTCATGACAATCATGCAGATGAGTGGATCCTAGACACAGGAGCGTCATATCACATGACTCCTCATCGGAGTTGGCTCGCCAGTTACAAGGAATGCGATGCTGGACAGGTTTTTATGGGCAATGACAATGCCTGTAATGTTGTGGCTATTAGAATGGTGAGCATCAAGATGTTTGATGGGATGGAGCATACCTTGACTGATGTCAGACACGTTCCTAATATGATGAAAAGTTTGATTTCTCTCGGTGCACTCGAGGCTATGGGGTGCAAGTTCACCGGTATTGATAGTGTCCTTAAAGTTTCAAAAGGGGCACTCGTGGTTATGAGAGCGCAGAGACATGAAAACCTTTACAGGTTGATTGGGAGCACTTCAGCAGGTGGAGTGACAACAACTATTACAAACTCCACGTCTCTACGTATGTGACATGCTCATCTGGGCCACATGAGCAAGCAGGGCATGAAGGTACTTTCTGATCGATGTTTGATTCCAGCTTTTAAAAATTCTGATTTAGATATATGCGAGCATTGTATATATGGTAAACAATCTATATTGTCTTTTAAATTTGGAAAACATGTTTGTAAGGGAGTGCTTGATTATGTGCACTCTGACGTATGGGGGCTATCGCTAGAAGTTTCCATTGGGGGGTCGTCATGGTTAGTTTCATTTGTTGACGACTACTCTAGGAAAAGTTTGGGTTTACTTCATGAAACGTAAATCCGAAGTTTTCACCATATTCAAGCAATGGAAGACAATGGTGGAAAAACAGTCAGGGCGGAAAATAAAAGTTTTAAGGACTGACATGGTGAAGAATTTACTTCCACTGAGTTTAATGATTATTGCAAGGATGAAGGTATCATCAGGCACAACACAGTGCGACACACACCTCGAGAAAAATGGTGTGGCTGAGTGAATGAATCAGACTCTCCTGGAGAGGGCCAAATGCATGTTAAGTAATGCTGCGTTGGGCAAGGACCTATGGACTGAGGCCGTTAACACGAATTGTTATTTGGTGAACCGATCTCCTTCAACAACAATTGAATGTAAAATCTCATAAGTATGGAGTGGTCAGAAAATCGACACTCAGAACTACGCATATTTGGTTGGGAAGCGTACTCTCATGTACTGTCAGTTGAGAGAGATAAGCTAGACCATAGAGCCAAAAAGTACATCTTTTTTGGCTATGACATTGGTGTGAAGGGTTACAGGTTATTCGACAAGGTCTCACGCAAGGTCATCACTAGCCGCGATGTCAGATTCGATGAAAGCTCACTATTTTACAAGAATGATCAAAAGGAGCAAGAGGAACCAGAAAGGGTGATCGTATATGTCCAGATTGACACAGATAATACTTAGGCAGAGATAGATGCAAAGATAGAGGTATAGGATCGGGTGGAGCAGCCACCTGTGAGAAGGAACCCACCGCGTGATCATAGATTACCAGTAAGATACATGAACGACTCTAATATTACATATGCCCTCATTATAGATGAGGAGACCCGTCTACTATTAAGGAAGCTCTTGATGAGCCTGATGCAAAAGTGGAAGGCGGCTATGAAAGATGTGATGGACTCGTTACACAAAAATCACACATGGGAGCTGGTGGAGCTTCCTGTGGGCCGAAAAGCCATCAGATGTAAGTGGTTATTAAAAAGGAAACATGATAGATACAAAGCAAGGTTGGTAGCGAAGGGTTATGCTTAGAGAGAAGGAATCGACTTCACAGAGATATTCGCACCAGTGGTTAAGCAGGTATCTATCAATTCGTGTTGGCGCTGGTTGTTCAATACGATCTTGAGCTGGAACAGATGGATGTGAAGATTGCATTCTTGCACAGGAAAATTGGAAGAGTAGATCTACATGAAGCAACCAGAGGGCTACGAAGTTAAAGGGGCAGAGTAAAAGGTTTGCAGGTTAATGAGGTCGTTGTACGGCCTGAAACAGTCGCCTAGGCAGTGATATAAAAAATTTGATTCTTTCATGGTGAGTCAGAAATTTACTCGTAGTGAATACGATCATTGTGTCTATTACAAGACACTGAGTGATAGAAAATTCATCATCCTAGTACTGTATGTTGATGATATGTTGATCGCCTGTCATGATATGTCTGAAATCAACGTACTGAAGACTCAGTTATCAGGGACATTCGAGATGAAAAATATGGGGGCTGCAAAGAGGGTTCTTGGCATAGATATTTATAAAGACAGGAAAAGAGTAGACTTTGGTTATCACAGGCAGAATACCTTGAAAAGGTGTTGATCAAGTATGGATGAATCAAGCAAAGTCGGTGAGCATTCCCCACACACTCACTTCAAGCTTTCCTCAGAACATTGTTCTAAATCAAATGAGGAAAAACAAGTTATGTCTCATGTGCCTTATTCGAATGCGGTTGGCGATTTAATATATGTCATGTCTATACAAGACCAGATATTTCACAGGCAGTTGGTGTTGTGAGCAGATATATGTTAAACCCCGGCAAGCAACATTGGGAAGCGGTGAAATGATACATTCAAGGTACGAAAGACTACGTCTTAACTTTTGAGAAAATAGGGACAAAGTTGGTAGGGTATGTGGATTCTAACTACGCAGGCAGTATAGATTTCAGGAAGTCTACTTCAGGATACTCGTTTATACTAGTGGGTGGAGCAATTAGTTGGATGTCGAAGCTTCAGTCCGTGATGGCTCTTTCCACGACTGAAGTAGAATATATGGCAGTGACGGAAGCGTTTAAAGAAGGTGTTTAGCTCAGAGGCATGATAAATCAGTTGGGACTTCAGTAGGAGGCTTTGTCGATTAACTATGATAGCGAGAGCGCTATCAATTTGGATAAAATTATGTTTATCACTCACATACTAAACACATTGATGTTCGTCACTACTTTATCCGACAGGTGCTTGAGGAAGGAGGCGTAACATTGGAGAAGATTCATACCAGCGTGAATCCAACAGACATGCTCACCAAGGTCGTTCTTATAAAGAAGTTCAAGTTTTGTGCAACTTCTCTGGGCTTGGCGATGGCGTAAAAGAAGGACGGAGTGTGCACGAAAAACATTGATAGAAACTATGAGGCAGAGATAAGAGAAGTGGTTAAGCAGCTACATGGTTGAATGTTGAAGACTTGATGGAGATTGTTGTTAGAAGTCTTCGCTACTCGACCGGTCGAGGGTCCACTCGACCCGTCGAGTCCCGCTCAACTCAAAGTCCAGCGAGCTCGTCTTTTGGGTGTCTGTCAGGCTCGACCGGTTAAGGACCTCCTTCGACCAGTCAAGGTTACACAGATCCTGCGCGGACTGCATAAATTTGAGCGGTTTCTGGACTTTTCCGGACTAGGTGCGTAAGTGGAGTTTCCTAAACTATAAATAGGGTCCCTAGGGCTATTCTATAGTATTCTAAAGCTTTCTAAAAGGGTTCTAGGGTTATCAAAGGGTGTAACAAGGGTGAGATTCGAGGTTGCTCGAATCGGGTAAGTCCTCTTTCTTGTAATTTTCTTTTCATAGTGGATTTCTGTCGCTTTGTGCTGTAGTTTTTTCCCGCAAGGATTTTCCATGTTAAATCTTTGTGTTCTTCTGGGATTGCTTGACGTTATTCAATTGCTATCCTAGATCTAGATCTGTGTGATTCCGCAACACAAATCCCCAACCATCACATGGGTTAGGACCTCGGCCGAACCCATCATTGGCCCCACTTCACATGGGTTCCGTTTCACACAGGCCACCCACCCTGAGTGTATCCCGGCATCCTACAGGCTACCCCACTTGAGCCCGTTGTAAAAATGCCCTTGCATTAGGTTCACTCTCCAAGATTCTCCTATTTCTTCTTTCCAAATGCCCCCACATGCAGGCCCTGCTTCCTAAATCCCAACAATTGATGTTATCTTTTACTATCAGAGGAAGCACCCAATGAATGCTGAAGATGTCCAAGATGTGATTTCACATGCCAGTTATGCCCATAAGCATACACATTCACCTCATTAAGGATGTTCAGCAGGTTCCAAAGAGCTACTCACCTTGTTGTCCGATAATCTCATAAAGAACTCTTCTAATAAGGCCCTCTCTCATTCCAGGTTAATGTAAACAGCAACAAAACAAGCACTTTAAAGCACTCCTCCCCAGCCCAAATATCCTCACAGATTCTTATTCTATCAACACCAACAGAGAAATGAGTTCCCCAACTCATGATTCCTCCCACCCTCTAAACAAATCAGCACTGCCCCAACTTAATGAAGAACTTAGTAACTTCCCAGACAGCTTAATATCCTTCATCCCTTGAAGACATCCCTAGATATCAATCCCAGCGTGACGACCCATACTTTCCTATAATAATGTTTGCATATAGGGAATTAGGTTATTCTTGAATCCCCACCATCATTTGCTTAGCAACACCTAATTTCTTTCCTCCCAATATCCAATGCCCAAGTTTCCTTTCCTTTTGGCTTTTGGACATCATCCAATCTCATGATCACAGGATCCTTTGGGTTACTACCAGGTGGAAGCCCAAGATAAGTGATGGGTTAAGAACATCAAATTGCATCCCAACCCTTAGCTCGATCGCAATATGCTCAACCCCCGGGCACAATAGTGAAGAAGATTAACAAAAATGGATCACCTTGCCTTAGGCCTCTTGAACTTTTGAAATAACCCACCAAAGACCCATTTATAAAAATATGAAAACACTCTCACCGGCCAATCCATTTGTACCCAAAGCATATACAGCTTGGCTAAGTAGAAAGTGGAGACATTGAGGGAGAAGAGATGAAGAATGGGGAGGAAGAAAGGAGAAAAGAGAAAGGAGAGAGAATTAGGGCTGCATTTTGTATCTTAGCCTCAATGGATTAACACAATCACTTTAATATTATGGTGTATTGTACACTACAGATATAAAACAGTTGAAACACAAACACACGAATACATAAATACATATAGTACTCTACAGGCTATTGTCAACTTCCTCCAATTGATGATGCGATCATTTTCCATGAGGATCCCATCTAAGATTGGCAGCTCTTTAACAAAAACTCCTTCAAATTGGGATATGACAGGACTTAGAACCTCCAAGGATCTTGACTAGGATCTTATAAGCACATCCCTCCAAGCTGACTTGGCCTAACCTTGACTACCATAGCTCCTTTTAGAATGAGGGATAAGAAAGTGCAATTTAAATTAGGGCTTAATTAGAACCTCCTTTTGCATTTTGGTCATATGGGGCTCCCCCTAGGTCTTTATTGGAATATTTGGTTGAATTGAATAGACTATTTAAAATCAAGAACCAAAAGGAAAAAAAGAAAATTAAATTTGAGATAGAAAACTTGTATATTTGAGTCGATGCGTGACGCGAGTCACTTAGCTTGAAATCAAATTTGCTCCCTTTGGACAGCGTCCCAAGTGCAACAGGTTTCCAGAGTAATCAACCTCCAGGATACAATGACTATGACCTAGTCCCAGCGGTTCACTCACTGTACGCGGGCTCAAATCACTTGCAGTTTAACCCGAAAGTACTGAGTTAACTCAGCGACGAACTCAACAACAACAAAAATTATAAACTAGAAGACAGAGAGTTTTAAGAAGATAAGAAAGATTTTTGTACTTTAGAAAGTGGAATGGAAGTCCTTATATAGACTCTGAAGCGGCGCATTAAGCACCCTTTTGAAAGGGTTAGGTCCGTTGGGTTTAAGCCCAACATGTGCGACCAACCGAACGGACACATCTCTTTGGTTTAAAATGAAAGAGATGTGTCTACTTGTATAGGTTGAGTTGCCGACACTGGCAGCTCATATATTAGGCTTAACCCCATTCCCTTCGATGTATCATTGACTATTCTTTTGGATAGTCCTTTAGTCAGAGGATCTGCCAGATTCTTTTCTAACCTCACAAAGTCAATAGATATGACTCCATCACGCAACATGTGTTTTATTATGTTGTGTCTGAGTTTAATATGCCTGCTCTTTCCATTATATATTTCACTCTTTGCTTTTGCTATAGTTGCTTGACAATCACAATAAATAGACACGGCCGATACAGGCTTTGGCCATAACGGTACATTAGCGAAGATATTTCTAAGCCACTCAGATTTCATAGCTGACCGAATGATACATGTCTACTTGGTAGACTTCCAAGAGACTGCTCCTCCACCCAAACTGAAGACATATCCCCTAGTGGATTTTGTCTCATATGAATCAGTGATCCAGTTAGCATCACTATTATTATGATAGTTTTCATATCATCAACTCTGAATACAACCAACTTTCTTAGTCTTGAATGTACTCTTACCATTCAACCAACTTCGCTAGCCCACCATTCAACCAACTGGTGGTAAAGTCACACAAACTTATTGTATCAATAGTATAAGGAGGCTAGCATATGACAACTAAAATAGAGTATAACCTTTATGTAATCATATTGTAACATTATCATGTTATCACATGTTCCCTGACACACGTAAGGTTGGCTAGTTTATCAATTAATGATTACAATTCAATACAATCAATGGAATTTTGGTAGCTGAATATGAAGAAAAAAGTCCAAGATCCTAAGTGCTCCATGGTCACACATACTTAGGTTTAATGTGAAATGGTTCACATGTTATGTGGATAGGGCCATCTATTGACTCTTACAAGTTTCATAATGGCCTATTATTTAAAAAGAAAAATGATTGGCCAAGATCATACACATGCTCATCTATACAATAGATTTTTAATAGTATGGTAATGTTGTGCTTTCCTAATGCATTGATCAGTATTAGGTAACACACCAAATTGTGACAAGTCATACGCTTTAAAACGTGGCATGCATCTCATGGATAGGGCAAGTCATCATGCTTATAAATTTAAAAAATAAAAAATTAAAAAAAATGGTGTGTACAAAATTGGTCTTTACTTGCAATAAAAAAATATTTTTTATTTTTTAAAAAAATAAGGATAGGTGGGATTGTATTTGTGGAAATTAGCATGTGTGTATTAACAATACATGCATTAAAAAAATCACATTGATAAATCAATCTGATTATTTAATCAATTTGTGACCATAGAGCTAAACCATTGATTCATATGATACATCCATAGTCATCTTTCTATGGTGTAAATGTCTTTTTGCAAGTCAAAATAGGATTTTGTTCTTTATTTTACAGACATCTCTATTGCCCTCTCCTCCAATGAGTGTTTTGATTGGGATTGTCCCTCTAGTGAACCCTGTCATGGAAACATCTCTACCACCGCATCATGCCCTGAATTCATGATCTTCTCTGGGAATAAATGTTCCCAGCCATTCTAATTGTGGACAAATGTTGATGGCTAAGAGAGAAATAAACATTATGCTCTACATTCATGGGAAGAAAATCGCCATATCTGGAAGGACTTGAATGTCCCAATAATGAGATTTCTTGGGCAATCTCATAAAAAGAAAAAAGAAAAAGAAAAGAAAAAACAATGGAAAACCATTTGATAACTTCTATCCTAACCGTTTGATCACGATGCTGTAAATGTCCTTTGTTATTTGCACTTGGATCAATGATCTATATTATACCATCTCAAAGATATTCACTGACAGAGATTGTAGATGCTACTCTAATTAAAAAAAGTGATGTTTAATATCTGTTGCATGATAGAGTTGTAATTGTTGACTATGTGAAATTAGAAAAGAGTTTGGTATGCATTGACTTGAGATATGAATAGTCGTTTGTTCACAACCCCAAGTGTAGGGTCACGATGTAGTAATAACTCGGTAAGATTTAGGTCAAATCCATAAGGACTAAACTTGTATGTATTCTGAAAATAACTAGAATTAAAACTAGAAAAAAATCTAAATTGAAATCTGAATAATTGAGAGTAATGGTGAATAATGTTGATTAAAACTTATGAATTTAAAGGTAGAAATTAGGGTGCCAAGGATCCACTTGTTGCTATCAAGATGCTACCTTTCTTGATTCAAGGAACACAATTAGAATTGGAGTCCTATCCTATCTAATTAGAAGATAAAGGAATTTAAATCAAATCTGAACTTTTCATTGACCTAATTCTCAATGGAGGAGAATTGTGATGATTGGAAGGGATTCAATTACCCTACCATGCTTAAGAGACGATGGTAAATAACAGGATTTACCAATCTCACAATCTCCAAACAGGAAAAAAAGATATCCAAAGTTATCATAGCATCTATTGTAATTTGAGTCATAATAAATTATAGAAAACTTAAAATATTCCTTTAATATCAAATTAGAAATTAATGAGGCTCAATAAGAACAAGAATCAAAGCAAGATAATCATCCAAACATGCTATAAGCTTCACCTCTTAGCCCTAGCTAAGAGGTTTAGCCAACCATAGACATGATTGAAACCGAATCTCTTAAATAAAGAATGAAAAATAAACTAGGGAAGAAAAAAACCTAATTGGCAGCTGCTCCACCCTTGTGCTATGCTCCTTGAGACATTTTCAAACGTTAGAAGATGCTTTGGAACATTCTATGGAGTCCTATTTATAGTTGTAGAGCTCCAACTTTCGCAAAGAGTTGGAAAAATCTAGAAACTGCTTCAAATTTATGCACTCTGCACAGTTTTTCAAAATAGACTTCCAAACTTTTTTTTTTTTTTTTTTTTTTTTTTTTTTTTTTTTTTTTTTTTTTTTTTACTCAGAGTTTTAGAAAATATTTTTTCAGGACAATTTTCAGTAATATGTTTTTTTTTTAAGGACAATTTTCAAGATTCCTTTTCTTTTTCTTCACTTCAAATCTTCGATTATCTTCATTCCTCACTTGGTTTCCTTTGATCTTTGGCATGTGAACTCTTCATTAGTGACTTCCAAATCTTCAAATCTTCATTTAGTAATCTTTTGAACATAAATCTTCCTTTTGGTATCAATTTCACCTTAAGTTCTAAAAATCACCTCGCGCATGAAAACTTGTATAATTAGATTGATTAAGCACTATCACGTTTATAAAACCAAGGTATAAATAGGGAGAAATATGCAATATTTCACACTCAACACATACCCTAACCAGCATTTTGCTAGTCTAGAGCAAAACATGCGTGAAGAAATTCTTTTGTGCAATTAAGTATGAATGAGTATAATCCAAAGAAGTGAGAGTAAAGTTTGGAAAACCTAGAGCCGAATCATACGAGCAATCAATCAAATAGGTTCTTTATCAATCATTAAAGAGCATAAGTTCATATATCAAGTTTTTCCAATGTGCTTAGTGAATTCTATTTACTTTCTATAACATACTATTATTTCATAATGTTAACCATGCTCATCACCTTAAGTTTTATTGAATAACCGAGTACTGATTCCGAACTTATCACATTTTTCTTCTTTTTCCAGTTTTTGATTTTATATCGACGGTCCCTTTTATTTATTCATTATTTTCAGACTTTTCATTCATTTCTAGTCTTTTCATCATATATGACCTTTTTGTCGATCTCTCTGTTTTTTTAATTAGTTCTTTTCATATTTTTAAGGTGGATAAAATTCTCCAGACTTAATTCTCAATATCTTTCAATGATATATATACTAACAATGAGAAATTCTAATACAATTCACAGAAACAAATTTGAATGTGGCTTGTGACTTAGATTAATATGATAATGATATTCAAACTTCCTCTTAATCAATTAAATGCAAGAATTTAGACGATAGTCTACTCGGTTGATCAAACTCCAACAATTCAAAGTTCAATCTCCTATCTTATCATCATACTTAAAGCATTCTTAATTTTACAAATTATCATCTCCCAAACATGTTTTTAGTTTGAAAAATTGAAAATTTTCACACTTTTTTTACTCAAAACTAAGAAAGCACTGATTAGTTTACCTAATCCACACCCCCAACCTAAAACCTACATTGTCCTTAATGTAAAATATATGAGCATGTAATGCACATGAGACAACGAAAAGAAATGGGAAGTGATGAGAAGATAATACCTAAAGAAGGAGAAGTGAAGCTTTTCGAAAGTTCTTAACATGTAAATGGGTTAGCGTGAAGACTAAACAAACTAAAATCAAACTATCCTAATCCTAAATCCTATGAAAGCAATAAACCAAACTACACCTCCGTCAGACTAGGAGGTCAATCTTGGTACACAGGATCAGTTAGAGGCATGGACATGTCCTCTGAATCAAACTTCTCAACAAATGGCTTGAGACGATGTCCATTCACTTTGAAAACATTGCCATTCGTCGAATTCTTTATCTTGATGGCCCCATGAGGAGAGACATTAGTAACAATAAAGGGACCGGTCCACCGAGATCGAAGTTTACCCGAAAAAAAGATATAACCAAGAATTGTACAAAAGGACTTTTTAACCAATTATGAATGATTTCCGAAGGATGTTCCTATCATGGAATACCTTCACCATGTCCTTGTAAATTCTCGAGTGTCATAAGCGTCGTTCCGGATTTCTTTGAGTTCATTCAATTGAAGTTTATGCAGCGAGTCGGCGTTGTCCAAATTAAAGTTCAGATTATTGATAGCCTAGTAGGCTCTATGCTCCAACTCCACAGGTAGGTGGCATGCTTTCCGATAGACGAGTCTAAAGGAAGACATTCCAATGGGGGTCTTAAAAGCTGTACGTCAAGCCATAAGGCATCAGTTAAGTGAATTGACCAATCCTTACGGTCAGGGTTAACCATTTTTTTCTCAGAATTTGTTTAATTTCTCTGTTGAAAATCTTGGCTTACCCACTTGTCTCCAAGTGTTATGGAGTTTTCACTTTATGAGAGATGCCATATTTCTTCATTAAGTTCTCAAATGGCCTATTACGAAAGTGTGAACCTCAATCACTAATGATAGCCCAAGGCATTCTGAACTGGGAAATGATATTTTCTTTTAAGAATCGAATGACCGTTTTATGATCATTATTCTGGCACAGGATCACTTCGACCCTCTTAGTAAGATATTCTATTGCTAACAAAATGTAAATATTCTCAAAAGATTAAAGGAATAGTCGCATGAAATCGATGCCCCAACAATCAAATGCTTCAATGATAAGAATGAGGTTTAGAGGTATCATATTTCGACGGGACAACCTTCTAAATTTCTGACAATGCTCACAAGCTTTGTAAAATTCATGAGTATTTCTTAACATCGTGGGCCAGTAAAAGCTGACTGCATAATTTTGGCTATGGTCTTTTGAGCAGAAAAGTGACCACCACAGGCCTGAGAATGACAAAAGGAGATGACACTCTGATATTCATTGTCTAGCATACATTTCCTTAGAATTTGGTCTGGGTAATATTTAAATAAATAAAGATCAACCCAAAAAAACTTACATACCTCGGCGAAGAATTTTTTTTTTTTTAATCTTTCGCAGTCCAATATGTTGGCGTGAAACCTTTAGCAAGATAATTTGTAATGTCAGCAAACTAAGGTGGTGTTAGTGCACTTATTTGCACTCATGTTTGTTAATTATGTGACTAGTTGTGTCTTGAAGTCGGATGAGTTCTAAGCAAATGAAGACTGGCGACGCAACTGGATCAGAAGCATCGAAGCCACATTGAAGACAAAGGATTGCTTCTATGATCTTAAACCTTGTGAATAGATGATTGTAAGTGCAATAGTTATTTGCCCATTTGGTTGTCAAATTTTGTGGTACCAAAAACACAATTTATGTCTTGTGTAGCATATTGACTTGTATGTTTAAGTGACTGCATTAATGCTACAAGCTAAGAATGGTGATCTACTTCAAGAAGCTCAAGTTCAAGATATTTGTCTATTTCTGCAAGCTTCAATGATCAGAATATTTCAATATCTACATCAAAAGACAAGTTTTTGTTCAAGATCAAGTACAACTCAAGAATAAAAGTACAAGATGAAGTTCAAGCTTTAGAAGATCTCAAGTTTAAGCTACATCAGAGATCTCAAGCTTCACAATCCTCAAAGGTCAACCAACATCTGAAGAAATGAAGACTTAATGTTCATACTTCACATTTAAGGTATGAATGACCTTATTTTGACCTTAGGGTAGGTCATTTTCTATACATAATTCGAATAGAATATTTTTATAAGTGTTTGGCCTGTTCTAAGACTAGTCCTGGACTTTGTTCGACTAGTCCTAGAACTGGCTCGACCAGTCCAAGAAATTTCAAGACCAGTCCTAAGTTGTTGCAAAATTTTAAAATTTTTTAGTTGAGCTTCGATCAGTCCTGTAGTCTGCTCGACCGGTCGTAGGAATAGTGTCGACTCATTTATGACCAGTCCTACAACTACGACTCAAACTCCAACAACCATTCTTAGTTCCTCACGACCAGTCGTGGGATGGTCACGACCAGTCGTGAACACCCTAAGACCAGTCGTGAACACCCTAAGACCAGTCGTGGAACGGTTTTATCTGATCGCGCTTAAAATTTTAAAATGCAGTTCGACCTACGACTAGTCGTGGTGGCCACACGACCAGTCGAAGACGCGATTTCTACAACTATAAATTGAACATAAATTTTAGAGTTTTTCAAGAATTCAATTCAAGCAAAATCAAGGCATCACTCTGAGAAAGTTTGTGTTATTTAAGTTACGCTGTGTATATTTAATATTCTCTTTTGTTAGCTTCATTTATTTGATTTTATTTCTGCATTCCAATCTGAATCGAAAAGAGGAATTGTTGTATTCATTCTTCTTGGAATCAAAATCAAATAGAGCTAGCCCAACTGGTTTAATTTAAAATCAATTAGAACTTAGAACCATATCAAAGTGAGTATTAGACAATTGAACTTCTATATTCGAACTTCTACTTCGATTGGTTCTTCCGGGCTACTACAAAAGGAGAAATCCAGGTATTTTACTTTATTGTAAATTTCTTTATTTTTGGTTTTTGTTTAAGATTAAGCCAGAAAAATCTCAATCTAGTAGTTATCTGAGGAGAGCCAAAAAACTCAGAAGTGGGATTTTTTGAATTGTGCAAGCCCATTTAAAAGACACAATTGTGAAGGTTTTAGGTGAACCTGTGAAACCTATTTTCATAGTGAACACTGATACCCCCTGTGTGAGGATATTAGGAGTGGAGTAGCAATCTATGTGGCTGTTGTTTAATAGTTGGTGTACATACAGGTGAACCACTATAATTCTTTGTGTTTTGTGGTTTGAATGTTTATTTAATTTTTATCTTTTATCATTCAAAGCTGTGGAATGTATATGTGGATGTGAATGTTGTAATATTTTACATTTCAAGCATTGTGGGGAATGTTGTAATAGTTTAGAATTTAATTTCTTGCTATTTCCTTTATTTCCTTTCAGCTTGAGTTTTGATATTCAAATTGTTCTAGTAAGGTTGTCCTTCCATAAACCCTTGGTTTTTATGGTGCAAGGTTGTCCTTAGAACAACATTAGTATCAACCTCTCTATTTTATTATTTGAAGATTGCTTTACATTTCAGTACTGTGATTTGTTTATAGTTCTATCTTTCAAGGCTATCTTATTCATTTAAATTCCGCTGTTAAAGTTTTAATTTGGCATAGTCCTATTCACCCCCCCCCCCCTTTAGGACATATAGCTAGGCCTTTTCAATGATCCCAACCCAAATAGGAAAACTCACCTAGGTCATTTATTCTAAGCTAATCCCTAGTCCATATTTTATATCCTATAGTCTTGACTTAAGCAAGTCCCAAGTTGGTGAAAGATTTTGTAACGCCCTGAAAATCGGGGGTCGAGCATAAACTCAACTCCCGAGTTCCAGAACATCACTTATGCAACAAAATAAATGATGATTGAATGTTGACTGTATTCGTGCATTGAACATGAGTGAGATTAAGCCAAAACAGCATATCATACTCCAGAGACAGTTAAATTTGCAAGCGGAAGACTGTGATAAATAGATAAAATATATAAACTATGATGAGTCTCCAGAGTGTGATAACATTACCAGGTTAAATAATTACAAGTACAGTTCTACAATATACCAAATGTGAGGAAGTGTAATGTCTCCTATCCCAAATACCGTAGCCCCGTCAATACAATACCAGGTCTTCATTGACCTGCCAGAGAGATACAGATAGGAGAACTCCTCCTATCATCATAGAAGTAGTCCGGCTCTGCTTCACAAGCATCGCCATCACCTGAAACTCAACAAATCTGGTTGGTGTGTACAACACCGTCCCGTAACGTGGGAGTGAGTGATCAACTCAGTGGAACAGTAAAGCATAGGTTAACATGTTATCAACTCAGTCAAGCAGTAATGATAAAGCAGTACAATCAAACAATTTTAACTACTCTTATTAAATGCAAGTATGAAATGACATGATGATGTATGCCCTTGCCAAACCACCCTCATGCGACATCATCTTACATTCGCGAATGCATACCTCCCTCAGTGCTCCACATTTACTAGGCACATGCGGTGCGATGATGAGCATGATTACCGAGTTATTATTAGTCCATTTCAAACAGTAGTATTGGAAAACTAAGGTACCTCCCTTGTATCATTCCCAAACATGATCCATTCTAGGGTCGTCAATCCTAGTTAATCTCATACGATAATATGGTTTGAGAGGCATAGCGAAGGCATCACAAAGGGCTCGTCACCCGTCAGCACGGATACAGATCTCACCGTATGTGGCTCAATTGCTGACCGTCAGCTCGAGTACAGGTCTCACCGTACTCAGCTCAATCGCTGGCCGTCAGCTCGAATACAGGTCTCACCGTACTCGGCTCAACTCATACTCTAGTTGCTGTGAAGGGCTCGTCACCAATCTCAGACCTTGGAGTATACTCGAAGATACTACAGAGGACTCGTCGCCCGTCAGCACGAGTACAGGTCTCACCGTACTCGGCTCTCGCCGTAAGTAACGACAGCTCGAATACAGTGTCCCATACCACCGTATTCGGCTCACGAGTTTGGTTTGCTCAATGGTCACTACGGGGAGGCACGTGGCCCCAGCGTAGGCCGACAGCTCGGCTACGGTGTCCCATACCACCATGCCCGGCTCATGAGTCTTAGCGGATCGAGGTACCATGGTTAAAAGGGGTTCCACTAGTAAGTTTGGTACCCTAGGTTCAAGCAGAGGCGACCAAACATGGTGAACATACATTAGACAAATCGAGTTACTTGACGAGCTTGGCTAGCTCGAGCGCACAACAAGTTGAACGACATGAAGTGCATAAGCACTTCGCATGGCCAACCACTATCGTCAACCGAAGTACGACTCGGGTTCGTCAAACACATCTCACGTGGCAATTGAATCACAGCCACGAATACAATTCTGGTACCGATTGTCTGGACTATAATCATAGCCCCAAACACAATCAATTGCAGATAGATAAAGCAGTAATGGATTAAGATTCAGCTCATACAATCAAGGTCTGGTATTATCCGTTTAGGGCTGCCAGGGTTGTTGCACGTACTCGTTGCTCCGCTCCCCCATCACCCATGACGGATCATACAACGTAAATATAAATTTAAACATATGCATTACATAGTTAAAATCATAAAGCAGTTGAGCATGTTATGAATCACAACACAAGCATGAGTTTGTACATGTTCAATTCCTAATCACACAACTATCTAAGGAGATCATACACCTAGTTAAAAGAGGTTGAGAATCATATCTCAACACCCTTATACATTACAATTTGCTAACTACTACTCATTCAGACATTTCAAGAAACACTTAAACAAACATACATCAACATACATGACATATGTCGATCACATAGGCATTAGGCCAAATCCTTTCACTAGGGAGTTGCCCCAATCATAACACGGGTGCACCCACGATGGATAGTCATGGCAAGCAGGAATCCAAGTTTCATATTCATTCAGTCATTTCCATAACCACTTGGGCCACACATTTTAGCATATATAGTGTATATTGGCCGTGGCGTGACTTAGGGCAAATCCTTTCGTCAAAGGGGTATCGCCAATACAACAATCATGAATCCATGACAATTAGTCATGGCGAGCACAAATGAGAATTCTATACTCATTCAGTCATTTTCACAAACACTTAGAATACACTATTACAACATACATGGTGTATGTTAGCAAAACATGTATTAGGGCTATCCTTTAGCCAAACGAGTATTTTATCCATGTATAATATATTACTACAACAAATAATCATGATAAATACATCTCCAAAATTTATACGTATACAGTATTTTCTAGAATACGCAATTTCAACATACATAGTGTATATAAGTAAAACATGTATTTAGACGAATCCTTTTGCCAAATAAGTATTTTATCCATATATCGTATATCCATATAACAAATAAACATGTCAAACACATTTCTAAAAAATATACGTATACTGTACTTTCTACAAATACCTAGAGTATGTAGAATTCCATATTTTTCATCTTTAATCGAAACGGAAAACAGACAGCACTTTGTACATGTGCATTTGCAAGCAGATCATGAATCTATCATTATCTGACATTGAAAGCGTTGAAAACCATAACCTATACACCTAAAGTCCGCACCTTTTGTCGTAGAATCGTAATGGAGTCGATAGGTTTGCTAAGCTTCCGTATTCGGCAGTTTGGCAACCTATAGAACGAAATAGGTTAGCTATTTCACAACCTACAACTGTCTAAACCCCAAAACAGATTAGGGTTAGGGTTCCTTACCTAGAAATGACGCCGGAAACGTCGGGAAAGCGATGAGAATCAGGCGGTGGAGCCTGAATAGCGGCAGGGAAGAGTGGCAGGGAGATTCTCCCACTGCTCCCACACTTTCTCTCCCTTTTCTCTCTTTTCTCTCTCTCAATCTCAAATTCATATGGCTGCCATGAGAGTGGGTTTAACGTCCTTATATAGCCTAAAAATTCACCGAAATAGACTTATGTTCAAAGTATACTTACATTATAACCAAATCGGCATTGTTTCAGCTCAAAAGAGGGTTTCTGGCGGGCCTCCTTGAGCCAAAGGTCGGACTTAAGCTCACTAACGCTGGATCTACGTTCTATTAAGTTTTCATTTCAGTGGAATTTTCAGATCACGCGTTGCAGACCAGTTTCAGTTCAACGGTCAGCGGATCTCGATCGGAGATTTCGAGTACATGTAAATGTGTATGAAATTTCTCCTGATCCGAGGGTGTAATTTGGTCTGATTCTGACGGTCTGGTTGCTTAATATTGATCCGCAAGCGAGTGGTGCCAGATTACTATTCAAGATATTTTATTTTGAAATTATTTCACATTTCTCACACTCTTCACTCCGAGCTGAAGTGAATAACGCTGGGACATTATCTGGATTTGATTTCCGAGATGGTTGTCAAGCCCAGCGAGGCGGTCCTAAGTCCTTAATTTCGTGTTAATCGGACTTCTGACGTGCGGTCCAGATCCGATACGGAGTTTCAAGATGCTCCCGAGAGCAGCCGGGCAATGAGATTGATCCTAGATTTTAGGGTAACCTAGCGTCAATGAATCTACAAGTTTTGGGTCTTGCAGATCATATTTAAAGTGATTGGTGCTAATTTCACAGGCACTCTAGTTTAACACTAGATAAATCTCGCCTAATTTCTAAAGGATTTAGTCCTGTAAGATTTCTGTCTGAGATGGTACTTAGGCCTTTGTAGTTTGTATATAAAGTGATCCAAGTTTAACTACTTAGCTAGTTTAAGTTAGTGTCTAGGGCGAAAGTACTTTGAAAAATTGAAAGCACAAGGTAGTGAAGGGTGGGATTTGTGAAGAAAATGGTTTGAAAAGGGATTTGAGGCTTTAATTGAGCGTTTGAGAAGTTAAACCTGTGTTAGGATTGACCCATCGCCTAAGGACGTCTAATTCCAGGTTGACAAAAATCCGGGATGTTACAGATTTATTAGACAAAACAGGAAAACAAGAAAATTTGTCCATTGTCGGTAGGACAAAGGTGCCACCGAAAAGCACCTTCGGTAACACTGAAGTTACCTTCGGCGTTACTGAATGGGCTCAAAATAGTCGAGCAAGCTTAAAATGATAATTCGGTGTCACCGACTGCCACCGACGAACAAAGTTTGGTGCCACCGAAAGAGACTGTTTTTAATCAGCAACTTGAGAATTTTATTCGGTACTACTGAAGCAAGTTCGGTGGTACCAAATGTCACTTCAGTAGCACCGTAAACTAGCCATTTTCTATCTGTTGGAAGCTTTTATCTATAAAAATGGCTTGTAAGAACTTGCAAAAAGTATGGATTAAGGCTATTAAGAGTCCCTAGTGCAACCCAAGCTTATCCTAGCCTACCTAGACTCTATCCATATGAGATTCATGTTCTCTTCATTGTGATTCATCATCTTAGGAGCATTCAAAGCTCGAACTTATGAAGAACATGATCTCAAGCCTTCATTAGAGTATTGAAACCAAACCTATAAGTATATCTTTGATCTCAATTATACTCCAGTGTCTCCATCAGTTGAATCTCTTAGGAAACCTACTCATAACCTTCATTAGAGATTCAACCAACTCCCATAACCTTGGTCACCTTTATAGGTATATCATATGCAAGGTTTTTTTAGATCATGAAGCTAAACCAACAGGTAAATCTAAGCGACGTGATCGGGGGAGCACCGGGGAGTTGATTCAAGAATGAAAGCGCGAAGATCAAGCATCCCAAGATGAGCTACAAGAGAGAAATCAATCCGACAAGTAACTGTCATTTTAGGAGTTTAAAAGTTTAGTCTATTTTCTCGTGTAGGATTGAAGCTAAGAGTTTGCTATCAATAAACTCGTTTAGGTTCCTTGTGTGGGACCTTGGCCGGTGGGCCTCAACTTAGGTTCCTTATGTGGGACCTTGGCCGGTGGGCCTAAACGTGTGTTCTTAGTGTAGGACTGTAAATGTTGTCTGTGAACCTGATTTAAAACCATCAATAGTGAAATCCAGTGCACTCTCGGATTGAATGTAGATGCCGGGAGTGGAGTAGGCACGTAGCCGAACCACTATATATGCCTGTATTTGGAATTTTCATTTGCGCATCTAATTAATCATGCTTATATATGCTTGAATGCTTAAATTCTTATACATGATTAAATGGATGCTATTTGATTAATAGGAAGCACTTCCCACACATAAGCTCACTATGATATAGGCTAGTTGCACCATTGGTATATCTTAAGCTGCCTATGTGATTGGACCCTCTAACTGGCTTAGAAGCCATTAGAGTTACATTGTCTTGCTAAGTTTATTTGTAAATCATTTAAGTTAGGAAATAGAAGTTTTTATTTGGTATAATCATTTGAAAAGTCTTATTCACTCCCTTTTATGACTATAAGAACAGTTCCATACTTCTACTAGTGCGGTGCAAACCGTAATTTTAGTTGGGAGAGTTTAAAGAATTGTTCGTCAGGGAACATATCGTTTATCAGTGTCGACTCAAGGGAATCAAGAAGGTCAAGTTGAGAAAGATGGTCGACCACTACATTTTCTACTCATTTTTTATCTCGTATTTCAATATCAAATTCTTGGAGTAAGAGGATCCATCTTATAAGGCGAGGCTTGGCATTTGTCTTAGAAAGAAGATAATTTAGCGCCGCATGGTCCGTGTAGATGATGATCTTGTATCCAATCTGGTAAGACCTAAATTTGTCCAAAGCGAATACTACGGCTCCATAGTAGAGTAGTTCACTAGGGCAGATTTAGAGTTCTACTTGCATAGTGAATAACATAGGGTTTCTTTTCTTTTCTTTGGCCTAACACCACCCCAATAGCATAGTCAGATGCATCACACATAATCTCAAAAGGGATGCTCCAATCGAGTGGCTGCATAATTTAAGTGGTAGTCAACATGCTCTTGAGCTTAGTGAAAGCTTTATAGCATTGTTCAGTCCATTCGTATGGTGCATCCTTTTGAAGTAGATTACATAAAGGATAAGAGAGATGACTAAAGTCCTTTATGAATTGTCTATAGAATCCAACGTGTCCTAGGAAGGATTACACGTCACGTATGCTCTTGGGTAGAGGTAAGTTAGAGATAAGATCAGTTTTTACCTTGTCTACCTCAATTCCCTTGGACAAAATTATATGTCCAACAACAATTCCCTTGGGAACCATGAAATGACATTTCTCCCAATTCAAAATCAAATTCTTTTCCTCGCATCGCTTCAACAAACATTTAAGATTTTCCAAACACTCGCTGAAGGATGGACCAAAGACAAAGAAGTCGTTCATGAAGACCTCTAAATATTGCCCTACCATATCAGAAAAAAGACTCAACATGCATCACTGAAAAGTGGCGGGGGCATTACAT
The DNA here is from genome assembly GCA_021015155.1 of Magnolia officinalis. NCBI lineage: Eukaryota > Viridiplantae > Streptophyta > Magnoliopsida > Magnoliales > Magnoliaceae > Magnolia > Magnolia officinalis. The sequence goes on from JAJHSJ010000014.1 coordinate 35,602,092, forward strand.
AGTCTGCATGATATCCTTTGGTAAGTAAATGTACCAAATGGACATGTGAACGTTGTCTTTTCTTGATCTTCGAGGGCTATCTTAATCTGGTTGTAGCCCGAATATCCGTCAAGGAAGCAATAGTAAGAGTGACCAGCTAGCCTTTCCAAAATTTGATCAATAAAGGGCAAAGGAAAGTGGTCCTTTCTTGTGATGGTATTCAATTTTATGTAGTCAATGCACATTCTCCAACCAGTAGTAACTCTAGTTAGTACGAGTTCATTGTCGGCATTGGCTACGATGGTGATTATAGACTTCTTAGGAAGCACTTGAGTTGGACTTACCCATTGACTGTCGGATATAGGGTATATTATACTCACATCCAACAACTTAAGTACCTCAGCCTTAACCACTTCTCTCATATTTGGATTGAGTCGACATCGTGGTTGTTGAGAGGTTTTCGTATTATCCTCAAGATGAATGTGGTGAGTACAAATCAAATGATCAATTCCCTTGAGGTATACAATTGACCATCCAAGGGCTCCTTTATGCTCAATGAGTAGAAATAATCATACTTTCTTGTTCTTTCTCTAGGTGAGAAGAAATCACCACCAGGTATGTCTCATCTTGACCTAAGTAGACATATTTAAGATCAACAGACAAAGGTTTTAGGTCAAGCTTCTGTGTTTTGAGGATAGACGGTAGAGGCACCACATTGGTTTGAGGCAATTTATCAAATTGTGGCCTCCCTCGGTTAACTTCAAGTACCGGCATAGCATCAAGCAAGGCATTCATCTCCCTAATCATGTCATCATCTAAATTAAGGGAGTGGGCTAAGCATGTCTTTAGAGTGTCAGAGTATAGAGTCAAAGTGCTTTATCTTCCATGAAAGAATCGATCATGTTAATGTCGTGGGTATTGTCATCATCCTCTAACTGTTTATTCATATTGAAAAAGATGTTGAGCTCCAATGTCATATTTCTGAAAGATAAATTCATAATTTCATTCCTACAATTAATGATAACATTTGATGTAGCAAGGAATGGGCGACCAAGAATGACGAGAATTTGAGTGATCATATATATGATGGGTTGAGTATCCAGGACAATAAAATCAACTGGATAGTAGAATTTATTAACTTAGATTAACACATCCTCAATCATCCCTCTTGGTACACGAATTGAGCGATCAGCAAGTTGTAATGTGGTCCGGGTGGGTTTCAATTCTCCTAGACCCAATTGTTCGTAAACCGAGTAAGGGATTAAGTTAACACTCGCCCCCAAGTCAAGAAGTGCATGCTCAATCCGGTGGTTCCCAATTACACAAGTGATGGTTGGGCCACTAAGATCTTTGTATTTTTGTGGCACTTCTTGCTTGAGGATAGCACGCACTTTTTCTGTCAAAAATATTTTCTTTTGTATGTTTTGTCGTCATTTGGTAGTGCATAGATCTTTCAAAAATTTGGCATATGAAGGTATTTGTTTAACGACATCCAGTAGAGGAATATTGACCTTCACTTTCTTAAGTACCTCTAAAATATCCTGAGAGTTATAGAGAGGTTTTGGTGCAATCAGCTGTTGAGGGAATGACGCAATCGGCTTACTTTGAGGTTCTGATTCAAACACATGGGGAGCATTACTAGGTCTATCATTCTCAATTTCTTCCAGGTCATTAGGTTTTTCAACCCTCGTCAGAATGGCTTTGTTAATAATCTTCCCACTCCTAAGAGTGGTGAAAGATTATCTTGCTCCATCTGATTTGAAGAGCTTGGGTCACTTATTTCATATTACGGTTTTGGATTGGGGAGGGGTTGGGCTGGAAGCATCCCTTTCTCTACATTCTTTAAGTGTGACTCAATCTTTTGAATTGATGATGCAAACATTTCCATTGTTGTTTTGAGATCTTGGAATGTTTGCACCATATTTTGGTTGAATAGCTCTTGGTTTTGCATGAACTTTTGAACCGTGTCCTCTTAAGGCTTCTTTTTGATTTAAGAATTGTGTAAGGGCCTCTTGTGGGTTAGCCGTTTGTCTATTCCTCCAACTGAAATTTAGGTGGTTCCTCCAGCTAGAGTTATATATATTTGAGGTGGGTCCTCTAAAAGGTCTTTGATAATTATTTATGACATTTGATTATTCATTCAATATCTCTTAAAAAGCAGGAATTTTTGGGCATTTCTCAGTTGTATGTATGTTACATTCGAATTCCGGCAACCCGCGACTTGTAGTCGGCATTTATGTGCGACCCTAAGTTGCATCCAGCGTATCTGAGTTGACTCGACTTGAAACCTATACCATATCGACCACAACATCGTCGCGGTTCCAACGCTGCGACTTACGCACCGATGCGATACCCAGGCTAGGAGTTGTGGGTCCGCGTTTATTTCGAAGAAACGCCGCGTATTGTGAATATCAAGAGAATCTCTATCTAAACCTCACATCAATCAATCAAGTGCTAATCAAGTACACAACCCATCACTCCACCCATCACAACCATCCGTCTCTTACACGAGCCATCCACAAAGTAAACTCTTTCTTACAACAACCCATCCTTTTCTTACAACAACCCATCCCTTTGTTACAACAACCCATCCCTCTCTCCTTACATCTCCTCTCTCTCATTTTTTCCACCATTTTCCAAGCACCAAAGAGAGTGGACGTCCAAGCATTTCCAAGAGAGCCAAGTGTGGCCCACTTCCTACCCCCATCAACTCTCAATCCAACCTTTCAATCTCCATCATCCTCCATCAAAGTTGAAACCATGGAGCTTAACATTCCAAGGAGCCAAGAAGATTAACAATCGGTGGGTGTTTTTGTAGGATTAAATTTGTATTTTAATGATGGGCCAAGTGGGTCCTACCGATTGATAGTATGAATCTCACTTTGGATCCTAGGTGTGGCCGATGGCCCACCACGATTCATATGATCATCCCATGAGGGGGCCATTCTCCATGGACCCCATCATGATGTTTATTTTTTCCATTTATGGATCTCCACCATTGAGTTTTTATGATTTAGGGCCCATATGATTTGGGACCCATTTTGATGTATTTATATGGCCCACCTAGCGAGGGCTCATATGGCGGAGCCCCTCCCCTCCATCGCCGTCTCTCTCTATCTCTTTCTTTCCCATCTAGTGGCCCACCTTGATGTATGATCCACGCCGTCCAACCAAGTGGACCAAACCAGGGCCCACGTTGCAGCCACCTTGCTGCCCGTTTGGGTAGACCCTGTCTGAAAGGAAGCACATATACCAGCTTAATGCAAAGCAGTGGGCCACGTGTGTGTGGACCCCACCTGATGCATGCTTTTCATCCATGCTGTCCATCGCCCACCTGCGTGGACCCCACCTTGATGATGTCTTGTGTCTAGGCCATCCAGCACGCTGGACGATGGACACTGGGTAAAAGCAAGGAAATAATAAATAAGTAATATTATATGTGGGGGCCCCATGTGAGACCCACCTGCTATGAAGTGGGTTGGCTGGAGTACCTTACACCAGCCACACAGCTGCTGTATTGACGTCAGCAAGTTCTGTGGGTCTGATTACAGGTATGTGTTATATCCAAACCGTCCACCCACCATCTAGATGCGTGAACGGTGGGGGCCTGCCCTGATGCGTGGGACCCACCTAAGATATGTATTATATCCACACCGTCCTAGAACGTGGGATAGTGTGACTCACCATGATATATGTATTTTATTCCACCATCCATCTAGACGGTGGGGACCATAGTGATGTATTTGTTTTATCTACACCGTCCGTCCAGGGGACTCACCACACGTGTGGCGTCCACACCGTCCGTGGGATGTGGACCCCACATGACATAGGTGTTTTATCGAAGTCGTCCGGTCCCTGGACGTGGGGCTATGATGAATGTGTTGTAAACCCACACCGTCTAATGTTTTTAGACGGTGTAGCCTTCCATACAGTGTGCAGGGCCCACCTAATGTATATGAGGCCCTTATGATGAGGCCCATTGTGATATATTTGAGGCACAGATATGAGGCCCATTGAGATGTATGTGAGGCCCTTGTGTGAGGCCCAATGTGATGTGTATGAGGCCCAATTGTGATATGCAATTCCATTATAATGTTTATGATGCCCATTCATCTTCCTAGTTGGTATTATAATGGGCCATGCCTTGGGAGCAGTGATGGTTAAATGTCCACATTGTAAGGGCAATGGTGGTTAAATGTCCACATTATAACCCTCCCTAAGGCCCATTGTTAGGCCCATTCTCATCTTCCCTTGTGGGCTAGCCCAAATCATTGGGCCCCCATAATTTTTAGGCCCATTCTTGATATGAGTAGGTGTCTAGGCCCATACTTATTATAAGGAGAGTTCATCATCGTATAACATGCTTAGTATGACTTCATGATACGTGCCTATACGCATCATATGTATGCTTGATACGAGGAGTGACTGATCATAGCAAATGCCATTGGGCAGATTGTTTACGGGACTCCCTGATAGGCGGAGTTGCCCAACATGAGCACACGGTACGCGTAGGATTGCTGCATGACTGGATAGTGTGATTCATGCATCTCGCATTGTGTGACATGACTACTGTACGCCCTAACGACATCAGGGTCGTAGCCTTCACGGGTATATCGTGGATGGCAGGATTGGACATCGAAAATCTTTTCTCTACATGGGGCGCGATAGATGTCCCTAGGTGAAATTTCCTAAAACCTTATGGTATCAGGAGGTTGCTCCAACGTCTGGATGGAGTGGATGCATGAGCGCTAAGTGCTGAATCCAGGAGGTCGTGCTTCCACTATGTCGTGGTCAGTTGGAAGGGGGTACGGCCTTACCTGCCCGAGAGGAGGGGGCAAAGCTAGGCTGAGTTTGACTAGCTCAAGGAATGTGTTCGCTATCGACGAGCTGGGCCCGATATTGGCAGGCGGATAGTGAGGTCTCTTCCACTCACCTTGTTGCGCGCAATGGGGCGGCAATCTGGTTTAGAGTGTACTAGACCCGGTGATATTTCAGAGATGAGCTGTATTGTTATGTAGATTCAGATGAGGACTAGCATGCTTGCGTTGTATCTCGCATATGACATTTGGCTACGTAGGCCTCGCATCTCATGACCTTAGTATGGCCAATAGCATTCATGCCTTGCATCGTATAGCCTTGGTACGACTGATAGCATTCATGGACTTACCAGCATGTTTCCGCATTGCTCTGATATTGCATACTCGACATATACCTTACGCACACACTTTCACCACCATCTAAGCTTTCTATAAGCTTATGCACAACCGTTGCGTGCATGTGACGCTAGGACGTAGCTGAGTAGGAGTAGGAGCATGCAGCTAAACTTCCAAAGCCTTTTGTTATCCATTGTATTTCCTTTTATGCATTGTACTTAAAGTTTTTTTTTTTATCATAGTGGATTTGCGATGATGTTATTAGTTGTTGTTTATGGGTTATGCTTATGGTTATGCTTCTTATGAGATAAATGTACGTTGGAAATCCTCCTTGTAGGATCCCACGATAGGAACCTGGTATATGGGTGCTTGGAGCCGAGAATGGGGTACTACGGAGGTTGTCGGCACTAGATTCGGCGATCAAAAACTTTGTGAGCCCGATTTCCGAGTTTGGAGTGTGACAGAAGTTGGTATCAGAGCGTAACTTGGGAATAACCTAGAACAACATCACTTACCTACTATGAGCTTATGACTATTAGGTCTCGAATGTGTAGCCTTATGGTTTAGTTCCCTGACATCTGAGCCTTTAAGGGTTCTCAAGGTTGATAGGCACCTTTGTTCTTCTCTATAGACCATCTGCCTAGGCGAGGCACCCGAGCAGCTCTCGCTCCACCACCTGCATTTCTCGTTCCCCCACCTGAGCCACCTGTTCCTGGGCTCGAGATTCCTTCAGATCCTGCGCCTCTGTCTGAGTCTAGCGCAACCCAGACAGTGCCCGTGAGTGCAGATCAGCTTCAGCAGATGCTACAGGCTATAACCGTTATCCTTCAGGGCAGGGTAAGCAGCCCGCTATTACGCCGGCCCAGGTAGAGCAGGAGTGCGCGAGCGCCCTTCTTCAAGACTTCCGACAACTCGATCCCCCCCGCTTCTAAGGCAAGCTAAACTCGACAGCAACCGAGAGGTGGGCTCTAAGGTGGAGAAGATATTCGATACCATGAGATGTATGACCTGAAAGTACCCTGGTTTGTTAATTAGCGTGAAGGTTGAGTCGATGAGTCAAGTGAGACCCATACGAAGATCGTTTAAGCCATTGCCTACCTTTTTTCAATCCAAGCTCTTAAATTCACCTTGCGACACATACATGAGTAAAATAAAACATTAAGCTGATTCATGTTCATAAAACCAAGATATAAATGGAGGAAATTATGCATTATTTGAGTCTCAACACACCCCCCAACCAGCATTTTGCTACTTCTGAGCAAAATAAGCGAAGATAAATAAAAATAAGAATAAACACTAATTCTAGAAAGAAAATTAAAACGAAAAAAATTCTAACTCTTGTAACGCCCTGAAAATCAATGGTCGAGTAGCAACTCAACACCTGAGTTCCAAAACATTACTTATGCAACATAAATGCTTATGATTGAATGTTGTCTGTGTTAGTGCATTAATCAGGAGTAGGATTATACCAAAACAGTAATTCATACTCTAGATCAAGTTATAAAACGCAAGCGGAAGACTGAAAGATGTATATAAATGTATATAAAGCCAGAAACGGTCACAATCGGTCTCCAGAGTATGAACACCTTACTGAGTACCATATAAATGTATTAGTTTCAAAATCAAAATGCCAAAAAAAGTGGTACAACTATAATGGTAAACCTTGTAGCCCCGTCATCTGAATGGCCTAAGCGAAGCCTCTAGAGAACTGCATGTAGGAGAACTCATCCTGATAATCATAGTAATCAGGCTCAGCCTCTTACGTCTCATCGATACCTGCATCTAAGATAGAGTCTGGTGGGTGTCCAGAACACTGTCCCGTAACGTGGGAGTGAATAGCTAACTCAGTGGAACAATAAAGCATAGGTTAACATGTTATCAATTCAATCAAGCAGTAATGATAAAGCAGTTCAATCAAACAATCCTAATTACTCTTATTAATGCAAGGATGAAATGTAGTCATGATGCATGCCCTCGCCAATGCTCCCTCATGCGACACCATCTTACATCCACGACATGCGTTCATCCCTCAGTGCTCCACAACGCCAGGCACATGCAGTGCTATGTTATGAGCGTGATTACTGAGTTGTTATTAGTCCTTTTCATACAGCAGTATTGGGAAACTAAGGTACCTCCCTTATATTATTCCCAAACAATGATCCATTCTAGGGTCGTCAGTCCTAGATAATCTCATACGATGGTGCGGTTCTAGGTCGCTGTAAAGGGCTGCCAGGGCTGTTACACGCACTCGTTGCACCGCTCCCCCATCACCTTATCAATACAGGCCTAGTTTATACTCTGTTTACTACGGGAAGACTCGTCACCTCACCACAGATTTCAAGTATGCTCGAGGTCAGTACAAAGGGCTACCAAGGCTGTTACACGCAATCGTTACACCACTCCCATATCACCAAATCAGTGTAGGCCGACACCTCGAATACAGTGTCCCAAACCACCGTATTTGATTCACGAGTCTAGGTTGCTCACTGGTCACTACGGGGAGACACATCGCCCCAACGTAGGCCAACAGCTATACCACGGTGTCCCATACCACCATGCCCGGCTCATGAGTCTTAGCGGATCGAGGTACCAAGGTTAACGGGGTTACACTGGTAAGTTTGGTACCTTAGGTTCAAGCAGTGGCATCCAAACACGGTGAACATACATAAGACAGATCGGGTTGCTTGACGAGCTCGACTAGCTCGAGCGCACGACCAATTGAATGACATGAGGTGCATAAGCACTTCGCGTGGCCTAACCACTGTAGCCAACCGAAGTACGACTCGGGTTCGTCAAATACATCCTACGTAGCGAATGAATCTCAGCCATGAACACAATCTCGTTACCGATTTCCTGGACTAAATCATAGTCCTAACTTCATTCTATTTCAATAAGAATCATATGAGCTAGTTAAAACAGGAATAATCAAGTAATGCAATTCCTACAATCAAATAAGCATGTTATGAAGTACAACACAAGCAGGATTTCACACACATTCATTTCATGAGTAAAACAGACATTACAATGTAACATACATGTAGGAAATCATACACATAATTAAGGTAACCGAGATTCATATCTCAGCCCTCATACAAAACTAATATTAGTAATACTTAGCACATTCAGACCTTTCTGCAAACAATTAGACTACATACATCATCATACATGATGTATGTGGTTTACACATATATGAGGTCAACTCCTTTCACTAGTGAATTGCCCCGTAAGCCACACGCATATACCTACGACGGATGATCATGGCATGCACGAATCCGGGTTCCATATTCATCTAAACATTTCCACAAACACTTGGGCTACACACTTTATCAGATATAATGTGTATTTGCCGTGACGTGATTTTAGGGCAAGTCCTTTCGCTAAGGATTTGTCGCACATGTATTAGGCATATATTCACGACAAATAAATATGTTAAGCACAAATCCAAATTCCAAACATATTCAAATATTTCAACACATACATAGAATACACTATATTACATATAGTTCATATATAATTGAAACATTAAACGGATGACGCATTTTGCATGTGAAATATCACCCATAACAAGAATAAATCATTAACCGACATTGAAAGCCTTGAAAACCATAACCTATACGTCTAAAGTCCGCACCTTACGCCGTAGAAGTGTAACGAAGTCGATAGAATCTCTAAGTCTTCGTCTACGGCGGCACAATAACCTATAGCATGAATTGAGTCAGCTATCTCGCTACTTGTAACAGTTGAAACCCTAGAACAAGTTAGGGTTAAGTTTTCTTACCTAAGTACGTCGACAGAATTGCCGGAATAACGATTAGGAAGTGATGGTCAAGCCCGTATAGCAGTGGGATGGAGTATCAGGAAGATGCTCCCACTTCTCTCACACTTTCTCTCTCTTTTCTCTCTTCTCTGTCCTAGGTTTTCTCAAATTCGTATGGGATGAATGAGAGAGGGCTTAAGGTCCTTATATAGGCCCAGAACTCATGGAAATAGACTCAGGGCCATGGTATACTTAGGTTATGTCTAAATACGGACTGTTCCGTCTCAACGGACCACTTCTGGAGCCCCCCTTTAGCCAAAGGTCGGACTTAAGCTCATTGACCTTAGATCAAGGTCGAGTTAAGTTTTCGTTCTAGTCGGGTTCCCAGATCACATGTGGCGGACCAGTTTCAGTTCAACGGTCACTGAAACTCGATCAGGGTTACAAGTACACGGACATGTATGGAAAATGTTTCCTGATCCGGGGGTGTATTTGGGTCAGATTCCAACGGTCTGATTGCTTATATTTGGCCCACAAGCGACAAGTTTCAGATTACTTAAATTAGATTTTATTTCTAAAGAAAACCATGTTTTCTTACACTTCTCGGTCCGGGCTCAAGCGAATAGCCCTGGGACACTATCTGGTTTTGACTTCCGAAATGGTTGTTAAGCCCAGCAAGGCGGTCCTAATTCTATAACCTCGTATTATTCGAACTTTTGATGTGTGGTCCAGATTTGATACGAAGTTTCGTGATGCTCCCGAGAGCAGCCGGGTAATGAGATTGATCCTAGATTTTTGGGTAATGTAGCGTCAACGATTCCACAAGTTTTGGGTCTTGCAGATCGTATTTAAAGTGATTAGTGCGGATTTCGTATGTAATCTAGTTTAACACTAGGTAATCCTCATCTTTTCTAAAGGATTTGGTCCTGAGTGATTTCTGCCTGAGGTGGCACTCGGGCCTTTGTACGGGATTTTTCAAGTCGTTACAATCTACCCCCCTTAAAGAAAAATTTCATCCTCGAAATTAGTACCTTTTCGTACTCCTCGAGAAGTTGAGGGTAGTTCTTTCTGATCTCGGCTTCTGTCTCCCAGGTAGCTTCCTCCTCTGTATGATGCGTCCACAGTACCTTCACAAGTGGAATGACCTTGCTACACAATATCTTTTCCTTCTTGTCTAAGATACGCGTCGGACACAATACATATGTAACATCCTCGCTCAACTGTAACTGCTCCCATCTGATAATATGTGAACGATCAGGGACGTATTTCTTCAGCATAGATACATGAAATACGTTGTGTACAACTGCGAGTGGTGTGGGCAAAGCGAGACGATATGCCACAGCACCCACTCGATCAAGTATCTGAAATGGACCAGTAAACAGTGGTGTAAGCTTCCTCTTCTTCCCAAACCGAAGGACTCCCTTCATAGGGGAAACTCTGAGGAATATATGATCTCCAACCTCAAACTCAAGCGGTCGCCACCTCGTATTGGCATAACTCTTCTGTTTGCTCTGGGCCGTCAAAAGTTAACGCCAGATAATGTCGATCTTCTCTGAGGTCGCCTGTACTTACTCTGGGCCAACCAAACTGCGCTCGCCAACCTCTACCCAGCAATGCGATGCTCTACAAGGGCGACCATACAGGGCCTCATATGGAGCCATGCCAATACTCACCTGAAAGCTGTTGTTGTTGGTGAATTCTGCGTACAGGAGCCAGTCATCCCAACTGTCCTTGAATTCCAAAACACAAGCCCGTAGCATATCTTCTAAAATTTGATTCACCCGCTCTGTCTGCCTATCGGTCTAAGGGTGAAACGCGGTACTGAACTTCAACTTCACACCCATCGCTTCCTGGATACGAGTCTAGAAGATAGACGTGAATCATGTGTCGCGGTCCGACACGATCTCCAAGGGAACTCCATGCAGACGCATTATTTCTTTGAAGTACAACCTAACCAAGTCGTCTGTAGAGTTCGTCACTCTGACAGGAAGAAAATGAGCCGATTTGGTCAACCGATCCATGATCACCCAAATAGAGTCATAACCCTTTCTCGTCTTCGGTAGCCCGGAGATGAAGTCCATAGAGATGAAGTCCCACTTCCATTTAGCTATGGGCATGGGCTGAAGGAGTCCAGGAGGTCGGCGATGTTCAGCCTTAACCTGCTGACACGTGAGACAACGGGAAACATACTCGGCTATATGAACCTTCATATTGTCTCACCAATACGTCCGCTTCAAGTCCTGATACACTTCGTGCTACCAGGATGCATCGCAAGCTTCGAACTGTGAGTTGCCTCGAGAACTTCCCGTCTCAAATCAGGAATGTTTGGGACGCATAGGCAGCCACGATATTGTAGTCCCCATCTGTGCCAACTCTCCACTCAGAGTCCTCATCATTGCTAGCCAGCTTTTTAAGCTCAATCAGCCACTCATCGTCTTTCTGGGCTTCGATAATCCTGTCATCAATAAGTGGCTGCACCCGAATGTGCACAACACTTTCAAATGGCTCCTCCACGATGAGTTTCTGCTCAAAGTCCCGCACGAACTCCACCATGTGTCATTCCTCAACCATCAGCGGAGCCGCAAATACTATCGTCTTCTTGCAGCTCAATGCATCTGCCACAAGGTTAGCCTTGCCAGGATGGTAGAAAACCTCGCACTTGAAGTCCTTCAAGGTCTCCATCCATCGGCGCTGCCTCATATTCAAGTCCCGCTGAGTGAATATATAGCGAAGGCTCTTGTGGTCACAGAAAAGCTCGAACTCCTCTCCGTAGAGGTAATGTCTCCAGAGTTTCAATGCGAATATGACCGCTGCTAACTCAAGGTCGTGCGTAGGGTAATTCTCCTCGTGCTTCCTTAATTATCTCGAGGCATACGTAATCACCCTGTCCTTCTGCATAAGGACACACCCAAACCAACGCGAGACGCGTTAGTGTATATAGTGTACTTAACCCCTTGCTCTGTCAATACTAGCATAGGGGCGGACATCAGTCTGTCCTTCAGCTCTTGAAAAGCTGCTTCCGCCTTCTCATTCCAGGCGAACTTCAGATCCTTTCGTGTCAATTATGACAACGGTCTGGCTATCTTCGAGAAGTCTCGAATGAATCGTCGGTAATAGCCTGTGAGGCCCAGAAAACTCCTCACTCAATAACTGACCCAGGCTGCTTCCAGTCCTGAACGGCGTCTACCTTAGCAAGGTCTACCGCTATCCCTTCCTTGGATACCACATGTCCCAGGAACTTAACTTCCTCCTGCCAGAAGTCGCATTTCTTATACTGCGCGAACAACTGGTTCTTCCTCAGAGTATCTAGGACTGCCTGTAAGTGTTCCTCGTGCTCTTCCCGACTCGTAGAGTATATCAGGATGTCATCTATAAATACGATGACGAATCGGTATAGAAATGGCCAAAATACCCGGTTCATCAAGTCCATGAACACGGCCGGTGTGTTCGTAAGACTGAACGACATCACAAGGAACTCGTAATGCCCAAAATAAGTTCTGAAAGCCGTCTTCTGCACTTCTTCATCCCTGACACGCAACTGATGATACCCTGACTGTAAATCGATCTTCAAAAAATACTTTGCCCCCTTTGACTGATCAAATAGGTTGTCTATCCTGGGCAAAGGATATTTGTTCTTCACGGTCAACTGGTTCAACCTGCGATAATCAATACATAACCATAGCGACCCGTCTTTCTTCTTGACAAACAACACAGGTGCTCCCCAAGGAGACACACTGGGTCGTATGAAGCGCTTCTCTACCAGTCCGTCAATCTGTTTCCTCAATTCCTCCATCTCACATGGAGGCATGCGATACATCAGTAATGAAATGGGTGTCGCACCAGGCGTAAGATCAATGGTGAAGTCGATCTCACGCCGAGGAGGCAAAACAGGAATTGTCTCAAACACATTCACAAAATTCTGAACTATGGGCGTATCCACAAGCGTCGGACCATCAATATTCTTCAGTGAAGAAGCGTAACATCTCAATCGAGAAACGTGACTGACCTGAACAGGGAAAGTAAAAGTCGTGTCCTCCGGTCCGTGGGCTGTCACCATCTTAGTCTTGTAATCGATCTCTGCTCGCATCTCAGTGAGCCAGTCCATACCGAAAATGACGTCATATTGAACTAGGGGGACGATGATCAGGTCAACTAGTATCGTTCTGCCACCTAAGTCTATCAGGCAGCCCTCACACATACTAGTAATATCAGAGAAAGTCCCTGTGGCAGTGATGACCCTCACTCCCTTTGTAGGAGCGGTATCTAAACCCAGTCGCTTGACTGCCGTGCATGAGATCATAGAGGTAGTAGACCCTGTGTCCACCAATAAGAAGATAGGAATACCTTGGACGTGTGCAGTGACCTCAAAGGCCATAGGTGCTGAAGGTGCTGCCTCTGGCTCCTCCACTGTAAGTGCATGAATGTGTGCCTGTTGAGGTCAGTTGGGCTGAGGCACCATAGGTCGTTGTGGCAGCCTAAAACGAGGTGCAGGTGGTCTGAAGGATGGATGTGCAGGTGCTGTCCGTAGTGGTGGAGCCGATAAAGCCTGAGGGCGAGAACGATCAATCCTCTGCGGTGGTGAAAGCCCGCTGTCTCTCATCCGTGCAAAGCAACTCTCTGCAGGGTGACCCGGTTTCCCATAATAAGAACAGGTCACACCTGGACGCCTCATCGGAACTACTGGCACCACAATCCTGGGAGGAGAGTCAATACGAGGCCTCTTGCCGAGGAATGTCCTGCTCTGGATATCTGGTCATGGCCTAGTAACCATAAGGCCATGAGAGCGTGTCAGTCGCTCTATATCCTGCTCTGCCCGCATAGACATGTACTAGCTCGGCATAGGACGGTATATTGACACAGCACATCTTCGACTGAATGTCAAGTCGCGAGCCCTCAAAAAAATATCGTATCCGCATCTATTCGTCAGTAAGTATCGTAGGGACGTATCTGCCCAACTAAGTAAATCGATGCTCGTACTCGATAACTGTCATGCCTCCCTGCCTGAGGCGCAAGAACTTATTCTCCCTCTCATGTTGGTAGGTCTGAGGGTAGTACTTTTCGTGAAAATGAAACTCAAAAGCTGCCCAAGTCCATATGTAGCCAACTGCGACTGTCCGTAGGACACTATCCCACCACATACTGGCCTCCTTGAACGCGTAGGGCGACTAGGCCCGGCCTCATCCACGGCCTCCCTTTCTCTTTCCCATGAGAGAAAGGATGGTGGAAATTGAGAAAATGGCCGTAATGAACTCGAAGAAGGCCATGAAAAGTGAAGAAAAGGGGAAATAGGGCTGGAGTTTCTGGTTCTCCATGAATTTGAGCCTCAACAGAGTTATAAAGGCCCAAATGACAAGGATTAAAGAAAGAAAAGGAAGAGATGAGATGGGTTAGAGAGCTTACACGATTTTGAGCCACGAATGGGAGATGTAAGGGCTCAAATGAGAGAGAATAGAGAGGGTAGGCAGTAATGGAGGAGGGTTTAAAGCAAGGTGATGGAGAGGATGCACGAAAATGGGAGAGGGATCGATTGGTGTGGCGATTTTTGTCAAAAATCAAGAACTTGGAAGAGAAAAGAGAACTTGGGGGTGTGGTTTTTGAAGGAGGTAGGTGTTTGGGGAGGGGGGGGGGGGTTTAAGCCATGACCCACACCTCAGGGGGTCACCCTTGGCCCCAAAGACCATCGGCCCGAGCGGCCCGCCCGGCCGAGGCCACTGACCGGCGAGGACCTCGCCACTCTCTGGACAAACTGGAGAGGCCTCACCATTTGGGCGAGGAACTCTTGTCCCCTAGGCCACAAAAAGGTCTGGGTCCCACCCTGGGTCCCTCTGGTTAACGTGGGTAGGCCCATGACTCCGTTTTGAGTCGTTCCGGGTCGTTTCAGGAAGTTTCTGATACATATTTGTATTTTCCGATTTCTAACGGCTGGGATGGGGTGAGTTGTGATCTAAACTTGTCGTTTGACGGTCTAGAAGTGGTTTGGGGTCGACTCGTGCAATCACGGTTGAGTACAAACTCAAATAAAATGACCAATTTCATTGAACTTCGTCGATTGGCGAAACTGGGACACCTATGACTGTTTCTACATTTTCTCGCACCCTCCTATGTCAAAATGCATCATTGTACATCGTGTGACCATAACCCAGGTCCGGTTTAATCTAAATCATGCTCTGATACCAACTTGTAACGCCCTGAAAATCAGGGGTCGAGTAGCAACTTAACACCCGAGTTCCAAAACATCACTTATGCAACATAAATGCTTATGATTGAATATTGTCTGTGTTAGTGCATTAATCATGAGTAGGATTACCAAAACAGTAATTCATACTCCAGATCAAGTTATAAAACGCAAGCGAAAGACTGAAAGATGTATATAAATGTATATAAAGCCAGAAACGGTCACAATCGGTCTCCAGAGTATGAACACCTTATTGAGTCACAATATACATGTATTACTTTCAAAATCAAAATGTCCAAAAAAGTGGTACAACTATAATGGTAAACCTTGTAGCCCCGTCATCTGAATGGCCTAAGTGAAGTCTCTAGAGAACTGCATGTAGGAGAACTCATCCTGATCATCAAAGTAATCAGGCTCAGCCTCCTACATCTCATCGATACCTGCATCTATGACAGAGTCTGGTGGGTGTCCAGAACACCGTCCCGTAACGTGGGAGTGAGTATCTAACTCAGTGGAACAATAAAGCATAGGTTAACATGTTATCAATTCAGTCAAGCAGTAATGATAAAGAAGTTCAATCAAACAATCCTAATTACTCTTATTAATGCAAGGATGAAATGTAGTCCTAATGCAGACCCTCATCAATGCTGCCTCGTGTGACACCATCTTACGTCCGCGGCATGCGTTCATCCCTCAGTGCTCCATAATGCCAGGCACATGCAGTGCTATGTTATGAGCGTGATTACCGAGTTGTTATTAGTCCTTTTCATACAGCAATATTGAGAAACTAAGGTACCTCCTTTATATCATTCCCAAACAATGATCGATTCTAGGGTCGTCAGTCTTAGATAATCTCATACGATGGTGCGGTTCTAGGTTGCTGTAAAGGGCTACCAGGGCTGTTACACGAACTCGTTGCACCGCTCCCCCATCACCTTATCAATACATGCCTAGTTTATATTCTGTTTACTAAGAGAAGACTCGTCGCCTCACCGCAGATTTCTAGTATGATCGAGGTCACTACAAAGGGCTGTCAGGGCTGTTACACTCAATCGTTACACCACTACCCCATCACCAAATCAGTGTAGGCCGACAGCTCGAATATAGTGTCTCATACTACCGTATTCGGCTCACGAGTCTAGGTTGCTTACTGGTCACTACGGGGAGGCACATCGCCCCAGCGTAGGCCGATAGCTCGACCACAGTGTCCTATACCACCATGCCCGGCTCATGAGTCTTAGCGGATCGAGGTACCAAGGTTAACGGGGTTACACTGGTAAGTTTGGTACCTTAGGTTCAAGCAGTGGCGTCCAAACATGGTGAACATACATAAGGCGGATCGGGTTACTTGACGAACTTGACTAGCTTGAGTGCACGACCAATTGAATGACATGAGGTGCATAAGCACTTCGCGTGTCCTAACCACTGCCGCCAACCGAAGTACGACTCGGGTTCGTCAAATACATCCTACGTAGTGAATGAATCTCAGCCATGAATACAATCTCGTTACCGATTGCTTGGACTAAATCATAGTCCTCACTTCATTCTATTTCAACAAGAAACATATGAGCTAGTTAAAACAGGAATAATCATGTAATGCAATTCCTACAATCAAATAAGCATGTTATGAAGTACAACACAAGCAGAATTTCACACACATTCATTTCACGAGTAAAACAGACATTACAATGTAACATACATGTAGGAAATCATACATGACCGAGATTCATATCTCAGCCCTCATGCAAAACTAATATTAGTAATACTTAGCACATTCAGACATTTCTACAAATACTTAGACTACATACATCATCATACATGATGTATGTGGTTTACACATATATGAGGTCAACTCCTTTCACTAGGGAATTCCCTGTAAACCACACGCATATACTCACGAAGGATGATCATGGCGTGCACGAATCCGGGTTCCATATTCATTTAAACATTTCCACAAACGCTTGGGCTACACACTTTATCAGATATAGTGTGCATTTGTCGTGACGTGATTTTAGGGCAAGTCCTTTCGCTAAGGAGTTGTCGCACATGTATTAGGCATATATTCCGACAAATAAATATGTTAAGCACAAATCCAAATTCTAAACATATTCAAATATTTCAACACATACATAGAATACACTATATTACACATAGTTCATATATAATTGAAACATGAAACAGACGACGCATTTTGCATGTGAAATAGTACCCATAACAAGAATAAATCATTAACCGACATTGAAAGCCTTGAAAACCATAACCTATATGTCTAAAGTCTGCACCTTATGCCGTAGAAGCATAACGAAATCAATAGAATCTCTAAGTCTTTGTCTACGGCGGCACAACAACCTATAGCATGAATTGAGTCAGCTATCTCGCTACTTGGAACAGTTGAAACCCTAGAAAAAGTTAGGGTTAGGTTTTCTTACCTAAGTACGTCAACAGAATCGCCGGAATAACGATTAGGAAGTGATGGTCAAGCACGTATAGTAGTGGGATGGAGTATCAAGAAGATGCTCCCACTTTTCTCACACTTTCTCTCTCTTTTCTCTCTTCTCTCTCCTAGGTTTTCTCAAATTCATATGGGATGAATGAGAGAGGGCTTAAGGTCCTTATATAGGCCCAGAACTCACGGAAATAGACTCAAGGCCATGGTATACTTAGATTATTTCCAAATACGGACTGTTCCGTCTCAACGGAGCACTTCTTGATCCCCCCCTTGAGCCAAAGGTCGGACTTAAGCGTACTGACCTTGGATCTAGGTCGAGTTAAGTTTTCGTTCCAGTCGGGTTCCCAGATCACACGTGGTGAACCAGTTTCGGTTCAACGGTCACTGAAACTCGATCAAGGTTACAAGTACACGGACATGTATGGGAAATGTTCTCTGATCCGAGGGTGTATTTGGGTCAGATTCCGATGGTTTGATTACTTATATTTGGCCCGCAAGCGACAAGTCTCAGATTACTTAAATTAGATTTTATTTATAAAGAAAACCATGTTTTCTCACACTCTTCGCTCCGGGCTCAAGCGAATAGCCCTGTGACACTATCTGGTTTTGACTTCCGAGATGGTTGTCAAGCCCAACAAGGCGATCTTAATTCTATAACCTCGTATTATTCGGACTTTCGATGTGCTGTCCAGATCTGATATGGAGTTTCGTGATGCTCCCGAGAGCAGCCGGGTAATGAGATTGATCCTAGATTTTTGGGTAATGTAGCGTCAACGATTCCACAAGTTTTAGGTCTTGCAGATCGTATTTAAAGTGATTAGTACGGATTTCATATGTAATCTAGTTTAACACTAGGTAATCCTCGTCTAATTTCTAAAGGATTTGGTCTTGAGTGATTTCTGCTTGAGGTGACACTCGGGCCTTTGTACAGGATTTTTCGAGTCGTTACACTACACTTTCGTAAGTAATCTCGATTGCATTTAGCATATGCAACATGCCTTTAAACCCCTAGGTTTCCCCTAGTGGATGAGTTATAGTCTCGTGAGGGTTTTCAAAAATGTTACCCACAAACATTGATAACATGAAAAATAGTTCAACACTTAGAAATTTATACAATTATGCATCTATTCATCATATGAATTTCAAAAAAAAAAAAAAAACTTACCCTAAGTCTGAAGTTAGTTTAAATTGCGATTTCCTAATCCATTACATCCTTGAGTTTAGAGACCTAATCAAAATTTAGAATAGTTATGATCCAATATACTTAGGTGCTCCATGACACTAGTCTAACTTTAAAAATATGCATGTTCCCTATCCTAACTCCTTTCAATCATTCCAAGAATATGAAATCTCCAGTTATCTCATTTCCTTCATGTCATTTCTTCTTTTATCATCATATCTTCATTATTATAGACCACCCTTAAATGAAGATTCCCACCGGGTTTACTTCATAACCTAAGGTATTGTACTTGTAATGGTAACAGTAATGGATACTTAAGTATCCTTACTCTGGATTACTGACACGATTGTTATGGTCATTGCATTCATGCTCTATAATAATTTTTTCTTTTTCCATCACCTTTTTTCTTCAATATTCTCACTTTTAAGCATATATCAATGGTACTAGTTCATTCAACCTTGTTTGAATCAAAATTTGTTATTCTAATTCGCATATCATATTCCTCACTTAATTCGCTAGGGTGTATTGTGAATTTAGTACATCAAATTACAACTCACTTTAAACTAGTGATTAGATAATTAAACTCAAGTCTATAATTTTCAGTTATTAGAATTCTGACTACTATCGACCTAGACTAAGTATTAACTTTGCCTTTGGAATTCGCTTAATATCATGCTCACATTCTTGTATATAAAAATATTATTTTGAAAATGTTGAAAATTTTTCCATAAACCTAAAATAAAAAAACTTAAACCTAAAAATAAATAAATAAATAAAAATAAACTTAAACCTATATAAAAAAAAAACCCTCACATGGATGACTATCCATACCACCTAACCTAAAATCTACATTGTCCCCAATGTAATGATAATGTAATGCGGAGAACAATAAAAATAAAAGAAATGGTGGATAGTACCTACCATAAAGAACTTACCTGCTAGATGACACTAAAAAAAATTGAATATGATACGAATCCTACACAAATGCTCCGTCAGACTAGGAGCATCAATCTGAATATTCTGGCTCATGAAGAGAGACAGACTCCTCTCCCAAATGAAAGTTTTCTACATAAGGCTTCAATCTCTAACTATTAATCTTGTACACATTACCATTATGTGGATTCTTAATTTCAACATCCCCATGAGCATAAATATTCTTCACAATGAAGAGGCATGTCCATCTTGATCTTAACTTTCCCAAAAAGAACTGTAAACGAGAATTGTACAATAGGACCTTTTGTTGAGGTTCAAAATTGTTCCTTGGGATATTTTTTTCATGAAAAGCTTTGGTCCTCTCTTTGTAGATTTTAGAATTTTCATAGGAGTCTCTCTTCAGCTCCTCTAATTCATTCAACTCTAATTTCCTTTGCCCAGTTGCCTGGTCCATATTAAAGTTTAATTTCTTTATTGCTTAGTAGGTTCTATGTTCCAATTCCATAGGCAAGTGACAAGCCTTCCCATACACCAATTTGTATGGGGACATTCCAATCAGAATCTTATAACCAATCTTATAAGTCCATAAAGCGTCGGATAGTTTGAGGGACCAATCCTTCCTATCTGGTCTTATAGTTTTCTCTAAAATGTGTTTGATTTCCCGATTAGAAATCTCAGCTTGTCCACTCGTTTGTGGGTGGTATGGGGTGCTCACTTTATGCTTGATGCCATATTTCTTCATCAATGCCTCAAATGTCCTATTATAAAAGTGAGACTTTGAAGTTCCAAATCTAGAAAAAAATTTTTCTTTAGGAATCGTGTGACCACTTTGTTGTCATTGGTCCTACTTGTAACTGCCTCAATCCACTTTGAAACATAGTCCACACCAACCAATATATAAAGAAATCCAAAAGAATATGGAAATGAGCTCATAAAATCAATATACCAACAATCAAATATCTCCAATGGTAAAATTAGGGATAAAGGCATCATGTTACATCGGGACACTCTTCCCAACCTTTGACATCCATCACAAGCAACACAAAATGCATGGGTATCTTTAAACATGGTAGGCCAGTAAAAACCACATTGCAGGATTTTTGCAGTGGTTTTCTTAGCAGAAAAATGGCCACCACATGCTTCCATGTGGCAAAAGGAAATAACACTCTGAACTTCATCCTCTGGGACACAACATCTAAAAATCTGATCAGTCCCTTATTTATATAAATATGGGTCATCTCAGAAGAAGTTCCTAACCTCGGTTTTAAAACGCTTCCTATCTTGTGACTTCCAATGATATGACATTTTTCCCATTACAAGATAGTTCACTATATCCACATACTAAGGTAATTTGGAGATCACAAATAATTGTTCATTCGGGAAAGTGTCCTGGATATGCATCTCCTCAGTGGAATCATCTAACATTAATTTGCAAAGGTGATCGGCCATTACATTTTCTACTCATTTCTTATATTTTATCTCTAAGTTAAATTCTTGAAGTAGAAGGATCCATCTCAAAAGTCTCGGCTTTGTATCTTTCTTAGATAGCAAATATTTCAAAGCCGAGTGGTTCGTGAAAATGACCACTTTGGATCCCAGTAAGTAGGACCTAAACTTATCTAAACCAAAAACTATTGCAAGTAACTCTTTTTCAGTTGTTAAGTAGTTCACTTGGGCCCAGTTTAGAGTTCTACTCACATAGTGAATAACGTAGGGCCGTTTATCTTTCCTTTAACCCAAAACAACCCCTATGGCATAATCACTTGCATCGCACATTAGTTCAAAAGGAAGTGTCCAATCTGGTGGACACATGATATGTGCAGTGGTAAGGGATGATTTAATTTTATTAAAGGCACTTGGACACTCATCTTTCCACTCAAATGGGACAACCTTTTGAAGAAGATTAGTCAAGGGTCTAGTAATGCCACTAAAGTCCTTGATGAATCTTCTATAGAAACCAACATGCCCTAGAAGTGATCTAATATATCTAACAGTTCGGGGGATAGGTAGATTAGCTATAATGTCCAGTTTTAAATGATCTACCTTGATTCCATTTTTTGAGATAACATGTCCCAAAATAATTCCTTTTTAGACCATGAAATGACATTTTTTTCCAATTTAAGACAAGGTGCTTCTCTTCACAACTAAATAAGATAAGAGATAAATTGTTGAGGCATTCCTCAAAACTACTCTCAAATACAGAGAAGTCATCCATAAAAGCCTCAATAAACTTTTCAACTATATTTGAAAGAAATACTTAACATACATTGTTGGAAAGTTGCTAGGACATTACACAATCCAAATGACATCCATTTGAAAGCAAATGTGTTTAATAGATAAGTGAACGCGGTTTTCTCTTGGTCTTCCAGGGCTATCTCTATTTGGTTATATCTAGAATATCCATCAAGAAAACTATAGAAGGAGTAACCTGCTACCCTCTCTAAAACTTGATTAATGAATAGTAGAGGGAAATGGTCCTTCTTTGTAACTTGGTTCAATTTTCTATAGTCAATGCAAACACGCCAACCTGTGGTGACACATGTTGGTATGAGTTCATTATTAGAATTTTGTACAATAGTTATTCCAGATTTCTTTGGGACTACTTGAGTTGGACTCACCCAAACACTATTAGATATTAGGTAGATGATTCCCACATCCAACAATTTGATCACCTCATTTTTTACAACTTTCATCATGTTTGGATTGAGATGCCTTTGAGGTTGTCTAATTGGTTTAGCGCTCTCATCAAGGTGATTCGATGGGTGCATATGGAAGGGCTTATATCCTTGATGTCAGAAATGGTCCAACCCAAGGCTCTTTTGTGGTCCCTTAGAACATTCAACAATTTAATCTCTTGATCCCTGTCTAAAAATGAAGAGATCACCACAGGATAAGTTTTATTTTCACCTAAGTATACATAAGCTCATTTGGTAGTGGTTTTAAATCAAGCTTTTGAACATTGGTTGGTGATGATAAAGGTCACGAGTCCTTGATAGATAGGATTTGAGTGCGCGGTCTCCATTGGTACATACAAATGTCCTGGGTGGTAGTGCTCTCATTATTATCATAAATTTCATCAAACACTTTTTCTAAATCAGAATTTTTCAAGTCTCCAAAGACTTGAATCAATTCCTCAGTCAGACTAGGTTCCAATTCCTCTTCTTCTATCAAGCAGTCCATGAAATTCAGCTCATGGATCTCATTATTATCAATGGGCTGCTTACATAGATTGAAAATATTTAGCTAAGAGTCATGTTACCAAAACACAAGTTCATCATTCCATTCATACAATTTATGATTGCATTTGAAGTTGCTAAGAATGGGCGGCCTAAAATGATGGGAACTTGAGCGCTAGCATTTACACATGGTTCAGTGTCTAGTACAATAAAATCCATGGGGAACTAGAATTTCTCCACTTGGACTAGCACGTCCTCTAAAATTTTCCTTGGTACCTCAATGGAGCGGTTAGTGAGTTGGAGTGTAATCATGGTTGGTTTAAGCTCGCCTAACCCCATTTATTTGTAAATTGAATAAAGTACTAAGTTGACACTAACAAAGCATCACTACCAGAAAACTGGGCAAAAGACCTATGGCTACGGTTTTAGTCTGTAGCACGACCGTAGTTCTAGGTGCTGTAGTAATAGGTCTTCAACCTATGGCTACTGATTTAATCCGTAGCCATTAGATTACAATAGCTACAGATATAATCCGTAGCAACCATTTCTGTAGCCAAAAGTACCTACAGCTACGGATAGTATTTGTAGCTAAAAGTAGTGCTCGATTCATAGCAATATGCCAAATTTAATAACAGTTACGATTGTCAGATTACTAGCTATGGTCAATATCCATAGCTATTGCCTACATTTTAAAAAATTTATAAACATTCATTCATTCAATTACCACCTGCATAATCATTCATTCATTCAATTACAATCATTCATTCAATAATGAATCAATTACAATCCTTCATTCAATCAATTACAATTACAATAATGCTGAAAATACAATCTTGGTGAGTCTGTGTGCACTCGCATATGGCCAGGTGCATCCTTCATCCACCATAGATAGAAAATGGATGCGATTATCAGTAGTCTACCTGCACATTAGACAGCTATACCGATAACTTCTCTTGTGCGTCTTCTGTAATTATTCGAGGGCGAACCACCACTAGAGGACTCTGCAACATAAAAACAAAGAATCATTCAATTGAAGAAGGATGAAAACTAAATGTAAGGAAAACATAAAAATAGGATGGTTGAGAACCTAGAGAAACATGTATGGTTGACATTAGCGGCCCGAAAGTTGCTTGAAATGGAATGGACAGCTGGTTCCACACCTAGGCCTTACGTTATCACTGTTCTACCCAATGTATTCTTACTTCCAAAACTTCAGCCTAGTGTTAATTAATTTTATTTTTTTTTATCTTTCCATTTTCATTATTATTTTGTGAAATATTTACCAACAACCACGCAATCCACATCCCAACACCACCAAGTTACTTGTTGTCATGGACACCATGCAAACCATATCCCTTAAATTGTGAACCTTATGTGGATATAACACAGGTTTGTACCAATTTGGTTTCCTAGAGTCTTTCCTAACTGGTTTCCTAGAGTATTTCCTAATAACAAAAGTACCTCCACTTTTCTAATTCCCTCTTTGTACCTCTTCCATGGTCCTCACGGCATGGTTTTACCAGATCAAGAATGAGCATTCTACTTTGAAGATAACAAAGTCTATTGATACACAATGATTGTCAAATCTAGGGTGAAGGATGCAAATCATCAGACCAATTGCCATGGTCGACATCGACCTCTCTTCACTAGGGATGCTTGTCTCTATTGTACCTTCTAATCCCGCTTTATTAACTAAGTTTCATAAAGCAGTTGAGCCATTGGAGGAAGATTGAGATAGGTCTAATCCTAAAGAAATTGATGTTTGTATCAACTAGAATATGAAGCATTTCAACATCCAAATCTAAAGAGTGATCATTCTTTATTTTCGGCATGTTATAAAGAAATTCAGCATGAACAGTTTTGAATGTCGCATTGCTCTTAATTTAAAGTTCTTTGTGTTCATTTCCTTCGACATGTGTGTGATGCCCACTTCTTCCAAAACATTAAGATGGTTCAAAGTGGGCCAAAGGTGCATATACGGTCAAATTTGCATCTAGCATAAGATTTGGTTCTAAGTTACAGCCAAGTCATGCTATTAATCATCTAGTTGCATGCCAAAAGTCTAATAAAATCCTTACAATGTGGGGACCACCTAAAGTGACGCCTAGCATGGAATGCCGAATGCTTGCCTAAAACAAAAACAAAAACAAAAAACAAAAAAAAATTGAGAAACCAACCTTAATTGGATGTTGGGATAAATGTTTGCAGCTCTGGCATTGTAGCCTCATCACAAGCTCTATCATTCCTCTTCACTTGATATCTTCATATCCCTACAAATGAGAGGTTAATTTTAGAAGAGATTAGATATATGTAAAGAGTGGTTCTTCCTTTCATGTAGCATGTAGATATATTCCAACATATTTATACATGGGCATGAAATTGTGTCCACTACCAAAGTCCATCGGCAAAGGAGTCAATGAAGCTTATTTTACACTCATCTTTTTAGAAGAGAACCTAAGTCGAAGCCAACAACTTGCAAGGATGATTTTAACATGAAAGATATTTGTCCATCTCCAGTAAAATGTATTCAAAATAATCCAATTGGAATGAAGGATGAAAATGTTTTTTTTTTTTTTTTTTTTTAACACTAACTCACACTCACACCCCACCACATGGGAAATCAATCTCATGACCTCCCAGTTAAGCATCTTAAAATAATAAATAAATAAACAAACAACTATATTGCAGTTGTGGCTCCTGACAAACAGAATTCTAGATATTAAAATAATCAACAGCTACTTTAAATGTCAGATAAATCAAACTCACAAGTACATGTCTAGAAAAATCAGAGACAAGATTTGTTGTTAAAACCCTCACTCTACCATTATCGGTATAACACGAAATGTCAAGAAACTACATGCGAACAATGTTTCCTTCACAGCATTAATGGGCCAACATGGCATACTTGTAAGAGATCCTAGGTGGGCATCAACATTCATTGGAGATTTTTAAAAGAAAGAAAGAAAATAAGATCGTGTGCAAATCATGCATACACATAACAAAAATGTCTAGAAATGCTTCAAAGCAATGAATTATTAAAACTAAAATTGCACATCATTCAGTTCAACTTTTAAGACAATATCATTGAGAAATTGGAAAGGTCCCAGATGAGAACTCTGTAAGTATTAGTTGCACATAAACTATGAGGCATTTTTTCATAGCCGAGCATTTGCCTTCATTCAAGATTAAAGCCTCTTCATTCATAAACATTTTTTGAGAGTTGGGGAAGCAGACAAAACTGAAGCATTCCATTTGCCTTCTTTCTTTAAGTGTTAATGGCATTCTCATGCAACATGGGCTATATAATGATTGATGACCATAAACAGTGCCAATTTCTAGTTGGAGAAGCAAACAAAACAATCAATTAAAAATTTAAGTGCTTTCTAGACGTGATTGGTTGCCAGCTGGAAAGAAACTGCCGACCACTGAAATGCATAGCATTAGTCATTAAACAACCCCTATGGCTCCCTTTGGAATCCCACACGGCACCGACTAGTCTATTGTACCACTTGCAACATTGATATGCCATGAGTTTCATATTTACACTTGAAATTGAAGTATAGGATGATATCCAATGCAAATATGTTAACTATTTGGAGTATCTTTGTATCCTAATTGTAAGAAGGAGAACGAATGATGTGTCTTAGCTGAAAAATGCAGAACAGATGAGCCCACATCAAGAGAAATAAAAATACGTTCATTTCTTATTGGACTTGGTACAGGATGGATCACAGCAATAGGGACCTCAAACTTTGGAATATCGTCAATGAAGGGCTCATTTTTGGGCTGTTCACCAAGTGCAGACCACCATGAATAGCAGTCAATATCACATTATTTTGAACCAAACACCACTTCGGCCAATATCTTTACCTGCAACACATTTATAAAATCAGCAATTTTATTTTATTTAACAAAATCCAACCCATTTATAAAAGTACATGACCCATTTATAAAATCCAACCCATTTCTCTTCACTGCAGGTATGATATGAAAACAACAGATGGACCAAAACAATTTGCAACTTGAAACTGTTCTAGACCATCCAATTTTTTTTATATAGAAAATGTATGGTCTACATGACAACTAACCAGCTTGAAATGAAATACACTGTTGGTTCCACCTGATACATGGCTTGGGTGTCCCATGCATACCAGCATTGATGTGTGTGACCTGGTGCTATAAACATCAATGTCTAAGTTAGTTAACTAGCACTCACAATTATGGGATCTGGACCATTCATCTGTTTGGCCACACACGAAGAACCACACCAATCTAATGATCCTAGATTGACCTAATTAAAGTTCCATGAAGATTTTGGATGAGATATGAATAATGTTTAAAGTCCAGTATCGAGTGTGTATGTTGTATGACAGCAAAACCATTTGAAAATTTTGATAACCACTTGACCTTAATCGAGTTATTTGGATTTGGAGAAAAATGAAAAGAAAACAAAATGGCTAAGCTAGTTTTTCCCAATATTCGTGTATTCATCTTACAAGTTCTTTTTTTTTTAACCCACTTATTTTCCGTACCCAAGAAAATGTGAGGATATTTGCAGTTTCATGGCGACCCGTCAATCTTCTTTCATTGCCCTCTCCATATGTAGAAATGTGTTCGTTGTATCGCAGGCCCAACATCTCGATGGTTTTCTTGATCACATTAATTCCTCCATCATCTCTCATTGACTTGGTGCTAACAGACAAATAATAATAATAATAAATAAGAGAGATCTAGAGAGAGAGAGAGGAGAAGAAGATTGGATGGATGTGTTAATGTTTAAACTACTAGTAATAGGTCCTTGTAAGACCAATGTGAATGTTTATCTTCTTCTTTTTTAAAGAAAGTCAGTTATACTGATACAAATTACTATGCCTTAAGATGATTCTCACATGATTGTTTATGTTTTGTCAATCAATTATTTGTCAGCATAGACTACAAGTAGTAGGTCCTTACAGGATCAATGTGAATGTTCTTTCTAGGTTCCCTTTTTTTTTTTTATTGTTTTCTTTCATTTCAAGGAAGTGGCACAAATTTGAGTGTAGGAGCAGGGAACCATCCATTTCAAATGTTAGCAAGCATAAACAATGAAGAAGTAGGAGAAGTTGGAAGCATGATTCGAAGTGGGAGCAGCACCTATCATGAGACTTGCCAAACCGTGGAGGCCCCAAACATTGGATCTGAGGCAAATCCTTAGATTAATGACTCCAAGATTGACGGATGCAAGCATCCAAATAGGATCTTATTTTCTATAGGCAAACAATATCATGAATGTTTCCCAGCTCTTTGATTAACTCCACATTATGCATTCCTCTCTACATCTATTTCTTCTTTCCACTTCTTAATAAGCTTTCTTGCTGCTGATCGAATAAAATAAGTGAACATCGAGTCTTTTGTTCTTAGCAACAACAAATAGATTTTGTTGATAGGAAAGTATAACTATCCATCAAGTTAGTGTTGAGTCTGATTCCAAAATGATAAATGATCACAAGTTGAAACCTCAGTTCAGAATCAAGAATGTCCCTGGATCCTCATAAAGGAGTTACTTAACAACTCAAGAATTAAATATAAATGTGTGGGTTAGCTTGATTACCTGATGGGTGTTAATCATAGATAAAGATGAGAAGTGTACAGCCTGAACATAATTCTAGCATCACACTCCTACAAATTACAGAAACACTGCTTGCAAGTGAAATAGAGACCGCATAATATTAGAATACACCACAAGCTAAAATAAATGTGTGATTCAGTTGACGATGATAAACCGAACATGGACTGCACAACAAAATGGAATTCGTAAGAACTAAATGAAACTCAGTTAGGCAACCGAGCTCATGAATAGCTTCCCACCCATAATCTTATAAAATATCAGTTGAGTGAAGGATCAACTTTCACAACTTTGTTTTACATACTTAACAAAAAAGGAAAAAGAAAAGAAAAGAGTTGCCTGATATTTTGTTATCTTGGTGAGTTTTTCATTAACTTGAATCAATCAAACTAAGAACTAGAGAACCCTTTTCAAATCTTAGATGAGTTTCTGAAACGAATACAATGTTTCCAAGACTCAAATAGGAGAACTAAACTAGCTCAGTGTGCTTAGAAAAAATTTTTAGCAGACAAAAATAACATGCCTGGAAAATCTTTTTGGTAGACAAAAATATCAAAGAATCTATTTGGAACATTCATCTAGACATTAGTTCATGGGAAACATAATATAAAGAATTATGTCATATACTTATATAAATCTCATATCATGCCCAGGTACCAATAGTCGTTGAGAAGCTACTTACCAATTTTCGCACATCTGCAGACGGGACATGAGTGAGAACAAACAAACCCTGGAGGTATTGATCCATTGATAGCAGTAAAGCCTGCATCATGGTAATATGATAACTAACACTTCCACCTAAAAACACTAACAAACTTTAGGATGTCTGTGTAAAAGGACAATAGGATCCTAAATATACTTACCGTTGGCATCACCACAATGAACAGATTTACAGAACTAGGAAAGTTTACAAATTAAATAGCACGACATTTCATCTAGCCATTTCATCAAACAGATAGCATGTCATTTCAAAAAACAATTAGCATGCCATTTCATCAAACAGATAACATGCATGAAATCTAGCCATTTCATCAAACAGATAGCATGCCATTTCATCTAGCCATTTCATCATTTCATCAAACAGTTAGCATGCATAAAATCTGAAAGACAGAAAAAAGATACATAAAGAGAGGAAGATATCAAACCTATGCCTCAAAGATATGAGAAGGGTTTCAAATGACGTGTGTTTCTTCGGGTAGGATCTTCACTGCTGCTGCAATGGAGAGAGATAGAAGAGACGACGGAGATATTGGAGAGAAAGGGAGGAGAATGAGAAAGATGGAGCGGTAGGGGTAGGCAGGGCTGCGATTTTTGAGAGGGCAAGGGCTATGATTTGGGGAGAGCTTCACGGCTACATTGGAGAGATCGAGGGAGGAGAATGAGAGAGATGAAGCAGGTGAGGTAGGGAAAAAGGAGAATCGGGAGCAGAGATCGGGAGAGAGGGTTAGGGAACAAGAGAGAGAGAGAGAGAGGAGAGGAGAGAGGAGAGAGAGAGAGAGAAGAGAGAGAGAGAGACTGGGGTTTTGGATGGGCATGGCTCTGTTTTGAGCATGTGCCCATTTTGGGCGTCGAATTTTAAGAGACGTATGACGGTCCTGTCAGGGGCTCCATGGGGCCCAACATGATGTATGTGATTTATCTATGCCGTTCATTAATTTTAATAATATTTTTCAGTTCATGATCCAAAAAATTAGGTAGATTGAAGGCCCAAGTGGACCACACCATAGGACACACATGTGATTTAATCTCTATGTTTCCTACCGTGTGGTCCACTTGAGCCTTCAATCTACTTGATTTTTGGTTTCATGCCCTAAAATGATATTTCAAGATAGATGGACGGGTTAGATAGAATACATATATTTTGGTGGGCCCTATAAAGCCCCTTACACGACCGTTAATATTAATGGTGTGGCAAGTTTTTAGTTACAGATTAAATCCGTAGCAAATATAGCTGTAGTTTATATTCGTAGCAAAAAACTACCATAGTCCATAGCCTTTGCTCAATTTTTTGGTAGTGCATGCTCAATTTGGAAATTCCCAATAATACAAGGAATAGTGGGACTTCTCGGGTCTTTGTATTTGGGTACGGCCCTTTGTTGAATAATATCGTTCACTTTCTCAGTAAGGAATGCCTTTTTGTGCACATTTAATTTCCTCTTTACAGTGCACAATTCCATGAGATATTTAGCATATGATGGAATTTGTCTAATGGCATCAAGCAGAGGAATATTGACAGTAACCTTTTGGGGCACATCTAACACCTCTTGATATTTCATAGGGACAATTGGGTTCCGAAGTCTAGATGGAAATGGAACTGGAGGCTCATATGACTTACTCTCTTTATCCTTTTGTTGTTGTGGCTCTTGAACCATAACTAGTTCATCATTCTCTTGAGACAGTGGCTCATCCCCGATATTTCTACTAGTTGCATTATCCTGTTATTGACCTCTTTTTCACTTCTCAAGGTAATGATGGCTTTAGCTTGTTCATGATGTAGCTCACTTGGATTTCAGTCTCCAATAAAATGTGTGTTTCTAGGGTTTGGCACAGGTTGAGAAGGAATGGTGCCTTTTTCCCTAGCATTTAGTTGAGTCTCAATCCTAGCCACGACCGTCTTTAATTCCTGATTTGATTGGATTAGAGACTGATTCATTTGAGCTTGAGAGTTCATGAATGTGGTCGATGCATCCCCCACAGATGATCGTTTCAGTGGGGGCACATATGGTACATTGTTAGGTGCCCTAAAGAAGTTGTTTTGTGGAGGCATTTGAGGTACATTGGGCGCATTAATTTGTGGTCCATTCCTCCAACTAAGATTAGGATGGTTACACCAATTTGGATTATAGGTGTTTCCCATTGGTTGCATAACTGACCTAAAGTAGTTATTTATAGCATTTGCTTGCTCATTCTCATGAGTGATATTTTGCATAACTTGGATTATTGGACAATCTTTTATGTCATGGTCTGCACCACCACAAATGCTACAAAAATTACCTAAGGAAGTATTTATTTTACCATATCAACCTTCCTAATTTTCAAGGCTTCAACTTTTCTAGCCAATGTAGTGAATTTTGCATTAAGGTCGTCTTCCTCTCTTAGGACATACATCCCCACTTTCTCTCTAGGAATGAGTCTAGTTTGGTCTGGTTTAGCAGAGACATCCCATGTCTGCATATTCTCTACTAACATGTCTAGAAAATCTCAAGCCTCAATATGATCCTTGTCAAGAAAAGTTCCACCACACATCATCTCTATGAACTGACGGGTATCCATGGTGAGCCCCTTTTGGAACGCATTAATCACGTGCCATGGTTCGTAACCATGATGTGGACAAGTAAGTAGAAGGTTTTAAAGCGCTCCCAAGCTTGGAAAAATAGTTCATTCCCCTTTTGGGAGAATGACATGATTTCCTATTTAAGTGCATTTGTTTTGTGCTCGGGAATTTTTTTTTTCAAAAACTCTCTACTTAAGGCTTGCCATGCAGTGATGGTATTAGGTCTTAGAGAGTTGAGTCATGCTTTGGTCCGATCCTTTAGAGAAAATGAGAATAACCTAAGCTTAAGTGCATCCCTATTGTCATTGTTTACTTGTAATGTTCCAATTACTTCCTCAAAGTCCTTGAGGTGCAAGTAGGGGCTTTCAGAATCCAAGCCATGAAATTTAGGAATCAATTGAATCACACCTGGTTTAAAATCAATGTTCCCTGTGCGAGCAGGAATACTATGTAAGATGGTAAAGTTGATCTCTCAGGGTATAGACGTTCATGTAAAGTCTGTGGTTGGTTTAACACATTCCTATGAACTTCATTTTCATCCTCAAGAGGAGGATTAGGTTGATTTTCTCTTTTTTGATTTATAGTTAGATCTAGCGGATTTGGATTGGATTATCAACTAGGTCTACCATGAAATTCGAGTGATGTTGAGTGCCTCTTCTAAGTGAATGATCAAGGCCTGGAACTAGTCCGCCTTCGGAGGAGAGTCGATTGTTTTGATCCCTACTCCAACGGACATAAACCATCCATACCACACAACAAATACCACTAATTCAAATAACAAGTATGATACTTATAATAATTTTAAAAAAAACTTAACCAACAACCTAGGCGGTAGGGCCAATCATGAGGGTTCAATAAATCAACAACCCATGCGGCATGGCCAACCACGAGGGTTCAATCCACAAAGTAAAAATAAATCAACAACTCAGCGGTAGTAGGGGCCGACCATGAGGGTTCAATCCACAAAGTAAAAATAAATTAACAACCCAGGCGGCAGGGTCGACCATGAGGGTTCAAACCACAAAAAAAAAAAAAATCAACAAAAGTAAAACTAATGCAGAAATTAAACTATGCTAATCTGGAAAATAGATTCAACGGATGATCTTTGTGATCAAACAGCAATTGTAGGACAACCATAACACTTGGGTGATAAAATCCCAAGCAGGGCAACCTTATGTCATAGTTAGTACTTGAAAGACCCAACTGAATTTACTTTTAAAGAATTAGAAAATCTATAGAAAATTTTGAGGGTTTAGAAAAGAACTTACCTTAGAAAAGAACTTACCTTAGCTATGTTGCACAGATCTAATCTATCTCAGTCTCCCCGGTAATAGCGCTAAAAACTTGATTGCTTGCCTCAAAGTGTAGAGGATCGTAAGTAGTATCCTGTGAATACAGGGTCAATCCCACAGGGAGATGAATCAAATGCAAAACAAACTAAGTAATAATTTAAAAAAAACCTAATCCGATGATTTGATTTTAGGAGTTTTGAATGGATGTAATTCAATTGAATTAAAACAACACCCATGCTTCAAAGTTCCACACATAGGTTAATGTTCCAAAATCATGATAACTTGGATAACACAACTAAGATCTGAGCACTATGGTCAGCCTAATCGGAAAATAAAACAGTTTAAATATTTTAATAAATGATATAAAAGATTAGAAAATCATGGATTTGCACCATTGATATATATTATTCTTAAGCGCCAGTGATTTTAAGAATTCAATATCAATGAGATAATGAATCAATGAAATGTAGCATGTTGAGAACCTCTCCTATCTAGAAAATCTTATTGATTCAGGGTAAGCCTATCCATCAATGTGGATCTCATATAATGGAAACATATGGATCTCACATGAGGATAAAAAACTAAACTTGAACAATAGATAACATGAATACACCATTCTTCTCATCATTAAAATAATCAATCATCATAACTATGAAAATATTAAACCAATGTGCTTTCCTTCTAGCTTCGGCTAGAAGGAACTTAGAAAAACATAATTAGAATACAGAAAGAAAGCAATAAGAAAGAAATAAATTGTAACGCCCCGAAATTCAAGGGCCGAATAGGAACTCGGCTCCTGAATTTCCGAGTGTCACGTGTGCACTGATAAACCACGAATGCATGTAAATATTAGGTATTAGCAGGCAATCGAGAATTAAACTAAGCATGCTTAAAATTAAACTAATTCAACAAGATCCAAGTGCTACTAAAGTAAATAAAATTCCCAACATAAATCCAATATCCATAAAGAAACCCAACAATCCATAGGATCATCATCTAGGGATCATGTCCCATCCACACGTCACTCCCCAAAATGATTTGGGCTCCGGCCCAATCCCGTCGTCATCCATCACGCTAGTAGGGTCCGTCACATGTATGGAAATATGCCTACTCCTCGTCGTCGTCTGCACCGACACGTCCAGCGCGTCCTGCTCCAAGGTACCTGCGTCTATACCAGATTCTGGTTGGTGTTTTAGAACATCGTCCCAGAGTGGGAGTGAGTAGTTAACTCAGTGGTACCATTAGCAATAAGTCACACAAATTATTATGCATAAAATACATTTAATGAACAACATACATCATAGAATCCTAAATATTGTTGGTTAATGCAATGCATGGTTTAATGATATGGTGCATGCCCCTCACCACCAACACTCCTTCAAGCGACGACATCTAACGTTCGTAATGACCAACACTCCCTCAGCTGCGACCTCGACTCCCGAATCGCCACAATAATAATGTAATGTCATGAAACATGTTAGCTCAGTTAGTTAATTAGGTTTATTCGTCCAATAGGTTGGGGAAACTGGAATACCCTTAGTGGAGTTACTGCCCTAATCCGATTGCGCCGCTTAAGGGTCGTGGTTATAAGACTCTCGTGATCCTTAGCCCTTTGTGGGGTCGTCAATCTTGAAATTCTTAAGCTTAGACGAAGATAATTGGGACTTAGATGTCCTGCTCGCGGTCACTATGGGGAGGTCGTCACCCCAGTACAGGCCGACAACACGGGCATAGTATCCCATACCACCGTCCCTAGCTAACGAGTCTATGTGCTCAATGGTCACTACGGGGAGGCTCGTCACACCAGCGTAGGCCGACAGTACGGGCATAGTGTCCCATACCACCTTCCCCGGTTCATGAGTCTTGTGGGCAGTAAATCATAATTAATAGTGGGCGAAAAGGTCTTAGGGTACTTCGGGTTCATACAGGCGTGATCAAATATGGTTAACATATAAGGATGGCCGATTTGTGAGTTAATATATCCTCGACAAGCTGAACCATAACTAATCGGCCCGAGAACGATGTCTCGTGTAGTCCAACTACGACCAACCTATGGTTCAGTTAATTGGGCCAGATTACCTAAGGTCCAATAAGAGATCGCCCAAGTAATTCCAGGTAATCGGATGATCCACAAGGGTATATGCATCAATGCACAACAAACATTGTCAACCTTGGGACAATTCCCACATGATAGACATAAAATAGTAAATTCAGTACATGGACAACAACATATGAAGTTCCACCAAACATACAGGTCATGTCTAACATGTTTCAACCTACACATTGATAAGGACAATCATGCATCAAAACATAGTAGTTCAATTTCACAAATTTCAGCATAATTCACATCAAACAGCCATGTAATGGAAATTGAATGAAAATAATTCGACAATTTAGAAATTTATCAACATTCATCACCACGACACCACACATACATGGCATGCAACAAGGTCAAATCAACAGGTCAATATTACTTGAAGAAATTGAAGTTCATACACTAATCAAACATGCAATTCAGCATTCCATGTAATTGGGGATGCTCGGCCCAAAGCTCTTTTTTGAAATTTTAAGAAGTCCTAGCCCTAAAGTCACATTCATGCAATCCCACGAAATTTCGGCACATGCATTTACAATGCACCACACACATTCACTAAACCTATGCTAGGCATGATAATCGGTCACCTAAAGGTAATGGTCTACACCTATTGTTGACTAGAAGTTGCTGAGATCGTCCTAGCACCGCCAGGTCCACAAGCTCAATGTGTCGAGGCCCTGCATTGCATGGAGTAGAGGGTAAATCACATGCATGTAGCTAGAATCAAGGGAAACATGATTTAGAACCCTATCTTACCTTAGATTGGGCGGAATTTTGCTTCAACGACGATTTAAGTCGACGTTTTCCGACAATAGGGAGGTGTAGGTGCGGGGATTCCCAAATCCCACGCACCACAACCAATTACACCCCCAAAATCCCCTTTATCTCTCCTCCCTTGCTCTCTCTCTCTCTCACTCTCTCTCTCTCAGCTGCTGGAGTTTATAGGAGTGAGAGAGAGAGAAGGCTGGATATTTATATGTCCAGATTTATTTCAATTGGCCCCACAATTTGGTGAAATTCCTCCAATGGCCCTGTGGGGCCCATTTCTGATCATTGGGGTTGCCCTGATGGTCCTCTGTCCCATCTGATTTGTGGAATACGTGCCCCATGGCTCGATGGAGGGCTGGGCAAAGTTTGATTGCAAACAGATGCGGGATTTTGTCGCAATGGCCTGATTTGCGATCAACGGTCACCGTTCCTCGATCAGGGATCAGATTTTTGTGGACGAGTGCAGGTAAATTTTTCTAGCCTTCGGTGTAAATTTAGAAGAGATCCGACGGTTGAAATGCTCATAATCGCTGACTCAAATCATAGGGTCAATTGATTAAAATTTCAGTAATTTGGGTTTTGAGTAGGCGATTTACGGTTTGCAACTGCTGACTGGATGGCACAAATTTACCATTTTCGGGCATCACCTGAGCCCGACGTCCGCCATGGACCTCAATTCCAGTGAAGCCCCAGGCCTCCACGAATTTTGGAGATTTCAGTTCTACCCCGGGTGGTGCACAGCTCGCACAAGCAGTCGCCAAGGCTATTGGGCTGACCGGTTCTACGGCCATGCTAGACCTGAACGTAGTTGGATTAACATCACATTAGTGACTTGATCCAGATAAATTTACTGGAAATCCATTCACACGTGGGTGCCTCAGGACATTGTTCATCTTTGGACAGGGTGTTACATAAATGCAATAGAAGAAAAAAACAATTTATAAAACTTAAATAAAATTGAAAACCCTCTAAAAACTCTAAATCTTACTCTTGAATGCTTTGAATGATGCTTAGGAATGCCCTAGAAAGCCTTATTTATAAGTGGGGAACTCTAATTTTCGTATAAAGTTGGAAAAATCTAAAAATTGCCTCAAATTTACGCAGTTTTCCAAAATAGGCTTCACGCTGTGCAGTTTATCAAAATATACTTTACGCAGCGCAGTTTTCCAAAATATACTTCAGAGTTTTAGAATACACTTTTTTAGGACGATTTCAGGATTCTTCACTTCAAATCTTCGATTCTCTTCATTCCAACTTGGTTTTTTTGGATCTTTGGCATGTGAATTATTCAATCTTGGTCTCATAAGATTCATCCCTTGCCTTGGTGATGCTTGATCATCAAATCCATACTTTTAGTACCTTTTTTCAATCTAAGCTCTTAAATTTACCTTGCAACATATACATGAGTAAAATGGAACATTAAGCTGATTCATGTTCATAAAACCAAGATATAAATGGAGTAAATTATGCATTATTTGAGTCTCAACAATCATCAGAGACCCCCCAGGTCCATTGCAGCCGTTGAGCATTGTTCACTCCCCAAGTATAGGGTTGTGATGTAGTAATAAAACTCGGTAAGACAGAGGTCGAATCCACAGGGACTGAAACCTGTACGTTATCTGAAAATAACCAGATCTAGAACTAGGCTAAGATGAAATCTAAACCAATTGTGATTTAAGGAATAATGGTGAAATAATTATCTAAAACTTAAGAAAATTCAGAGAAGGGAAACTAGGGATTCAGAGGATCCACTTGTAGAGATCAGGGAGATTTACGCTTGATTTACGACCTCAACTGGAATTGAACTACTTTTGATTAAATTTTCAAGGAGATGAAAGGTGTGAGACTCAGAATCAATTTCATCACAAAACCATGCCCATGAGACAAAGTAAACAACGAAACGAAACCAATCCACAACCAATCAGCAATGGATGAATGTTAGAAAAAGTTCTGTCATCCAACCATGTCCAAGGGGCAATGATGAATAACAGGGTTTCCTAACATCAAGATAAAAGTAAAGGAATTACATAAAGCTATCATAGATTAATTATAATTACAGTCACAAAAATTCATTAAAAACTATATGTAATTTCTTATAATCAACTAATGGAGAAGTAGTTTAATGTATATAATCCAAGCCATAAAATCGGCCCATCTCACTACAAGCTTCACCTCTTAGCCCTAGCTAAGAGGCTTAGCCGACCATATTTGGCTAGATCCCTCAAACAAAACAGAATAAAATAAAAAGAAAATAAAAAAAAAAAAAAAATATCTCACTATCTCACTTCCCGTCTCTCCTTCCCTCTCTCTCTCCTTTCCAGCCGTCAGCCGTAGATTCAAAACCTCCCTCACGTTCTTTCTCTCTCTGTTTTATAGGTGCCAGGGGCGATGGAGAGGAGGAGAAACAACAACTTTGTTTGGAGCTTTACGCAACTCTTCCTACGCAGCCAAAAACGGAGCCTCCCAACTCCCTTCTTCCTTGCTTTCTTTCCAATGTTTTAGTGTCCCTTAGGAGGATTTTAGCTGGTCTAGACGATGGACGGTTTAGATTGCCCATCTGATCAAATATAGGGGCTCACATGATTCCGAAAAATTTGGAATTTACGGTCGTACGAAAATAGCGTCCTTCGTAACATCTCTTACGTTGTTCTGATGGTGGGGCCCACTTTGCTTTTGTATTGAGAAATCCACTCCGTCCAATGTATTCTTCTCGAAAAACTAGTCAAGAATGGCTGGTTTTTAAGGTCCATTGATATGGCCCATAGAAGAAATCACAATGAAATCCATTTTGAACGTCCCAAGGCAGTCCACTTGTGGCCTCTGTATCGCACACGTGTGCATGTATGTTTGCAAGTGACAACATGGTTTTGTAGCTCTTGAAGCCCTCTACACGGTGGACGGTTCAGATCGGACGTATGGATCATTGGTGGGGCCCATAGTCATTCGCAAAACGGACAGCGTCCAGACGCGACAGAGCATTGGATTTCGTCCGCTGTGACGCTGGTGGGGCCTGTTGTGAGCATCTTTAGATGAATCTAGACCATCCAGTAGATTATTCTTGAAAAACTAGTCAGACATACCGAATTTTGGATCCTATTTGTGATGGCCCACAGAGTTTTAAACTCACCGTTCGTCTGACATTTAGACGGTTAAAAATTGATATCTGCTATCATTCGAAATAACGCCACCTAGGCGTAGGTTTTAGTTACCCTAGGAAATTGATGAATGGTTTGGATTTCCCATATGGACAATGGGTAGGGCCCACAGCAGCAACCAATCCCAGACGGCGTTAAAGCTATTGGAAAATTAAAAAAAAAGGAAGTTTCCGTTTTACGTGATGAGTCGGTCAACACCGACTTTAACCAATGCATTCGGTCCGGTGCACGTTGAATGCACATACACTCTTTATACATGTGATGTTCATGGGCCACCATTGTGATGGTCATGAGAAATCTGATCCATCCATTCAATTGGTATCCCCATTTAAAGCGTTGAATCCGAAGTTGAGGTATATCCAGATAGCAGGTGGGCCCCACTTAATGAATTAAGGGGCTGATCTGGCCGTTGGGCCACTTCTACAAAGATCTGGGAGCTAGAATTCGACGTGTACGGTTACTTTATATCCCTCAGACCATGTATGAAGTTTCGGGCCGATCAGATGGTGGAAACCCTATGATCTTGCATTCTGGCTGTCTTTCAGAGTCGTTTAACATGAAGGCCTGATTTTCTTAGATCTCTGGCGTGTAAATCTGTAGATCTTGGTCCCCTGGAGTCCTTCCCTTGCCTTGGTGTCTTCAGATCATTAAATCCATGCTTTTAACAACTTTTTGTAGTCCACGCTTGCAAATGTACCTGGCATCACAAACACGATTAAATTGGGCTTTTAAACGGTGGCATGTTCATAAATTCGGTAATAACTGGGGTCCAATATGCAATATTTGACCCTCAACACAACCCCCGACCAGCATTTTGCTAGTCCCGAGCAAGGTATGCGAAAAATAAGTTGAGAATTATAGGGCAATTTTCATGAAACCGAGTGATATTATTATTTTTTTTTGAAGAATGATTCAGATATGAGAAATCTAAGATTCATGAATGTCGAGCATAAATTTCTCTTGGAGGTAAGCGCATGGTTGACTTCATAATCAAGTTCATAGTATTAATCCATCAATCAGACAATTTTTTAGCATTGAGTTCCATGGGTGTATAGTGTGATCTCGGCTTATCACCATTAAGATCCAATTCGTTATTTCATGATATCATTGGTAACCAACAAGAGTACTCAGGACAACCACCTAAACTAAAACTTGCCTCACAGATCAACTTTTCATTCTAACATCTTTTGATTATTTTCATTGAAAGAAATGCCAAGAAGGTGAATCAAATCATCACCTATAGGGAGCAAACCTATGGTGACGATTGTACACCCAACCCTTTTCACATATCATTCGTGGGGAATCAAATCCTCACCTATAGGGAGCAAACCTATGGTGAAGATTATTCACCCAACCCTTTCTAAGGTTTTTTTTTTTTTTTTTTTTTTTTTTTTTCAGTGGATCATGACGAGCACATTTTTAGGTTGATTCCTTACATGCTTAGTGAATACCAAGTTAACCCTTTCAATGTCAAACCGAAACTTTTAATGTGAAAGCGAGATGTGACATGTGAACTCATGACTCAATCAATGTTTACAACTTCTAATTCTGGATTACCAATTCAAACTTAATTGTGAAATCTAACAGAAATTGAATCCAAGAGTCATAAATTACCAACATCACGTATCTTGAAATTATAATTGCCCTAAATGGCCGTCAAAATCACTTCGAATTCACAAGAAATGCCAAAAAAAATTTAAAAATTTTCACAATTTTTGCTCAAGACCAAGAAAACACTGATTAGGCAACCTAATCTCCCACCCCCAACCTAAAATCTACATTGTCCTCAATGTAAAAGATATGAGCATGCTATGCACATGGGACAACTAAAGTAAATGAAAAGTGATGCGAAGATAGTACCTGGATGACGAATCGAGAAAGACTTTTCAAGGATAATAACGTAAAAGCAGATCAGCACAAGAGAGAAGGCAAAACAAAAATAACAAAAATAAAATCCTACCTATACCACTTTCGCAGGTGCTCTCGATTGCATTTAGCGTATGCAACAAGCCTTTAAACCCCTAGGTTGCCCCTAGTGGACGAGTTGTAGTCTCGTGAGGGTTTGCAGCAATGTTACCCATAAACATTGAATTGACTAATCATGGAATCAAAAGCTGGGTTGCCTCCCAGGAGCGCTAAGTTTAACGTCTTCAGCCAGACTAAAGAAACTATCCTAATCCTATGAAAGCAGGGGAAAGACTACTTAGTAATGCCACAAGGTTTCTCTTCCGGCCAATATCTAGATAAATTTCTCAGTAGGTTTCTCAACAGGATCATCCAAAAGCCCTTTTTGCAATAGGCTTTGATGCCCTGGAGCATGAATGGCCGGAGAGACTTATGTACCTTAGAAAAAAAATTTCGTTGATTCGCTTGAGGTATCCAAAGTATATATGATTTACCTGTGTCAGAAAAAGTCTTAAAGTTAATATCCCATGGTGAATCAGAGACTACAGGTAGATAAAATTCAGAAAAATTTTCAGGGAGTAATGTAGTCTCAATGCATTCCGAAGTTCCAGACTTCGGTTCAATTTTTAGATCCTCTTCCTTTAATGGTAAACAATTAGGATCTGGGGAAGAAGTGACTTCAAAGTAAGGGTGCGCTTGGTCCGTAACAACCACCGAGGTGGTGTCATGTAAGGAATCTACCTTTTCTTGTATCATGAGGTCGTTGGAATCCACAAGGTGTGCCAAGCATGAGTTCAAAGATATGGGAAAATCAGCTGTGAGTGACTCATCTCCTGCATCGAAATCTGTGATGATGAGCCCAAGGATTCCATCGTCTTTTGAAGTAGATGGACGCATGCTCGCTTGCTCTTGCCCTTCATAGATAGATGGACAATCAATAGGTGAAGAATTGATGTGAAGACTCTGGTCATTGAAGCTTCTCAGTGGAGGCATTAAATCGTCTAAAGTGCGTACCTCAGATTGTAGCCTTAACTGG
Organism: Magnolia officinalis; assembly: GCA_021015155.1. Taxonomy (NCBI): domain Eukaryota; kingdom Viridiplantae; phylum Streptophyta; class Magnoliopsida; order Magnoliales; family Magnoliaceae; genus Magnolia; species Magnolia officinalis. The sequence goes on from JAJHSJ010000014.1 coordinate 35,644,024, forward strand.
GTAGTTTCAAATTCTAGAGTTTTATCAAGCAAATTGTCCATCGCCCGAATCATATCATCATTCAATTCAGGGCAGTGGTCCAAACATGTATCACAAGGGTTGGAAGGGTTAGTTAAAAATGGTTCATTCTCCACATTCAAATCAGTCATGTCAGACAGGTGGAGTTGATCTTTATGGTTGACAACTTCCTGAACATCTTGATCATTGGTAGGGGCCACACCTGAGATTGAATCCCAGTACTCATCATCATCTAGTTCCATGTAGTGTGCACTTGGGACGGGATTACATTCCTCACATTCTATTCTTAGATTGAGTTGAGGTTCGAATAAACTAACCTTTACCTCATCAGTGAAATCATGTGTGTCATGTGAGTGAAGTGTGTCACTATCATTATATTTGAAAGACACCCACGTCTCTTGATCATTCCTTTGGACAGTCATTGAGATCGACTCATCGGGAAATTGAACCATCTGCTCATTAATGGAATCAAATTCCTCATTCGTAATTTTAGTTTCTGCCACAAGCGAGTTATGATCACTTTCTTCACATTCTGCTTCTAGATTAGGATGAGGCTGAGATAACCTAGCCTTTTCCTTCTCCATAAGTTGTGACTGAATGATTGGAATTGAGGCTGTGAGCAATTCACATGATTGTATGACAAGTTGATTGAACTGCTCTTGTGCTTTCATGAGCTTCTGAAGTGAATCCTCTTGGATTGTTTCTGATTGGGTGTCAAAGGTAGAGGACCCAAGAGAATTATCACCATGATATATAGCTGGTTCAGCTTCCTGACATTGATGTTTCCATTGATTATAGTCATACGGATCATAGGTGGGATAATCTGATGGTTGGTAATACTTATTATCACTCATAATATAATCACGCATTCTTTTTTTTTTCTCTGATGGGTGATAATAATTCTCACTCCCATAGTTATGATAACCCCAACATTCGCGTACTGTTTTATTAATCCGTGGAGTGTAATTGTTCTCCTACATATGATCGCGTAAGGACTTCTTAACCGATGGAGTGTTATGCTCAGGTCGGTTCTTGATGATTGTTTCAGGAAATTTTTGAGACATAGGTGGATGTCTATCATCATTATCATACATCCCTTTGCACTGTTTCGCATGCTCAAAAGCTATCTCAGCATATTGACGTTCCCACTCGTGCATATACATGGTGAAACGCTCAATCTGAATCTAATCCTAATAAAAATAGAAGAAAGGATTCTACAGCGGTATGGAAAGTAAGAGGAGGAGAAGTTAGAAGGAAAGTACCAATTGAGAAGTTCCTATGTTAAAATCCTGTAAAAGAAAACAAAAGAGATTAGCTTCTAAAATAGAAAGTCTAAAGTTAGAAAGTTCCTACAATTGAAATATAAAGTTAGTTTCTAAAAAGGAAAGTTCCCTAAACCTAGAAGCTAAGTTAGTTTCTGAAAAGTAAAGTTCCCTAAAATTTGAAAGTTTCTAAAATAGAAAATTTAAACCTAAAAATTAAAAAAATAAATAAAAATAAACTAATTCCTAAAAAGGAAAGTTTCTAAAAATAAAATAAAGGAAAGATGAGTTAGTTTCTAAAATTAGAAAGAGTCTCTAAAAAGGGAAACAACTAACTTAGTTTCTAAAAACAAAAGAGGAAAGTTCTAAACATAAATTAGTTCCTAAAAATAAAATAAAATAAATTCTAAAAAATAATTAGGAAAGTTCTAAGCCTAAAGTTAGAAAGTTCTAAATTAGAAATCCTAATCCTAAAATAGAAAGTAATGTTAGTTTCTAAAAAATAAAATAAATAAAAAAATTCTAAAATAAATAAAGGCCTAGAAATAGAAAATTTCTAAAAATAGAAAGTTAGTTTCTAAAAAGGAAACCTCGAATAAGAAAATTTCTAAAACGAAAATCCTGATTCTAAAAATAGAAAAAGTAGAGAAATTAGAAAGGGATTACCAAATTAGAAGCTTATGTCAGGATCCTAAAAACTAGGAAAACATATTAGTTTCTATAAATAGAAAAAAAAATTCTAACCTAAAATTAGAGAATCCTAATCTTAAACTAATCCTAAAACTAGTTAATCTTAGAAAACGTAACTGTCAATCCCCGGCAACGACACCAAAAACTTGTTCACTCCCCAAGTATAGGGTTGTGATGTAGTAATAAAACTCGGTAAGACTGAGGTCGAATCCACAGGGACTGAAACCTATACGTTATCTGAAAATAACCAGATCTAGAACTAGGCTAAGATGAAATCTAAACTAATTGTGATTTATGGAATAATGGTGAAATAATTATCTAAAACTTAAGAAAATTCAAAGAAGGGAAACTAGGGATTCAGAGGATCCATTTGTAGAGATCAGGGAGATTTACGCTTGATTTACGACCTCAACTGGAATTGAACTACTTTTGATTAAATTTTCAAGGAGATGAAAGGTGTGAGACTCAGAATCAATTTTATCACAAAACCATGCCCATGAGACAAAGTAAACAACAAAACGAAACCAATCCACAGCCAATCAACAATGGATGAATGTTAGAAAAAGTTTTGTCATCCAACCATGTCCAAGGGGCAATGACAAATAACAAGGTTTCCTAACATCAAGATAAAAGTAAAGGAATTACATAAAGCTATCACAGATTAATTGCAATTACAGTCACAAAAAATCATTAAAAACTATATGTAATTTCTTATAATCAACTAATGGAGAAGTAGTTCAATGTATATAATCCAAGCCGTAAAATCGGCCCATCTCATTACAAGCTTCACCTCTTAGCCCTAGCTAAGAGGTTTAGCCGACCATATTTGGCTAGATCCCTCAAGCAAGACAGAATAAATAAATAAAAAAAAAAGAAAATAAAAAAAACAACTCTCACTATTTCTCTCACGTTCCCTGTCTCTCTCTCCCTTTCCAGCCGTCAGCCGTAGATTCAAAACCTCCTTCACGTTCTTTCTCTCTCTGTTTTATAGGTGCCAGGGGCGATGGAGAGGAGGAGAAACAACAACTTTGTTTGGAGCTTTACGCAACTCTTCCTACGCAGCCAAAAACGGAGCCTCCCAACTCCCTTCTTCCTTGCTTTCTTTCCAATGTTTTAGTGTCCCTTAGGAGGATTTTAGCTGGTCTAGACGATGGACAGTTTAGATTGCCCATCTGATCAAATATAGGGGCCCACGTGATTCCGGAAAATCCGAAATTTGTGGTCGTACGAAAATAGCGTCCTGCGTAACATCTCTTACGCAGTTCTGATGGTGGGGCCCACTTTACTTTTGTATTGAGAAATCCACTCCGTCCAATGTATTCTTCTCGAAAAACTAGTCAAGAATGGCTGGTTTTGAAGGTCCATTGACATGGCCTAGAGAAGAAATCACAATGAAATCCATTTCGAACGTCCCAAGGCAGTCCACTTGTGGCCTCTATATCGCACACGTGTGTATGTATGTTTGCAAGTGACAACATGGTTTTGTAGCTCTTGAAGCCCTCTACACGGTGGACGGTTCAGATTGGACGTACGGATCATTGGTGGGGCCCACAGTCATTCGCAAAATGGACAGCGTCCGGACGCGACAGAGCATCGGATTTTGTCCGCTGTGACGCTGGTGGGGCCCGCTGTGAGCATCTTTAGATGAATCCAAACCGTCCAGTAGATTATTCTTGAAAAACTAGTCAGACATACCGAATTTTGGATCCTATTTGTGATGGCCCACAGAGTTTTAAACTCACCGTTCGTCTGACGTTTGGACGGTTAAAAATTGATATCTGCTATCATTCGAAATAATGCCACCTAGGCGTGGGTTGTAGTTACCCTAGGAAATGGATGAATGGTTTGGATTTCCCATATGGACAATGGGTAGGGCCCACAGCAGCAACCAATCCCAGACGGCGTTAACGCTGTTGGAAAATAAAAAAATGAAAGTTTCCGTTTTGCGTGATGAGTCGATCAACACCGACTTTAACCAATGCATCTGGTCCGGTGCACGTTGAATGCACATACACTCTTTATACATGTGATGTTCATGGGCCACCATTGTGTTGGTCATGAGAAATCTGATCCATCCATTCAATTGGTATCCCCATTTAAAGCGTTGAATCCGAAGTTGAGGTATATCCAGATAGCAGGTGGGCCCCACTTAATGAATTAAGGGGCTGATCTAGCCGTTGGGCCACTTCTACAAAGATCTGGGAGCTAGAATTCGACGTGTACGGTTACTTTATATCCCTCAGACCATGTATGAAGTTTCGGGTCGATCAGATGGTGGAAACCCTGTGATCTTGCATTATGTCTGTCTTTCAGAGCCGTTTAACATGAACGACCTGATTTTCTTAGATCTCTGGCGTGTAAATCTGTAGATCTTGGTCCCCTGGAGTCCTTCCCTTGCCTTGGTGTCTTCAGATCATTAAATCCATGCTTTTAACAACTTTTTGTAGTCCACGCTTGCAAATGTATCTTGCATCACAAACACGATTAAATTGGGCTTTTAAACGGTGGCATGTTCATAAATTCGATAATAACTAGGGTCCAATATGCAATATTTGACCCTCAACAAGCATTCCGACGCGGAAGTGGGAGCATGTATCCATAGATTTTATCATGGGTTTTTCGAGGACTCAGCGCAGTCACGACACCCTCTAGGTTGTCATAGATTGTCTGACGAAGTCGACACATTTTCTTGCGATTCGTGCGACTTGGCCTTTGGACCGGCTTGCCAGATTATTCATCGTGGAAATTGTGAGACTACACGGTGTTCCAGTTTTAAGCATTTCTGACCGAGACTCGAGGTTCACGTCTCAGTTTTGGAGGAGCTTTTAGTAGGAGATGGGGTCTGTTTTGCATCTCAGCACCGCGTATCATCCGCAGACCGATGGGCAGACCGAGAGGGTCAACCAGATCCTCGAGGATATGCTCATAGCTTGCGTGATTGACTTCTCGGGTACCTGGGATGAACATTTACGCCCGTCTAAGTTCGCATATAATAACATCTATCAGGCGACTATTGGTATGACTCCCTTCGAGACCTTGTATGGTAGGTCATGTAGATCTCCCAGTTGTTGGGCCAAGGTTGGAGAGCATCGTCTCCTAGGCCTCGAGCTTGTGCAACAAACATCAAAGGTTATCGACATCATCAAGCAGAGGATACGCACAGCTCAGAGCCGGCATAAGAGTTTTACTGATCGTCGGTGTCATCCCTTGGAGTTGCTATTGGGGACAGAGTGTATCTCAAGGTCTCACCCATAAAGGGCATAGTTCGATTTGGAGCGAAGGGCAAACTTGCCCTGAGATTCATAGAACCTTTCGAGATTACTGGGCACTTCACTATTTTGTTGAGGAGGTGTCTTGGGAGTGCGAGGCTGAGATTAGAGAGCGTTATCCCCATCTTTTTGTAGATTGATTACGCTTTGTATTGTATTGATTTAAAAGAACAAAGAACGGATTAAGGGGGCATTTGTTAGAGCATAAAATAATGAAGAGAGATTGAAAGGCGTAGAAGAGTAGAAATTAAACATGAAGTGAAGAAATGAGATAGAAAGGAGAAGATCAAGTATTTTAGTCAGTTGCTGCGTGGGTCGCGCAACCATTAAATTTGTTGCGCGGGTCGCACAACTGATTCCCTCCATTGCGTGGGTCGTGCAACCGATTTCCTCCATTGCGCGTGTTACGCAATTGATTTCCTCCATTGCGCGGGTCGCGCAACCAAGATTAGAAAATTTATTTTGAACGGTTAGATCTGATGTAAGGTGGGTCCCATGGCATAAAGATCGAGGGTTCGCACGTGTGGAGGCCTATAAATACCCCACTCCCCCTCTCATTTGAGGGGGAGAAGAATTTTGAAAGAGGAGCAGAGCCCTGAAGGAAGACTGAAGGTGAGAAGGGGAAGTCAGAAACTTGTTGCGCGGGTCACGCAACCAGGTCATCATATGGCCAATTATAAAAAGGGTCAAAATGCTGTCGAAATCGTCCAGTTCGATCTTCATTGCTCAAAGCTATCCTTTTATGCAAGGGACAAGCTTAAAAAGGGAAAAGTTGAATGATCAAATCAGCACAACATTCCTCCTAAGGAGATGATCGAAGCAACTGTCGAAATGCTGCCGAATTTGAGATTCGACATTCGAACTTTGTTAATTTCAATTTATGTATTTCAAATGATCTATCTTAGAATCAAGGGATACTAAAGGATGTAAATGAATTTAGTATTAATAATACGATGATTGTTCTTCATATACTCTCTTTGTTATGTTCGAATAAGATAATTTTCTCCAAATCGAATGCATTTGTTTCTTGTTCAAAACAAGAAGATATCCAAAGCTATCATAATATCTATTATAATTTGAGTCACAATAAATCATAGAAAACTGAAAATGTTCATTTAATATCAAACTAAAAATCAATTAGGCCCAATAAGAACAAGAATCAAAGCAATATAATCATCCAAAACTGCTATAAGCTTCACCCCCTTAGCCTCATCTAAGAGGTTTAGCCAACCATAGACATGATTAAAACCAAATCTCTTAAACAAAGCATGAAAAATAAAGTAGGCAAGAAGAAAAACTCATTGGCAGCTGCTCTACCCTTGTGCTATGCTCCTTGGAAAAATCTAGAAACCACATCAAATTTATGCACTCTGCGCAGTTTTTCAAAATAGACTTCCAGGACTTTCCTTTTTTATACTCAAAGTTTTAGAATATGTTTTTTTTTAGGACAATTTTCAGGAATAGATTTTTTTAGGACAATTTTCAGGATTCCTTTCTTTTTCTTCACTTCAAATCTTCGATTCTCTTCATTCCCCACTTGGTTTCCTTGGATCTTTGGCATGTGAATTTTTCATTAATGACTTCCAAATCTCCAAATCTTTATTTATTAATCTTTTGAGTATAAATCTTCCTTTTGACATCAATTTTACTTTAAGCTCTCAAAATCATCTCGCACATGAAAACATGTATAATTATATCGATTAAGCACTATCATGTTTATAAAACCAAGGTTTAATAAGGGGAATATGCAATATTTCACACTCAACATCGTTGTATCCTAAAGGTCGATTGCTCTAGAAACCTGTTGCACTTGGGATGTTGTTCAAGGGAAACAAATTCGATTTCATGCCGAGTGACTCACGTCACGGCTCGACTTCTATAAACCGATAAGTTTTCTCTTATTCTCAATTTAAATTTATTTTATGAAACTGGCTTTCCAAACTCCATATCTCAATAGTCTCCTCCTCCATATGGTTCGCAGGCAGGAAGCAGATCCTAACCATTGACAACCTTCAAAAAAGTGGTACAGTTCTCCCAAACATCTGCCTTCAATGCATGAGTAGTACGGAATCAGTAGACCATCTTCTCTTGCAATGTCCCGTTGCATATCAGTTGTGCCAACCTCTTCGAGGTGAATTGGATTATGCCACAATCAGTTCCGTAGATGCGTTGGGCTTGGCACTGAGTCTTGTTGGCAAAAGATAGATTATCTGTTTGGCAGTTACTTCTTCTGGCTGGTTTGTGAAACCTTTGGAAGGACCATAATGCTCGTTGTTTCAACAACAAGCACATATCTTTGGAGCAAATTCTGAGGAGGCTGAAAAGGGATGTAGTTGAATGGGCTACTAGGCACCTTCAAGTAGAATTAAATGTAGTTTGTTCTCTGCTAGAATTGTAAAGCTTCCCTTTTGTTGTATTTTTTGTCTTGGCTTCTTGACAAGCTGATTTTAATAAAGTTTATTCAAAAAAGTGCAATTCAGATTGTTATAAGAAGCCTTGCCTAGTCATGTAATGGAATTTCGTGAAATAGCCTCCTATAAAATCCCATCAGACTTGGATGAAAGCAATCGAGTAACCATCCAGTCATGGGCCTTGTCTCTAAGTTGTATGAAAGGTGAAGAGAAGTGGTGACAATTTCTGAGTATAGAAGCAGGGAAGCGTCAGTTTCTAAAATGTTTTTTTGTTTGGAAAGGTTACTGAAATTTTATTAAAGCAAACAGAAAAGAAAAACAAAAGGAAAAACAATGTTGAAACACCAAGGTGGCGATCCAACTACAACCCTAAAAAGTAGTTTCTAAAATTTTAGCAAGTATAAACATCTAAGTGTGATTCGAAGATCCAACCTATAGATATAAGAAAAAAGGTCCAACATCATCATAGCACCACTACCATTACAGATATAAGAAAAAGATCCAACCTGCAAATAACTAAATTCTGTTAATTATTTAACCATGTTAAATTGCCTCTGAAGAGCAGAATGCCCATAAGGCCATTTGATGCCACGAAGTCCCTGAAAACTCTCATGCATGAATTGATTCTACATCCCTCCAGCTTCCCGTATGAGAATCCGATCACAATAAAATCCCCCCACGCACCAGCAGAGATTCCATTTCCTTTTGATTTGCACAATGCATCCAAAAGGTCTGGTCTCTTGCCCGATTCAGTGGGATACTGCAGAACATCCAAAGAAACGAATCCCCCACTATCGTGAAACGGATATATTAGTCATTGATATGTACATCTTCCACCGTCACATAATCTATATTCCATAACACAATTATGCATCTTTTGCCAAAAGAATAGAAAACACCCCATATTTCAAATATGATCATTATCTCATTTGGTTCCTTCTGTTTCGAGTCTTGAATTGCCGCCATCTATTTTTCTTTTCCTAAGAAAAATCTTTGGCCGCTGCTGGTTTGAGAAGGTCCCCGAAGCCCATTACATTCAATATGTCTTCATAATTCACTGGTAAGATACCCCTCACCATCACTCTCCGGTTTACAATAACCACCTCAAAATTATTGACCTTGTTTTCATAATTTACTGAGCATTTAAAAGGTTGTCCAACTCTTGCATTGCTCTTACGTTACTACCTCGAATGCTACAACCTATATTCCTTCCAACTCGAAGAGAATATCATTTAGTTTCCCAGATTCTCTAGGGATCAAATGGCCCAATTTCTTGCTTAGCTCAATAAATTCACCCAATGTGGTATGCTCGCATTAATCCACCACTATGGTCTCCTCCATCACCCTATTGACATTTAAACATTGCTACCTTCCACGTCCACCACAAAAACTTGACATAAAGGATTGTTTGTTTGTTTGTTTTATTTATTTATTTATTTTAATCTGTCTCCCTTTAGCTTTCTTTGACCAAGGCCCATTTGTAAAATTGGCCGACACTACAACGCTTCTAAGTTCCAATTTTATTTTATTTTTTTTTTCATTTAATATTTGTAGTGTTAAGAAAGCTATAGCAAAACGGGTGACTATTGGACATAGCTAGTTACCCCAACGTGTTTTCTCATTCGACTGAGAAGAATGGAGTGTTTATACATAAAGGCCGTGATTCTTCTTGCCCCTGCAACCACATTTTAAAATAACATACCTATATCTTCTAACATAATATCTACACAATGGGTTTCAAAAGGGATTCAAAATAAATGACACCTCTTCTCCATAAGACGATAACTAATAACTACATATGAGGTTGCGTTGTCTGTAATTAGCAATTACTTGGACAATATACTCCTCTCCCATTTTCTCAACTACACTATCTAGTAAATGAAATAAGTAATGTGCAGTATGAGAATGGACTGATGCATCCATGGACTTTAAAAACATTGTCCCAGCTAGACAATTAATTAAAAAATTTATAAGATACCAACCAGATCGATCGGTCCATCCGTTAGCCATGAGTGAACAAGCTTACGTTTTTCACGATTCCTTATATTCGGCTACGAAGGATCGTGTAATCAACCTCGACTTTGAGGCACATCTCTCTTATTTTATAATATGAATGAGGTTTAAGCCAAGGTCCAAATTAACCTGTTGCCTCAATCATAACTTTAAAGCATTTTTATTTACTTGCGTTGAAAGCGATGCCGGTTTGGTAAAACCACCTAGTGATATATCGAATAGTGGTTTTCCTTTCTTCTTCTTCTTTTTTTATTTTTTATTTTTATTTTTTTATTTATAACGATTTTCTAAAGTTGTTTGGGCCAGCCATTTTCCCTAACTCCTTTGGTCAACCATCCTCAGGGTATGGTCTACACCATCTATCCACGGGCCCATACCCACGAGATCTTTTCGAGGCCAGTGGCGGTTTAGACCGGCTTGTCGACATAAGGGGGTAAGGCTAACTTCCTTTATTCAACTACGTTTATATCCTCATATGCATCTTGTTCCATATACTCTTCTTAACGTAGGACACTATCGCATCTCTTTCTCAATTATTTATCCATATACTCCATGATCTCCCTTCAGAGTTCTGAGTAATTTTATCGCATCTTTTGCATTTAACCCCGCTAAATGTGGAAGGTGTTGCTTGTGCTGCATAATGCCACCGTAATCCACATACCCACATAATTCACATACTAAGTGAGTCTTATCCGTAACATTACGATAGTGCCCATACTTCTAACCCAGGTCATTCAACGTGGGTTTCAAAGAGGAAGATTCGAAAGAAGACATGGTGTAGTGATTTGTTATAACTTGTAACTAAAACCTAAAAACTAAAAACTAAAGACTAAAGTAAAGATGAGTAAAGATTAGAGAAGAAATGAAATGAGAGATGGGAGAGGGAGAGAGAGAGATAGATAGAGCTACACTTACACACTTGACACTCCACTAGTACTCTTGTAGAAGAGAAAAAAAATGGAGAAGAAAAATAGAAAGAGAGAATGTAGAGATACATGCTTACACCACTTTTACACTTGTAGAGAAAGAGAAAAAAACAAAAGAGAGAAAAAAAAAAGAAGAGAAAGAGACACTTTAGAATAGAGAGAGAGAGTGTGTGTGTGTAAGTCCCGTATCCTAGTCTGTACTATTCCTTAGACTTCTGTGATCCTCTCTGTCGAATTCCGGCGACCCGTGACGCGTAGATAACATTTACGCACGACCTTGAGACACATCCTGTCGATCTAAGTCGGCTCGACTTGAAACTTGTACCCTAGCGACCGCGCTGTCTCTGCGGTTTAAACGCTGGGTCATGCGCACCGATGCGATACCCAGGCCAAGAGTTGTGGGCCCGGGTATATTCCGAAGAAACACCATGCATTGCAAACCCTAAGAGAATATCTACAAGCCATCACATCAATGAAGTCAAGTAAACATCCCATCACACCCATCCCTCTCTCATCTAAAAGTCAACATAACCCATGCCTCTCATGTCACTCTCTTACACAACCCATACCACCCATCACCCATCACTCCATCCATCACCCATCCCTCTCTCCTTACATCTCCTCTCTCTCTCTCTCTCTCTCTCTCTCTCTCTCTCTCTCTCATTCTCTCCACCATTTTTTTCTAAGCAACGAGAGTGGACGTCCAAGCTTTCCAAGAGGAGAGCAAGTGTGGCCCACTTCCTACCCCAAATCTCTCATACTAACCCTTCAATCATCATCATCTTCCATCAAAGAGAGAGCCAATAAGTTTGGCATTCCATAGAACCAAGAAGATTAGCAATTAGTGGGTGCTCTTTAGGTAGATCTTTTCATTTTCTTACATAGGGTGAGTGGGACCCACCAATTAATGGTGAGGATCCCATCTTGGTCCCTAGGAGTGACCAATGGCCCACCTTGATCGCATGTATGTAATGAAATGCAAGAGGGTCCCATAGTGGCGGGGCCCCTCCAACAACCTTTTTTTTCTCTCTCTCTCTCTCCTTTTCTTTTCCTTGATGATGTGGCCCACCCTGATGCAAGTGTTTCATCCACACCGTCCAGTACTGACGGTGGGACACTGCATACCATCTAGCAACTCATTGTTGCCCGTTTTGGGCAGGCCCTGTTTTAAGGGAAACCACAAATACCACCTTGATTTTTAGTGGGATGGCCCAGTGACATGGACCCCACCTGTGGTATGTGCAGCATACATGTTGTCCATCCAGTGGGACTGGCCCACCTTGCAGCCCACCGTGCAGGTCCAGTGGACCCACCATGATGTACCTTATCCTGACCGTCCAGGTATTGGACGTCCAACAACAACTGCTGATGGACCGTTTGAAGAGAAACCACAAATATCAGCTTTTTCCTAAGGCTGGTGGGTCCCACACGTGTGGACCCACCTCATGCATATATCCTATATCTGGGTCATCCATTTGGTATGGATCCCACGCATCAACAACTGCTGCTAGATTGATGTCAGCGAGTTCTGTGGCCTGACCATGAGGTATATGTTATATTCAATTTGGCAGGTGGAACCCACCATGATGTAGTGTTGTAACCACCATCTAGCCTACTGGACGGGGGGCCCCAGCAGCTGAACGTTGCTGCTTGGCGTCAGCAAGTTCTGCGGTCCTGCATGATGCATGTATTCTAATCTATACTGTCCGTCCATTTTGTTGATGGGCCACACGTGTGGACCCTACCATGAGGTATGGGTTTTATGCTAACCGTCTGTCCCTTGCTAGGACATGGACCTCACCCATGTGGCCCACCTTGAGGTATGTATTGCATCCCACCGTCCATCAATGGACGGTGGGGCCTGAGGTATGTATTTTAACCATGTCGTCTATCTGCAGAGCCACCCTGCACGTGTAGCATCCATGGGACCCACCGTAATGCATGTATTTTTTATCCACGCCGTCTAGAGAGCTGGACGGTGGAAGCCCACGTGGTGTATGTGTGTTATGTCTACACTGTCCATTGGAAAGCCGTCCAGACCATCTGTCCAAGATCGGACAAATCCGGCCGTAGGAAACCTACCAGCAGGCCCGTCTGATGGAAAGACACCAATATCAGTTTATTTGCAATGGGGTGGCCCACTCACGTGGACCCCATCTTGATGTATATGTGTTGCATCTACACCATCCATTTTGGAGAGATCATTTTATGGCATGACCCAAGATAGGGGCCAGGTCCAGCAGCTGGACACTGTCCAGCTGCAGGCCCAATAGATGTATCTATTTTATTTCATTAGGCCCATTGTGACGTGTATATCGGCGCAGCCCATTTAGTGGAGGGTTGGGAATCGGCCCACCTCCTGGGCAACCCACTCCCAAGTGGGACCCACCGTGATTGTATATTTCATCCAGGTCGTCCATCTGTTGGACGCCTAGCAGACCCAGAATGTTGGTGGGCTGGACGTCCAGCAAGTGGCCTACTTGCTGAATGTATTCTAAAGCCATGCTGGCCATTGTTTGTGGGGCCCCTTTAGTGTCAGATGGGGCCCACCATATTTATGTGTTCTACCTAGGCCGTCTAGTGCTGGGCATCCTACAGGCCCAACGTGTAGATGGGTTGGACATCTAGCCGCTGGCCCCTCATGATGCATGTATTTAATCTCCACGCTGGCCATTCCTAGTGGGACCCATTTGATGATGTGTGAAGCCCACCATGATGTATGTGTTATATACACACCATTCGTCCATTTTCTGGATCATGGGCTGCCCCTTAGGGCCCATTATGATGTATTTGCGGCCCATGTGATGCGGCCCATTGTGAATGTATTTGAGGCCCATATATGGGCCCATTATGTATATATGAAGCCCATATGATGAGGCCCGATGTGTTGTATATGAAGCCCATGAGATGCGGCCCATTACAATGTGTAAGACCCATGTGATGCGGCCCATTGTGATGTATATGAGGCACATGCGATGCGACCCACTTAATGTATATGAGGCCCATGTGATGCAGCCCATTGTGATATGTGAGGCCCATTATGTTGTATGTGAGGCCTTTATGTGAGGCCATAGGCCCCACTATATGTTTGGCTCTATGAGGGCCACTCCTTGGGAGCAATGTTAGTTGAATGTCCATATTGATGGGCAATGATGGTTAAATGTCCACATTGTGACCTTCCCTTATGCCTCGTTAGGCCCATTCTTGATATGAGTAGGCCATCTAGGCTCGTCCTTAACATGAGGAGAGTATGTCATCATCATATAATATGCTTAGTATAGCTCCATGATCCATGCCCATATACGTCATATATATGCTTGTTATGAGGAGTAATTGATCATAGCATATGCCATTGGGCGAATTATTATGGGACTCCCTGAGAGACAGAGTTGCTCCACATGAGCGCGCGGTATGGGCAGGTTTGATGCATGACTGGATGGTATGACTCATACATCTCATATTTTATGATATGACCACCGTACGCCCTAGGGACATCAGGGTCCTAGCCTCCACAGGCATATCATGGATGGCCAGATGGGACACTGGAAATTTTTTTCTACATGGGGTACCGTAGATGTCCCTGGGTGAAAGTTCCTAAACCTTGGTACCAGAAGATGCCCCAACGTCTAGACTAAGTGGATATATATGAGCGCATGAGGGTCGTATACCATTAGGTCGCATTCCCCACAGTGTCGTGGTCAGTTGGGAGTGGATGAGGCTTTACCCGTATGAGGGAGTAGGCAATGTTAGGCTGAGTCTGACCAGCTTATAAATGGGTCCGCTATCGACAAGCCAGGACGATATTGGTGGCAGGTAGTGAGGTCTCTTCTACTTACTTAATTGTGCGCATGATGGGGCGGCAGGTGGCATTGAGTGTACTAGACCCCGGTGATGATCGCAGAGCTGTACGATACTGATATGTGGACTTATTGAGCAGAGTTGCATACTCAGCATTTTACTCATTCATTCATTCACTATCCACTCGAGCTGGTGGTGCGTAACTAATTTGATATGTGTACCTTTGCAATGGCCAGGATTTCGGTTAGGCGCGCGAATAACCTAAGATCAGGAATTTACCACATTGAATCTAGCTATCCAAATTTAGGTATGGGACTGGTTTGGATAGAAGTCCCTTGTCATGGACCCCATAGCCTGCGATCCTACGTACTATCATCTCGACTTCACACTCCAGCTTGGTCATTTTATTCACACCGCATATTGCATTGCATCCTCAGCACATAACATTTGGTTTACTATGCTTTTTTTTTGTATCGCATAGCCTGGATAAGGCTAATGGTATTTATGGAGTTACTGACATGTTTTTGCATTGCTCTGATATTGCATACTTGGCACTTACCTTGAGCACACACTTTCACCACCCTCTAAGCTTTCTATAAGCTTATGCACGATAGATACGTGCAGGTCATGCAGGTAGCGTTAGGTCACAGCAGCGTTGAGCTTGGAGCGTGCAGCTATCTTGTAGAGTTTTGATTATCAATATATGTATTTCCCTTTCAGCACTGTATTCAACTGTTTATATTAATGGATATGTGATGATGATGTTGCCATGTGATTTGGGTAAACTTGTAGTTATGCTTCTTACGAGATAAATTTACATTGGAAAATCCTCCTTATAGGACCCCATGATCGGAATCTGGCGTATGGCGATGGGAGTCGAGAATGGGATACTACGAAGGCTGTCAGCACCGTATTCGGCGATTCGGAATTCTGTGAGCCCGATTTTTGAGTTTGGGGCATGACAGAGAGAGATAAAGAGTTACACTTACTCACTTGTATGCTTACAAGTTACAACAAAACAAATGAAAGAAAGAGAATTAGAGAAAGAGAGGGAGAAGGAGAATATAAACTTCACTTGTCTTACAAACTTGTAGTTGAGAGTTGAGAGTCAAGCCCTTGAGACTTTCTTTACTCTAGTTCTGACTGTTGAGTCACTCTTGTCTTGTAATTGTAACTTGTAGGTAGGTTTGTAGCTTATAGCCTACACTTGAAACAAAATATAAGAGAAAGAAGGAAAAAAAATGTAGAATGTTTATGTAATATATGTATGTAGTAGAGAGAATAGAGAGAAAGAAAGAGACAATCAAATAGAAATGTAGAAGTGTAGAAATACTAATATGTATATAAGAGAGAGTGCTTGAATCAATCTATTGTTGAAACTTGAACTTAAATTTTCCTTGAAAAGAAAGATTAGAATTAGAAGAAATGAAGAATGTATGTAAGAGAGTGCTTGAATGTAGAACTTGAATCTTCCTTGAATCTTGATCTTCCAACTTCTAAGAGAGAGAATGTAAAAGAGAAGAGAGAGATTAACCACTTGGAAGTAGGAAATGTAATAGAGAGATTAGGACCATTTGGAAATAATAAATGTAAGTGAAGAAGAGATTAAGAGAGTTTGGGGTGAGAATATTGCAAATGGAAAAGCTTTGGAAGCCTTTTTATGGGCAAAAAGTGTTTTTGTCCTTTTTTGCCAAAAAAAAAAGTGCCAACGGTCATATTTTTGACTGCTGGCCAATATGTGATGGCATATGTTGTATGCAATTGCATACATTACATATGCGATCACATATTCTCGCACATGTGGAATGTATGATTGCATATGTGCAGCGATTCCATATGTCACTGTCACATATGTGATTTCTCAATCAATGTGCGCATATGCGATCGCATATTTGCATATGCGGTCGCACCAAGGTATTTCGTATCAGTATCGGTTGGCGTAATGGTGCCCACCGATACCGATACGTATACGGGGGTGTAACGGCGATATGAGGGCGTAATGGCCCATAACAGTGTAATTTTTTTTGCCAAGAAAATATGAAAAAATATAGATTAAATCTGGAATATTCTAAGCATTCCAAATATGCATTCATTTATAAATTAGAACATGTTTATGGTAGTGTAATGGTCCACTCTTTGGTGAGAAGTTGTAACGGACTGTCTAATGAATTTATGAACCAGACAACCTGGATTTGAATGCAAAACTCATATATTTAATTTTTTAACTATCTACTATCAATGATAGATATATTAGAATGAATGTAATATGAAAATATCTTGCATGTGTAGGTGTTTGTAATTATTTTTCATACCTATGGCTGTGACTGTGATTCCTGTCCTGTGACCTGTCATCCTCAAGTCAAGTGTGACGCCCCGGTCACTGTTTCATGTGGGCGGGCACACATGTGGGCGGACCCCCAAGTGCAGCTGGCAGGCTACTGTGTGGCTGGCAGGCTACTGTGCTGGGCGAGCTACTGTTGCAGTTGACTGTAGCGTAACTTGTCCCACATCGGAAGAGTTGTCTGGAGTTGTGGTGGTTATATATTGGGTTTCTCCCTTAACAGACATGATGCGTTTTAAAGCCGTGAGCTTCGGCAAAACGGACAATATCATGTGCTGTGGGGGTGGGCCTTACATCAAGAATATTAAAAAAATAAAAAATAAAATTAGTAGTGTCTGATATACTCCCCTACAACTTGATTAAGGATTACTTGATTGGTTGTCAGGGGAGCTATTTTAAATACAAGTTCGACAGTGTCAAGTGTGTGCTTGGCTACTTGCAATAATACTGTTGTGAGCTGTCTGCTGCAAATACTTACCTTAATATAAATATACACTATTAATATTATACTTACAGTCACAGGTCACTACCAAAATGAAAATCTTCCTTTTTGTGGTTGCTTAACCTCTACATCATCGTCATCGTCATCATCAGGCTTAGGTTGTCCAATAGGTGGAGGTGATGTATATTCATAATATCCAGTGCCAGAAGGAAATACGAGATCAACGAAACCAGAGGATGACTGATCCTGACTAGGCAATGACTCCGACCCTGAGTAAGGATATCCACCAGTGCCCGTCGAATAGCCATACTGGTGCCCGTACCCAGGCCGTTGAGAATCTTGAGATTGAGAGTGTGTCTGTGATGAGTAACTTAGATTTGGATCTGAATATCTATAATCATATGGATATGGATCAGGATGACTACTTCAACATGAATGTGATGGAACATGTTCAGTATAACTATAATCATAATCTAATTGGCCATAAGAATATCCATCATAATAACCAGGACCATGAACCTGTTGATGTTTCGGACCTCCCGGACCTGGTGCACGTGCACCACTAGACCTACCCTCCTCCTGTTGGCTGTATCGTGACTTAGTACACTCATAAGTCCAACCTCGTGTACTATCTTGTCGATGTTCATCGGCATCGCGATCTGTAGACGGGTGTATGGTGTACTGAGCAACACCAGAAGTGTCAGCACCAGGGGCAGGGGCGTCATCATCACCATCATCCGACACGGTCACGCTATCACTGCTCGTATCTTTTGTTGATCTTGAGCCATACTTGGCATAAAAGTTGCCCCTCTTACTGGGTCCAACACATCTGCATGACTCTCTTATTGTGTTGTACGTATTAGTGGGTCATCAATTTCTATTTCTTCACTATTCTCTTCAATATATTTTTTCCTTATTTCCAGCTAAGGTAGAAGCGGGTCATCCTCATCATAAATATTGTCTAAGTTTATTTGACAGTAGTCTATGTCATTGGTGACTATAATACTGTTATGATGTCGTCGCATTCTTAGCTTCATATTGTAGTGCATGAAGACAAGTCTATCTGATGTCCTAGTCTGCAATCTGTTCATATTCTTTGAATGAATAAACGCAAAACAACTCCAATTCCTTTCATAGCTAGAAGAAGATGTTGTCTGACTCAAAACTTTTACTGTAATTTTTTGGAGAGCCTTTGTACTCTCTCCGAAATTTATCCACCATTCGGCCGGTTGCAACCTAGATACTGCATGCTGTGCAAGAGCATCTCCAAAGCTACCCTGACGATTTACAAATGTATCTAATTCATTCAACACCTTTATTTACATATCTAAGTCAAGCTTTAATCTCTTTATCACATTCTTTAGCCCGACATGAACTTCATTATCCGCAACAAATGATTGGGCATATTTGTACCTAAGATTTAGGTAGCAACCTACTGCATGAAGATCGTGATGGAGTTGTCTTGTCCATCTCCTGTTGATCATCCTCCAATAAGACTCACACCTTCTACAATCATATTGAATTGCCAACTTTACCTTATCCATGACATCATATAGGAAACCCATGATAGGTTCTTCGTCAGTTTCAACAAGACGGAATACCCTCATTAGTGGCTCCATCACCTTTAGGATTGACTTGACCCTCTTCCAATATTTATTGACCCGTATAGTGTTCGCAACTTCAACCGGTGTCTTGATGTCTTCTGCCCATATTTTGTGTTGAGCCAATCTCGAGAAGCGAACATCTCACTCAACTTTCCCCTATGTTGATGTAAAATCTCTAATGTTATAAAGTTTGTTGCGAATCTAGTCGCCACAGGCCTCAACAACTCTCGTCCTTTCGTGGACTTCCTCATTATTGCGACTACTTGATTATGGTTGTAAATAAACGTCGTCACTTCTCTTGCCCTTTCGACCATTTCCTTAGCATTCTTCATCTTCCCAATATCTTCCAATATAAGATTAATATAATGGGCAGCACATGGTGACCAAAAAAGATGTGGTCTCTTTTTTATAAACTTATGTCCTGTAAGCTTATATGATGATTCATTATCTGTTACAATCTGCACTACATTCTCCTCTCCAATCTCATCCACAACTTTATCCATTAGTCCAGTAATATAATTAGAATATTTTCTTACTTCTGAGGCATCAATTGGCTTGTGGTATATAGTTCTTAAGTGGTAGTACATTATGAAGTTGATCATGCTGCGTCTAGTTGGGCCAGTCCAACCATCACACATGATCATGCATCCTCTGGCCTACCATATAGGTTTAAAGGCAGTCACGTATGCTTTCACATCCACATACTCTGCATCTGTCCATTTCCCCCTAATATCCCTAGTTGTGGGAGCTTTAATTCCTTCACTTGCTTCTGTTGCTGTATCAATTACCACCTGGCAATATGGAGAATTGACTGTGTTAAGAGGTATGTTGGCATGTATAAATAACTTTGTTGCTGCCCTACCTAGCTTCTCAACGAAAGTTTTACTCCACATTTGTTTTATCTTCTTTTGTTTAGTTGATTCTTTCCTAAATAAAATTGGAACAATAGAGAGTCTCCTAGTCTCATTTACTTCTTCATCTAAATGTATAAAGGCATCACGTGAAGATGTTGTAAGTGCTATAATTTATATCCCTGTTTGTTGTCAAATTTGTGGTGCCAAAATCACTGTTATATATCTTGCATAAGTGAAGCTCTCTCAAAGATTAACATTCATGAGCAAGCTAAGCTCACAACAAGCTAAGCTCACAACAAGCAAAGCTCACGAGTACAAAGATCAAACTTGAATGCAAGATTTACTCATAAGACATGACTCAAGCTGCAAGACTTCAAGAAGAGTACAAGGCAGTTCATAAAGAACTCAAGACACTTTCAAGATTGAGCTACATCAAGATTTCAAGATTGAACTACATCAAGACTTCAAGGCTCATACTTCAAGGTCACTAGTTCCTAATGTTTCAATGTCCTTACTTCATGGTTAAGGTTTGACTAACCTTAGGTTGACCTTAGAAGTAGGTCACTTTGGATACATAAATCGAATGTTTATTTTACATAAGTTTGGTCTGTTCTTCGACTAGTCTTAGGCCTTCTTCAACTAGTCCTAGAGTTGCTTCGACCAGTCTAAGAAATTCCTCGATCAGTCGTAAGTTTGTTACAAAAATCGGATAATTTCTGTTAGGCTTCGACTAGTCCAGGGATCTGTTCGACCAGTCGAAGGAACAGTGTCGACTGCTTCTTCAACCACTCGTATATCTTCGACACAAAGTCCAGCGATAATTCACAAGGTCTTCGACCAGTCGAAGGAGACCTTCGACCAGTCGAAGGTGACCTACGACCAGTCGAAGGAGGCCTTCGACCAGTCATAGAACGGTCAAAGCTTATCGCGCCCGATTTTTTTCAAATCTGTTATTTCTTCGAATAGTCGAAGAGCTCCTTAGACCAGTCGAAGATACGATCTGCTCACCTATAAATAGAGCATGAATCTCAGAAGAAATCATCGAATTAATTAACCCATTCAATTCAATCTTCGTCGAACTTCTGAGAGATAATTCTGTGCTCCATCTAAGCTAAGTGTGCTTATTTAATATTCTCTTTCCTTAGCTTTATTTAATTGATTTTGTTTCTGCTATTCCAATCTAATTTGATAAGAGGAATTGTTATTCCCTTTCTTTGGAATCAAAATCAATTAAGGCAAGCCCTACTTGGTTTAATTTAAAATCTATTAGAATTAGAACCATTGTAATTGAGTACTGGACATTGAACTTGGACATTCAATCATCTGCTCTAACTTGGTTCTACCGGGTTGCTACAACGAAAGAGATAATCAGGTATTTTACATTTAATTGTAAATTCCTTTCTGTTTTGGTTTCTTTCAAGATTTGCCAGAAAAATCTTGTTGTATTGGTTATCTGAGGAGAGCCAGGAAACTCAGAAGTGGGGTTTTTTTAATTGTGTAAGCCCACATACAAAGACACAATTGTAAAGGTTTTTTGGTGAACCTGGGAAAACCTGTTTTGTTAGTGAACACTAATATCCCCTGTGTGAGGATATTAGGAGTGGAGTAGCATTTTTTGTGGCTGTTGTTTAACAGTTGGTGAACACACAGGCGAACCACTATAATCCCTTGTGTTATGGTTGAATGATTTATACTTCTATTCTTTTGTGGGATGCATGTATGGTGGTGAATGTTGTAATCATTTAATTCAAGCATTGTGAGAATTTTGTAATAGTTTAGAATTTATTTCCTGCTATTCCTTTATCAGCTTGATATTCAATTTCTTTTAAAAGTTGTTCCAGCAAGGTTGCCCTGCCATTTTTATGGTGTATGGCTGTCCCTAGAACAATACATTTGTGATTACAATTTATTTCAATTAAGTTTGTATTTATTTCTTTATTCCTCTTTGGTTTGAGATTTGATACAAAGATCTTTCTAGAAATAAGGTTGTCCTACCATAAACATTGGTTTTTGGTGAAAGGTTGTCCTTAGAACAACATTTGTATCAACCTCTCAAGATCTAAATTTTGAGGTTGTTTCACTTTCCTGCATTGTGATTTATTTAATTCCGTCGTTATAAGTTTTATTTGGCATTGTCCTATTCACCCCCCCTCTAGGACATATAGCTAGGCCTTTTCAGATGTCATTCGTCAGCTCCCAAACATACGTCGTAACCCACCAAACCTACCCCCCCACCCCCACTTGGAGAAGCAATCGCACTCCCAGTTGCACTCCCACTACCCCCCATGTATCACGTATTGACCCACTCGCGCCAAACATGTGGTGACGTTCTTCCTCTTCATAAGGTAGACGCAATCTCTCTCTCCTAATTATAGTTAATTCCCGATCTGAATCTTCGTAAGAATCAATAATATCTTCATCATAACGCCCATATATTCAGGACCAAACACCTCCTGTCGAGCCGCTTCCAAAATCTCATCTTTCTTCTTTTATCTAGCAGCACGTTTACCCTTTTACTCATTCAGACTGGCTTGCATTAAAATCATTATCTCTTTCGGTACTCTAGTACATCCCGCAACTTAACCCTTTCGATGTACCAAATGTGGTTTGAGACGCGTAATTCCACTAGTTACTAGTCTATCATAATAGTTGCACTTCATTTGGTGCCTAGTACCACCAACCCTCTGATAATGTTATCATCCAATATCCTCACTTACTTGTTGGCCAGACCCAGACATTTCAGGAAGATAGATACTAAATATAAATTATATATGACCTATGTCTATGTGAGATTGTGAATCTACTCACTATTCTAAATTTATATACAGTTTTCAGAATCTAATCAATAAAGATGATTTTATGTTCTAAACCCTAAGAAGTTCCAAAACCTATCCAATATAAGAAAATATAAAATCACAATAAGAATCTCTAAAATGGACATTAATATGTTCTACTATGATTAACACATCATATTCTACAATTAAAACAACAACACATTAAATAAAAATAAATTTTCGAATTAAAAAAAAAGGGTCGAAAATAGTGCGTAAATAGAAAAAAAAATTATAAAAAAATATAAAATCACATCCAAATTTTGTAAAATGGACATTAATATGTTATACTATGATTAACACATCATATTCTACCATTAAAACAACAACACATTAAATAAAAAAATGATTTTTTGAATTAAAAAAAAAAAGGGCCGAGAATAGTGCGTAAATAGAAAAAAATTATTAAAAAATATAAAATTACATCCAAAATCTGTAAAATGGATAGTAAGATGTTATAATATGATTAAAACATTATATTCTACCATTAAAATAGCAACACATTAAATAAATAATGATTTTTCAAATTAAAAAAAAGGGCCGAAAATAGTGCGTAAATAGAAAAAAATTATAAAAAAATATATAAAATCACATTCAAAATCTATAAAATGGACATTAATATGTTATACTATGATTAACACATCATATAAAATTTGTAAAATGGACATTAATATATTCTATTATGATTAACACATCACATTCTACCATTAACACAGCAACACATTGAATAAAAAGTATAAATACCTATTTTTGAGGAATTTCTGGAAATTGGCCCATGGAGCTCCAAATCAAGAAAATTCTTAATATGAGTTGTTTTATCTGTAATTTCAATCTAAGATTTGTCAAAAATTGCTATAGAATGATTTAGGAAAAGTTTAGAAGAAAGAAGTATAAAAAAAATAAAATAATAAAATAAAATAAAATAAAATAAAATCAGACCTTAAAAGAAGAAAAAACTAGCCATTATTGGACCGTTATGCCCTAACCGTTACAGGGCAGTAATGGCCATTACGCCCTGTAACTGCCGTTACGCATACAAAATCAGGGGGGGTGCCCGTTTCGACCCCGTATCGCGTAACGGTCCAGATCGTTACCATTACGTATCGGCTGATACGACCGATATGTAACCGATACTGCACACCCTGGTTCGTACATAATAACATTGTCCGATCCCCCAAATATACAAGAAGTATATCTTCAATCTTGCAAATATCACAAGGAAAAAAAATCGTGAGAAACTAGGGTCCCATAATGGCCCCCTTGCAAATTATTGTGAGAACTAGGCACCCTCAAGCTCTCAGCCCAATTAGCATTTGACTTCCCTTCCTCCCTCTGCTAGTGAACCTCACCTACTGAGGAAATATAGGCACTTCCCATTGGTTCTTTCACTGGTTTTTCTTTAAGTACATCATGATATCGTCCCTCCATGTGCTCAAGGTCTAAAAATAAAAAATTCCAAGTTTAATTCTATGTAATACCCAACTAAATTTCCAGGTTTGAAAAAATTATGATATATAATCTGATTTTCATGTACCTCATCAAGCTTAGCCTCCTAACCGATCCTCATTAAGTGTGTGTGTGTGTATATATATATATATATATTATATATATAATATATATATATATATATTTATATATATATATATATATAAACTCGAAGATATACGAGCATTGATCAAATATTTATATTGAAAATTTATATTTTGTGCCATCTCAAAAGAAAGAAAGTTACAATAGTCATCGACTACAAAAATGTTGTGGCATATCAACAAACCTTTGGAAGATTTTAGGGCCTTAATATCGACATCCATCTCATCATCATTACTATCAGCTGCAACGACCTCATTCCTTAGAGCATTTTGTCAACCATCCAATAGCTCATGCAAATCCCAAAGCCACATAAACAAAACAAATGGAATCAATTACTAGAGATGGAATATAAAATGTATAAACACACACTACAAGAAAAATGGCCTTCACCGGCAGTTAAAACTGCCGGTAAAGGCTTAGAAAATCACTGGTAAAGGTTTTACCGGTGGTCGGACAACTGCCGGTAAAGGTGGCGTCAGTAAAGGTTTTACCGGCGGTCAAGGACCTTTACCGGCAGTTTTGCTGGACGCCCCTAAATCCATAGCTATAGAACTCATGGCTACCGATAATCCGTAGCCATAGAGAAAATCTTTTTCATCAACAAGAAAAAAAAAAGGAGAGAGAAAAGAACAGGTGACCCTCATGTATCCTAGTTTTTTTTTTTTTTTTTTACACTCGGAATGTTATCATCCTTGCTCAAGCCTTCTCTTTCATTGGAGATGTTATCAAATGATGCAATGTGGTCGCTTGGACAACTCTGCTTGTACCTAAATTTTGACAGTGGATCGAACCGGTGCGTTTGAGGCTGAAATTCCTCTCATTGCCATCGTGTAGAAAACATCGCAATGGCCATGGAAGGACCGTCACCAGGCACGATGAACTAACAAGTAGAATCACCCCAATGATGATAAGCAGCCTGCAGCTAGAAACATAGTACACTAGTCGTGAAAATGAAATCCAAGGGGGCATTTGGAGGCACAACACTTCAACATCCAAAATGCAAAATGGGTGGCGTACGCAAATCAACCAGGGTGGTCATTACCTTTTATTGCTAACATTTGGAACTGATTTCAAGCCACAAAAATATATATTTGAAGAATGTAGCAAGCTAATTTGAAACAAATCTCAAGGCATAAACCGGACTGAAGTAAAAAATCAATACAATAGAAGGAATCAGAAATTAAATAAATCGGTATAAGAACAATGCGACTCACACTAAATGATGGTGTAAGACTTGCATTAAACGCCCCATAACCATAATGTTAAGAGAGATGTCATTTAGTTGGTAGAAAATTTCAAACGTTGCAGATGTTGTGAGGTTTTTTGTTCTGTTTTAACCTGTTCTGAGGGTCCTTTCGTTTCAATCTACCATGGAAACTTCTGATGGTGAAAGACAGTACTTTGATGAAGTTATAGAGTCCATCTCCTAGGATGAGAGCTATGGAGATAAAGACCTGCAAACCCAATCAACAATTCACGGTAGAATGAGAAAAAGACAATGGTTGATGACTTAAATCAATAATGTTGTTGCCAATGATGATGTGTTTCAAAGAAACAATGCAGTCAACTACAACATTCAGAAATTAAAATTTGCATTGGTTATCTTTAGGCTGTGTTTAGATGCACTATTCAATTGGATTGCAATAATTTGTTCAACAAGAGGAAATGATGAAGTAGAAGGCCTCAAATGCATTTCTATTCCCTTCGACGTCCAACTTGAAACTACCCCATGATTGTTTCCACTTTGTTGAACTAATCGCAGTTCGATGCGGTTAGAAATCTACAAAACTGCTTCGAAGGAACACCTGAAATTTTTATAGCTTCCTTGATCAGACAAGAAGAGAATTGTAACAAACACTGGACATGATTTACAGTTTTATCCCAAACCTTAAATAGAAAGGTAGAAAAGCAACCAATTCATGGTATTTTTGTTATTGAGAAGATATGTCATAAGAAGAACATACACAACTGGTGCAATGATTAGATGATGAGTCCAATGTAGGTTTGCTATGTATTCAACTCTCTCTGATTCCCTCAGTTAGAAAATATTTTCAATTTTTGTTATGTATTTTTCATCCTGATTATTTTATGCTCCACCATTATTTCTAGTCAGCATACTTCTTCTTACGCTATATCTTCTCAAGAAGAACCAAATAGGCCCGAATTACTCTGTTCAAGATAAATTTTGTTATTGGAAATGGAAGAATCTCTATTGCAGTCTAATACAATTGTGACAGATGTTCCTCTGTGATCTTTTGCAGCCCACAAACTTCTTTAATTTCATGGTATAGACGGTCCTAGAACAATAATCGAAATTAGAAACATAAAAAATTGAAAAGGTAAATATGAAGAGATGATTGAATCTACTACGTGAGCTACCTGATTCTTGGGGTTGGGCTCTAGCTGACCCTAAAATAAGGTTTTAAATATCAGTAACAGGCTTCAATCACTGATATGATACAGCCCCACATTTGCCTATATCACTCTGTAACTACCCCTTCAAATGGTGATATACTTCGCCACCCATCTTCATGGCTTCCTTGAAAGTGGATGCCCCAACAGGAAAGATCATAAACTCCTATAAAATAAAATAAAAAGAAAAAGAAAAAGAAAAAATATACACAGGAAAGATCGTAAGTTCTCAATCAACTCCTCACTACCCATACACATCAAGTAAACATTAGGAAGAATTAGGGATCTCTGAAGGTTATCAACAGTTATGGTCTCAGGTATTGGGTTTGACTTGAAGAAAGGCTTCAGCTTGTCTTCTAAGAAATCCTCTCTATACGCCTGTCAGAACAAGCAAATCTCCTAATACTCCTCATATTAACAGTTTGGATCAAGGATCCAATGGACCCACTAGAACAATCTAAAACCTGCCCAAAGTGTAAGCGAATCTCCTAATGTTCCTCCAATAACCTGTTTTTAGCAACCAATCCACCCTTTCATGTCAATGATGCTCTCAATAATAGAAAAAAGGAAACTCATTAAAGAACAAGCTTTAGCTTTTCTAAAGACCGCCTTCAATCATGTTAAAGGAGCAAAGCTGAAACTCCAATGAATATCTAGATCTAACAAATCTAACAATAATAAGAACACTACAATCTCCATGCCTCATCAATGGATATTGACAAAATTTGAAACTGGATTACCCTGCAATGTTGCCAAAATAATGGGTAGATTGTATTATCTTTCACCACGACAATGTCATGCTTTCTAATTTTCAAACTGATATTTGTGCATCTTTTATCAGGCCTTGAACAAATACCTAATGTGTGTTATTAAACATAAGAGCAGTGTAGGCACATCAACTGTGAGTTTCATTATCCAGCAGAAGAAACGATCACTACAACAAAATTGGTCTTTCTTGGCGGTCAAAACCACCGGTAAAGACCCAAAAAACCGTTGGTAAAGATCCAAAGCTCCATTGCCAGAAGAAAGAGATGTATCAGTGGTACTAATTGATGGCTAAGATGAGAAAAGAGCAAAATTGAGACACAAGTACCAGAACATTAGATGAGACACATTCAATTGACAAGGCAGTTTTGACAACAATTGACTGAATACTAGTGACTAAACCTTTTCACGAGATACAGATTGTTCAGTACTGGTGTTTTGATTAAAACAAAGTTCAAAGATAGGAGATTGCACAATCCTGCATTAAAACAAATCTATAAATATCCCAAACTTTCCAAAAAAAAAAAAAGAGTAAAAAATATAAATACAGGAGTACCAAACTGATTTTAACTATGTCTAAGATGGTAGGACACGACACAACCCATACTCGACCCAATTTTGACTAGGCCAATTCTCCAAATGGTGGACCCAAACCTAGTCTGATTTCTAAATGAGTCTGGAAAATTGGATCTGGATGCATTAAGATCGGGTTGGGTCCATTGGGTACCTTTTGGACAAAATCCAAATCAAACAAGAGGTAAAGCAATCAAAAGCAGAACATCCATATGGGAGACTGCAATACCTGAAAATGAAGCATGGGCAACTAAAATTAAGCAAACAAATTTAAATGAGATGAAATTCATTTTTTAAGTGGCAACCAAACAGGCCCTTAGTAGCTCAATAGTTAGACGTCCGTTACAGGCTCACCTCTTTTCCAAGTTGGTGTTATGGTGGTGGTTGGTTGGGTATTGTAGCTTTCAATTGCTTTATCTCGGCTCTCCAGCATCCAACCACAAAATAATGAAGTAAGAAAAAGAAATATAAAAAAAGGGACAGAGAAATGGTCCACTACTATTATAGTGATACAAGTTGTAATAGGGCTCCTGGTAGTAAAACATTGCCTGCATCAGATTACTGCTGAGGGAACATAATCTAAGAAATATAGTGAGATTGGCATCTTCAAGATAAGTTGCTAACCCCTTGTTGATGAGTTTCAATTAACTCGAACTGTCGCTCCAAGTTAGTCTGTGTCTCAACCACTTTAGCTACCTCACTCTGTACAATATTTGCCATTAAAATCAGATATTAGGACTAAATGAAAGGAGTATCCCAAATAATCAAGTATTAGAATTGTTTCACAATCAAACATTTTGCAAATCATTAGTTCATTACTTGTTTTCATCATCCACTAAAATAGAAGTTTCCCCCATTAAGATTCCAAGAGCACAAGAAACAGTGTAAAACATTAAATCAATCCACATGCAAGTGTTTCTATCAAATCACAATGTAGTGCCACTTGCAATAGAAAGTAGCCAGTAAGATTTACATTCAAGCCTAAATAAACCTCTTGTGGCATTTCTTTCCATTTAGGTTCTGGGTGCATGAAAACAGACATCATACCATGTGATGATACGTAGACAAACAGAAACAACAATCGGATTTTTTGTAAGCCCTTCTAAGTGTACTCCCACACCCTATTTCATGTACATTTGAAAGTACAACATATGTAAAAATACAGTCCACTCATCAAGTGGGACACCATGAATGTATACTCAATGCTCAAATCTAGCAGTTGGAATTGTCCAACAGGCCAACTTTCACACCATCTACCACCAGGATGTTGTGGAAGTTAATGATGCATGGATACAACTCTCAATATGGTCATGTGCACGAACAGGGGCTTCCCAAAATCAAGGATTGGTACTGATACGGACATCGTATTTTCTAAGATAGCATGCTGAATTAGAACTATTAATTTTTGCACAATTTGCAAAAACTACAACAGATATTAAACATCAGCTCCTAAAATTTTGTAGCTAGAGAAAAAAAAGAAGATATTTTGTCTTTAGATAACTGAAAACCAAGATGTTTGCTAGCACCACATAAACCTCTACACAAAGTATGATGTTCACGTTGTGAAGGACATCTGAACCATGTATCAAGTATCTTGGTCATTTGGCCAAACCCCTGGCTGTCCAACTATAACGTAACTTTGAGGCTCCAAGATATCTTGGCCTTTCTTCTGGACCTTGGTCGTGTTGTTTCTATCAATAATAGACTTTATACCACTAACTGAAAAGTTGGGATCTTTGCATGTAGAAAAGTTTGGGTGATCATCTATGGTGGGGTCCATTAGATCAATAGTCTGGACAGTCCAACTGACTACTTGTAGTAAGGAGACATGAGTGTGTTGTACAATGAGACTTGGGTTACAAATGGGTTGGGTCAACCTGATGGATCATTAGACCTGATCAAACAATTAGTTGGTCTGAGTCCAAAGTTAAGATCAATAGGGTGAGTTTGGATCCAAAAGGTCCAACCCAAATTACTACATGGGTCCAACATGATTCCTTTCAAAATCAATTAAACTCGACCAGACTTGGTCCGTTTGAGTTTTTAAATGAGTCCAATTTAGATCATACTAAAATACTCAAAATGAAACCAACCCAATCCCAACCCGTATGATTTCACACCTTTTCAATTTGTACCAGTAAAAGACAACCAGTAACTACTGCATCCTTATTGTATTACAAATTAAGAACATTTGTGCCAGTGAAGTCCTTGAAGTCCTCTGATTCGTCTATAGATTGGTGAGCTTTGCATAGTTGTATATTTGGATGATACAAAACATCCTTCTGGTAGGTCCTACTGTGGATGACCATAGTTCAAAAACCAAACTGACATGATCGTCCTAGCCATTTAATCGAACAGATGGTTGAAAACAAAAAAGGTCAACAGGGGAAAATTCCCAGGTCATTGTGAATTTATATGTTGGTCCAGAAAAGAAGGGTCAACTAGATGGATGATACAATGGGTTCATCCAACCATACATCGATTTATGCCCCATTTATGGAGAGTTGAAACGCATGACCTCTAGCATGATTAACACAAGAACGTTCTTGGTTGAGGCATTTCCTCAAACAATTATCATGCAAATTTTCATATAAAAAATAATGAAATGCTTTAGTAAAATAAAAATAGAAATTCATATTATTTTCTTACTTTCTTGATTAGTTACAAAACTTTCATATGATTACATTAACTTCTTGTAACTACCAATAGTGAAATGAAAATGATAAGGGGAATGAAGTCTCACCAAATTAGTTCACAAGAAGAGGAAATGCAAGTTACGAATTCAACGCCACCACATCTTAATAATTGCCTCTATCACTGAAGAATATATGTCGAATCTCATCTAAAAGCCCTAAACCTAGGAACGAGAGAGAGGGAAGGAAATAGAATGCAAAATCCCTAAACCGCAGAGGGGTTCAGATCTGTACCTATTTGCAGTAAGTAAAAGGACCAGATCTGGCCGAACCTGGTGCTCTACTCGTGTAGGATGGACAAGCAGTACAACAACTGCGGTCTTCGGTTCATGCCGGAGGATGGAAGACAGAGAGAGAGAGGGGGGGGGGGAGAGGCGCATAGAGAGAGAGAGAGAGAGTCAGCTACGGGGAGAGGGAAAGGGCCGAAAGTGAGATTAGGGAATTTGCATTTTGATATAACAGGGACCCTTTGCCGGCGGTCAGATTTGGCTCCCGCCAGCAAAGGGTTTCACCAACTGCCAGTTTTGCCCTCTTTTCTTGTAATGACATCAAGAAACTATTATGATGAATGCTAGTCCATTATGGCATATATAAATTGATATGACCCAATGCTTAGCTTGGAATAAACTCCATTTCAAATCAACATATCAAAAATGTATATTAACACTCCGTTCCAAATTATAGTTGGTAGGGAGCTTCAATATTTATTTATTTACCTTGAAAGATAGACTCCAATATTTAATATTCTTCGTAGAGGTCTCAATGGGCTGAGTTTGACCAGGTCACAAGAGCCTGGGTAACGATGGTACAGGAGTGAAAATAGTGAAAATCTAGTAGCAGAGGAGTACATCAAAGTGGATAAAGAGTAAAAAAAAAAAGAAAAAAGAGGGTGGTTGTTGTTAATAAAGGAATAGAAGAAAGGAAGATGTGTTTGTAGTCCACTTTGATGGTCATAGTTGGTACAGACATAGAAGGTTTTAAGAGGTTAACTGGTTTCCAAAGAAATGGCATAAAAAAATTTCTTTCTGAAGAGGTGGGAGATTGATACACCAGTACACTACAAAACATGGTGAAGATATTGCTTTTGCAAGGGGTTAAGATCAAAAGGGAAGTCGTGAGAAGAGTGGAAGAGTTGATAGAATAGATAGGGAGGCAAGGTTATATCAGGTTTTGTCGAGAGTTAAATCTAGATGGGAGAGTCTAAAAGGAGCCTAGGGATTCTGATGTTTGGAAGGCGGTGAGAGGTTAGACAATATAGGCATTGATCATGAGAACTTCAGCTAGATTGATCAGGTAAGCAAAAGACTCCGCATCATGTCTAATTCTAGATTGGTGGCACCTAATCTCTTCCGTGACATTCAGAAGGAATCATTCTGGCATGTACCAGATCCTTCTTCTAGGCA
The DNA here is from genome assembly GCA_021015155.1 of Magnolia officinalis. NCBI lineage: Eukaryota > Viridiplantae > Streptophyta > Magnoliopsida > Magnoliales > Magnoliaceae > Magnolia > Magnolia officinalis. The sequence continues at coordinate 35,675,919 of JAJHSJ010000014.1, forward strand.
CTTGACTATGTGGCTTTAAACTTTTAATCACTTAATGATTCTTCTAATCTGCTAGGAAAATAGGGTGAGAGAGTCTCAGGTAGCAAATGGTGAGTCGGGTATATCCTGAGAGAGGTCTATCCACATGACATGGTGTTGTTCCTTAGTTGCACGGAGGGGAAGCAGGAGGGTGTTCGTACATTGGAGAGGGAAAAGATCTGTTTAGACATACTATAACAAGGGTAAATGCCAAGAAAGTGGGAAAAACAACATGAGTCTAGTTTAAAGCAGGACCAACAAGTCTGTAGAATGCTCATGCAAGTGTCATACCATGTCAATAAAGGAAAAGAACCATCATGGGAGGGGACATGAGATTTCAAATTTGTCCTATTTCATAAAGGACTCAATTGAAAGTGCCCTGATTTGTCAAATTACATGAGTGTTGAGTCAGTCTTACAACTGAGCCCCAAGCTGAAGATTACAAGATCAAGAACTCAACCAAGAAGAATTGCGACCGCTCCATACAGGTAAACAAAGCCTCACTTCCCTAACCAAACCCTTGAGGTATATGACCCCATTTAACTTAGTCTTACCCCCAACAATTCTTAAATCATCTTTGGTAAGCTTAAGTTTTGAACACTTAGAATATCAGAGGAGTAAACAGGAACTATATGAGAAAAATAGATTGCATCAATTTGCAATCGAAGACATTTTCATTCCTATCAAACATGGTTCGATTGCATTAAAAAAAATAGGCCCATTCTATCCAGCAACAAATGATCATCTACTAAGAATTGTCAATTATATCGAATAGTGTTCGATGACATCAAAATTCAAATTTCGATAGCATCGAACCCGCTTCGATTAAATTGACTAAGGGCACTCCCTATACACAAAAAATACTCTTTAAGTGTTCATCGATGTAATCGAGTTACCTTCGATTACAACGAGAGTAAGTTATCGATGGCATCGAAGATTGTTCGATTACATTAAAAATCAGGAACATTTTGTCCAGCAAGCTATCCATGTATATCCAACTTTTTCGATTACAGTGAAGACCCTTCGATGTCATTGAACTTCAAAATTCGATAGCATCGAAGGATGATCGATTGTATAGCAAATTGGGACAAAATCTTCCAACAACCAAAGGTAATTTTTCTAAAAGAGAATCCGATGGGATCGAACCTCCTTTCAATTACATCGAAGTGCACGTCGATGGAATCGAAGGATGCACGATAAGATCAAGCAGAATCTATTCTACACAAAAATGAATATATGAATCTAGGAAGTCAATGCAATTAAAGAAGGCTTGATAACATCGAAGTTTAAATTTCGATGGAATCGAAGACCACTCTATAGCATCGACAATGACAGATTTCTGCCCATTTTATTACCATTAGGGCCTGTTTGATTTTTCGTGATACAAGTAAATCCCAGTAAATACGTAATTATTACTTTTTTACCATGTTTGAAAATGTGAGACTAATTCCATCTCAAAAATCGATACAAAAGTGTTGACTTAAATATGTCGACCCCATCGTAATGTATATGATATATGCACACCGTCCATCTATTTTATTAGAATATTTTGGAGCATGAGACGAAAAATGAGGTAGATCCAACACTCAAATGGCCCACACGAAAGGAAACAATGGTCGTAATTCGTACACCATTAAAAGTTGTTTCCTTGACCGGGCCCACATTGAGGTTTTGTCATCATCTAACCTGTTCAAAGGGTCACACAAACATGGATAAGGGGAAAACACAAATATCAGCTTGATTTTAAACTTTTAAGGGCCTCAAGAAGTTTGTAATGGTAGGTGTTCGATTCCCGCTGTTTCCTGTGGTGTGGACCACTTGAGCTTTGGATCTACCTCATTTTTTGCTCATGCCCTAAATTCAGCTAGCATAACAAATGAGCAGCGTGGATAAGTCACATACATCACGATGGGCCCTACATTGATTTTGTAAATTTCTCGATTTAAGTGTTAAAAAAGTAAGTTGTCACATCTGCATTGGGAAAGATGTGATAATTACCTAGGTAAATAATGATTACCAATTTACATTGTAATTACAGTTGAGCTGAAAAATCAAATAGGCCCTTAGGATTCTTCTTTATATATACCGGTGGGTTGTTTCTTAGCAAAGAGAGCAAGAATTGAAGGAATCTTGAGAGAGTTATTTTAATAGATCATACCTTCATCATTAAGCCTTCTTTTCCCACAGGAGTTCATCATTCAATCCATAGTATAGGCATTTATTTTCATCTTCTTTACTTGGATTGAATTATGAACTCTGGCATTCATTGAGTTTTTAGTGACACTTTTTAAAGGAAAATCATTATGTTAGAATTCTTGAATGCTTGCTCATGGGAATCTTTTCTATGTATTTAACTCATATAATTTAATAGAGATGATAGTTCCAAACCCTAAACCTCACAACCTTGGAGCATTGATCGAAGCATCAGAAGCGGTTGTGGTTCAAGAGATCTGGAAACTCTTCATCAACAAGAAGATCATCTTCAAATTGTGTGAGAAAGGGACTTACTCACTTACTTGTAAGTATATAGAGTTCATTGAGTCTGAAGCCATTTCCTTGTGTAGGATTGGGACTCAGAGTTTGAGTTAACAAACTCGCCGAGACCTCTCGTAGGCCTTCGACGGAAGAATACATTGTCCTTGTGTAGGATGTGTTGCCTTGCGCAGGCATTTTCCTTGTGTAGGCTCCTAGTTGTTGTCCTTGTGTAGGATTTATCGCCATGTGTAGGCATCTAAGGTTTCCTTGTGTAGGCTCCTTAGTTAACCTTGTGTAGGTTGTGAAGGTTCATGGTTAACTTGATTCAAAACTATTGGATAGTGAAATCTGGTACACTCTAGGAGAGGGTGCGTTAGCTGGGAGTAAAGTAGGTAAGTAGCCGAACCACTATATATGATTGTGTTTGGGATTTCTCTTATGCATTGATCTAATTATACTTACGTCTATCAAATGATTATTATGATGCATGATTAAGTAAATACCTAAGCATTGATAAGAATCACATCCTACACACTCTCACATACACTATCTTTATAGGCTAGTTGCTTTACAAGTAAATCTCGTGTAGCCTATGTGTTTGGACCCTCTGTTGGCTTGGAAGCCATAGAGTTACTTTGTGTTACTTATATTGATTGAAGTTAGGCATTGTTTGTTGTTATAAGGAAATAATTTTTGAAAAGTTCTATTCACCCCCTCTAGGACACTTGGACTAATTCCATATTTTTACTATAGCGGTTCTACTGCAATTTCATTTGGTATCAGAGTGGGTTCCTCTTGAAGGGTTTAACAACCTAGAGGGAGATCCTAACTGAAGTAGGAATTATGCCCGAAGGAGAGGGTAAGGTCATGGCCTACCCTCTTACTGTCATTCCACACCTAACTAACAGTGAGAAGATAGATGAGCAAGAAATCAACAAGGCACTCATCTCAAATGAAGAAGAAGAAGAAAACATACATGATGCATATGATCAACTCTATACTCATAGCATCAATGTCCTTAAAAAGCTTGGCATTGCTGAAAATAAAAACAAGCAATTGCAAAAAGATCTTAGTAAAGCATTAGCCATAAATACTCACTTGATTAATGATCTCCAACAATATCATGTCAACAATGACAAGCTCTTCAGAAATTAAAAATTGAACAATCAAATAAATCACTTAGAATCTGAAAATGACAAACTGAAATAAGAAAACTCACATCTAAACTCTGAAAACCGTAATATGAAAATAGACGTAGAGAAATCTAAATATTCAGTTGAACTTAGCCATAAGTTTTCTCACAACAATGAAAAACTAGAAAAACTTCTAGGAATGGGAAGAAACATTAGAGATAAGAGAGGTCTACGTTATAAATCATATAAATCAAGCCCTTCTCTTGCATCTCCTGTGACTAACACATTTGTTGCCTCAGGAAGCAACACAAGGAACACTCCCATTTGCCATGCATGTGGAGATTTGGGACATTACTTATTTGAACGCGTAACCTTTGGTAAGTCCCACTTCACTTCCAGGTTGAATTTTCCGGTAGTGGTAGATGATTACTCCAGATTTACTTGGGTCGATTTTCTTTGGAAAAAATCTGATGCATTTGAGGAATTCCAGAAAATGGCAAAATGACTCCAAAATGAAAAGGGATATTGAATACAGCGCATAAGGAGTGATCATGGTGGGGAGTTTGAGAATGATCGATTTTAAAAATATTGCGATCAAAATAGAATCCAACATGAATTCTCAGCCCCAAGAACACCACAACAAAATGTAGTTGAAAGAAAGAACTAGGTGTTGCAAGAAATAGGCTTGGTTATGCTTAATGGCAAGAATATGGCTAAAAGCTTTTGGGCCGAAGCTGTCAACACCGCCTGCTACATAATCAATAGAGTATATCTTAGGGCAGGATTGAACAAAACTCCGTATGAGTTATGGTGTGGGAGACTACCTAGTGTTAAGTATTTTCATGTCTTTGGTAGCAAATGTTACATTCTTATAGATAGAGAACAACTAGGCAAATTTGACTCTAAAAGTGACAATGGTATTTTTCTTGGATATTCTCTAAACAATTGTGCTTATAGAGTATACAATTTGAGGACACTCACAATTCAAGAAACCGTCAATGTGGCTGTTGATGACCAACCTCATGATGAAAGTGCTCCCTCAATTGATATTGAGGATGATGTATATCCATGCATAATAGGTAAATCTAATAACAAATCCACCTCTCCTCTTGAACCTCAGCCGTCAAGTAGTATGTTGTTTATTAAGGATCATCGTCCCAATCAAATCATTGGAGATCCTAATGAAGGTGTGAAAACTCGACGTCAACTTGAGGACATTTACAGTCATCTCTGCTTCACCTCAAAAATTGAACCAAAGAATGTTGTAGAAGCACTCTAAGATGAATATTGGATTGCAGCTATGCAAGACGAACTACAACAATTTGAGAGAAATGAGGTGTGGCAACTAGTTCCCAGACTGCTAAACACAAACATCATCGGAATCAAATGGATCTTCAAGAATAAATATGATGAATCTGGGAATGTTGTAAGAAATAAGGTAGGACTCGTAGCGCAAGGATATTCGCAGATCGAGAGCATTCATTTTAATAAAACATTTGCCCCCGTCACACGCCTTGAGTCCATACGAATTCTCATGTCCATTGCATGTGCACTACAATTCAAACTGTTTCAAATGGACGTGAAGAATGCCTTTCTCAATGGTACACTTGAGGAAGAAATATATGTAGAACAACCAAAAGGATTTCTAGATCCTAAATTTCTTCAATATGTGTACCGATTGAGCAAAGCACTTTACGGTCTTAAACAAGCACCCCGAGCATGGTACGAGCGCTTGACACAATTTTTACTCGATTATCAGTTTTGTAGGGGAAGTGTTGATAAAACACTGTTTACAAAGAAGACTGGGAATTCCTTATTCATCTACCAAATTTATGTGGATGACATTGTATTTGGATCCACTTGTGAAGATGTTGTCATGAGTTTGCTGAACTAATGAAATCTAAATTTGAAATGAACATGGTATGTGAGCTCAACTTCTTTCTAGGGCTACAAGTGAAACAAATGCCAAATGGGATTTTCATATGCCAGTCCGAGTATGCAAAGGAATTGGTAAAAAGATTTGGACTTGAATCTGGCCGTACACATCACACTCCCATGAGCACCACACTTAAACTTTCCAAAGATGCAAATGGCAAGAGTGTGGATCAACACTTGTACCACAACATGATATACCTAACCGCGAGTCGGCCCAACATTGAATTTAGTGTTGGTGCATGCGCCAGATTTCAGGCTGACCCTAAATAATCACACTTATCCATGGTTAAAAGAATCATAAAGTTTGTGGCTAGAACTACCGACTTTGGCTTATGGTACCCATTTGACACGTCTAACATCATTGTCGGGTACTCAGATGCTGATTGGCTTGGAAATCTTAATGACCACGAATTAACTTGTGGTGGTTGTTTCTACATTGGCAATTGTCTTGTATCTTGGCATAGCAAGAAATAAAACTCCATATCCTTGTCCACCGCCGAGGCTAAATACATTGCAGCTGGTAGTTGTTGCGCACAAGTTCTGTGGATGAAGCAAATATTGTTGGATTATGATATTGAACAATCTACAATGACACTATTTTGCGACAATACTAGTGCCATTAATATTTCAAAAAATCCAATTCAACATTCTAGAACAAAGCACATTGACATCCGATATCACTTTATACATGAACTTGTCGAAGACAACACTATTGTATTGGAACATGTGCCTACCGAGTGACAACTTGCCAATATATAAACAAAACCACTGGATGCCAATAGATTTGGAGATCCCTAAAAAATTTGTTAAAGTATGCGAGGTCTAAAAAATTGTCTAAGCCCACTTGTTTTAAATTGTCATATTTGAGGATTTGTAGCCTTATGTTTTAAAAAATATGTATATTCCATATATTGTTTGTAGTTCCTTTTTAGATGTTCAAAATGCTAATTTTCTGGTATATATCTGTGTACCCTCACTAATTTTTCTTTGGAATGTCTCCTAGACTTGCCAAAGTTGGATTAGGATTTCCATTTCTTTTGGTTATTATCCTTATTGCCTAACTGTTTCTAACAAATTTTGTTAGCACATCATGGTAAAAGATAAAGGCAAGGCCCTTGCAAAAGGAGAGATCTCCAAATGAAGACTTGCCGATCACATCTCTTCTTATAATCAAAACTCATCTCAGGAAAAAAAATTGTGTTTGAACGAATGGTCAAATCCTTCTACATAGAACCCTTTGGGGACGATTTATTTCTAGGGACCATAGGTTGACACAATATACTCCATCTCGGAGGAGAAGTTCAATATGATCTCATCCATCAGTTTTTTAATTCTTGTTAAGATACGCGTGATGATCCTCCATCAATCAACATCAACTATATGAATACCACCAAGCAAATCACTCCGGTGATGCTAGGTCACCTTCTGGGTCTTAAATTTACTCGTATCCCCACAACTGAACGTTCTTTGAATTATATCGGTGTTTGGGGACAGGTAACCCGAGCCTTGTGTGATAGATCAACAATCCCTAGGAACAAGAGAAAATTCCTTTCCTCCATAAATCTGGACTCTACCTTTAAAGTTCTTCACAACATCTTAAGTACCAATGTTTATCCCTGTGAAGTTTCTGGAAATATGCTCTCTCCATATGTTCTCAACGTCCTGTATGATGTTCATCAAGGAATTCAAGTTTGTCTACCCACTCTTATCTTACGACAATTAATTCTTCTGATCAACGGCATACATCGTACAACTCTCCCATTTCCAATTCTCATTTGCAAGTTATCAAAGTTTGTAAGATTGTCACCTACCCATGATGTTGTGCATCCTACTGTTTACTTCAATCAGGAAACACTAGTAAGCCTAAAAGTGTTTGCAAATGTGTATCAAGCCAACCATGAGGACATAAGCAGAGATGATGCTTAAAACACTCCTATGGCAACTGCTCGAGACTCCTGTCACACCCCTACACCTACACAAAGTCCAGTCTCAGTCAATACTTGCTAGTTCCTTCATCAAAATGATCTCATTCGACATATTTTAGATGGTCAAACAAACATTGAAGCATGCATTCGACAATGCAAAAACTGCCTTTCCGGAATTGAACTGCGACTCAACGCTCTTCAACACACTGGAGAACGCATCACGGAGCTGTTTCTAAGTCGACATGATCATATCCCCCCATATGAGGGTGATCCATCAAGATAGAGTCTAATTCGGCCTATGCTAATCTTTTTGTGGATGATGCATGACGATACAATTTTATTTTTTTTTTATGATTATGCCTTTAAGGGCTTTTTGGATATTAATTCTAACCAAGCTTGGGGTAGTTCTTTTGATGGGTTAAATGATGATATCTTTTATGTAACTATTAGTTGTTAATGTCATTTATTTCTTCTTGGTATATATTTCCATAACAAGCACTGATTCACATTAAGTTCTTACTTTATACTCCTTTATCTTATGAACTTGTGTGATTCTTCCTTCTCCCTCTGCTTTCAATATAACTGCTAAATTCCATACTTCAGTTATCTTGGCCTATCTCTTGCTTTTATTACCCTTTGCCAATGACTGACAAAAAAGGGGGGAGAACCATACTCCCAAGTATGCTGCTTTTGAATTTTGTAAATCTTCAAATGCAGGAACTTAGGGGGAGTATGAACAAAGGGAGAGCTACAAGCAACTCAAGTCATATAAAGAGTTAATCGAGTTGTAAATTTGGTGTATTGAGGTGATTGCAATTCCTAGGTTTTGTTAGGTGTTTTGTCACGTAATTGACAAAGGGAGAAATTGAAAGTGCCCTAGTTTGTCAAATTACATGAGTGTTGAGTCTGTCTTACAAGTGAGCCTCAAGCTGAAGATTACAAGATCAAGAACTCAACCAAGAAGAAGTGTGAGCACTCCACACAGGTAAACAGAGCCTTACTTCCCTAACCAAACCCTTGAGGTATATGACCCCATTTAACTTAGTCTTACTCCCAACAATTCTTAAATCATCTTTAGTAAGCTTAAGTTTTGAATACTTAGAATATTAGAGGAGTAAACGGGAACTATACGGGAAAAATTGATTGCATCAATTTGCAATCGAAGACATTTTCGATCCTATCGAACATGATTCGATTGCATAAAAAAATAGGCCCATTCTGTCCAGCAACAAAATGATCATCTACTGAGAATTGTCGATTATATCAAATAGAGTTCGATGACATCAAATTCAAATTTTGATAGCATTGAACCTGCTTCGAGTGAATCGACAAAGGGCACTCCCTCTACACAGAAAACACTCTCTAAGTGTTCATCGATGGAATCGAGTCACTTTCGATCACATCGAGAGTAAGTTATCGATGACATTGAAGACTGTTCGATTACATTGAAAATTAGAAACATTTTGTCCAACAAGCTATCCAGGTATATCTAACTTTTTCGATTATAGGGAAGGCGCTTTGATGTCATCGAACTTCAAAATTCGATAGCATCGAAGGATGATTGATTGTATAAAAAAATGGGACAAAATCTTCCAGCAACCAGAGGTAATTTTTCTAAAAGAGAATTCGATGGGATCGAACTTCCTCTCGATTACATCAAAGTACATGTTAATGGAATCGAAGGATGCTCGATAAGATCGAGCAAAAATTTTTCTACATAAAAATGAATGAGTATAGGAAGTCGATGCAATCGAAGAAGGCTCAATAACATCGAAGTTCAAATTTTGATGGAATCGAAGACCACTCAGTAGCATCGACAATGACAGATTTTTGCCCATTTTATTACCGTTGGGATTCTTCTTTATATATATATCGGTGGGTTGCTTCTTAGCAAAGAGATCAAGAATTGAAGGAATCTTGAGAGAGTTATTGTAATAGATCATACCCTCATCTTCAAGCCTTTTTTTCCATAGGAGTTCATCATTCAATCTATAGAACGAGCATTTATTATCATCTTCTTTACTTGGATTGACTTATGAACTCTGGCATTCATGGAGTTTCCAGTGACACTTTTTAAGGAAAATCATTGTACTGAAACTCTTGAATGCTTGCTCATGAGAGTCTTCTCTAAGTATTTAACTCATATCATTTAAGAGAGAAGGTAGTTCCAAACCCTAAACCTCACAACCTCGGAGCATTGATCGAAGCATCAGAAGCGGTTGTCGTTCAAGGGATCTGAAGACTCTTCATCAACAAGAAGATCATCTTCAGATTGTGTGAGAAAGGGACTCACTCACTTATAAGTATATAGAGTTCATTGAGTCGAAAGCCCTTTCCTTGTGTAGGATTGGGATTTAGAGTTTGAGTTAACAAACTTGCCAAGACCTCTAGTAGGCCTCCAATGGGAGAATACATTGTCCTTGTATAGGACGTGTTATCCTTGTATAGGACGTGTTGTCCTAGCAAAGGACGTGTTGCATTGCGTAGGCATTTGCCTTGTGTAGGCTCCTAGTAGTTGTCCTTGTGTAGGACTTGTCGCCTTATATAGGCATCTAAGGGTGCCTTGTATAGGCTCCTTAGTTAACCTTGTGTAGGTTGTGAAGGTTCATGGTTAACCTGATTTAAAACCATTGGATAGTGAAATCCGATACACTCTAGGAGAGAGTGCGTCAACCAAGAGTGGAGTAGACAAGTAGCCAAACCACTATATATGATTGTGTTTGGGATTGCTCTTGAGCATTGATCTAATTATGCCTATGTCTATCAAATGATTATTATGATGCATGATTAAGTAAATACCTAAGCATTGACATGAATCACATCCCACACACTCTCACATACACTATCTTCATAGGCTAGTTTCTTTACAAGTAAATCTCGTGTAGCCTATGTGTTTGGACCCTCTATTAGCTTGGAAGCTATAGAGTTACTTTGCGTTACTTATATTGATTGAAGTTAGGCATTGTTTGTTGTTACAAGGAAATAATTTTTGAAAAGTCCTATTCACCCCCCTTTAGGACACTTGGACTAATTTCATACTTCTACTATAGCAGTTCTACTGCAATTTCATCAACTTGTCACACTATTCACTCCTTTGAATTGTAAAGTTGGAGGTGAGTTATCTGGTAATAGCATCCTATCGAGCCAGTCTCTGGATGGTGGAAGATTCATTGAACAAGGAAAAAATCATTAGGACTTAGGTGACAGGGCTTGTTTGGATAGGAAGAATTCAAAACATAGACATGAAAATCCCCTATGAAATCTTCAGGAAATGGAAGTTGCAGAATCCAAAATTTATTCCATTGTTTGGTTTAGGTGTTGCTTTAAAAATGTTAAAAGGTCAATGATCAAACAGTGAGAGTTGTTTCTCATGACCATGGAAAACAATTTTTAAAACAACTTTTCTTCTTCTTCTTCTTCTTATTTCTTTCTTTCTTTCTGTAACCCCCTGAAATTCGAGGGTCGAGTAGCAACTCAACTCTCGAGTTCCAAAACATCACTTATGCAACATAGAGAATGATGATTGAATGTTGTCTCTGTTAGTGCAATAAACATGAGTGAGATTATACCAAAACAGTAATCCATACTCCAGATCATTGTACAAAATGCAAGCGAAAGATTGAAAGATATATATAGATGTATATAAAAACAAAACAATTTCGATCTGTCTTCAAAGTATGATTACTTTACTGAGTCATCATATACATGTACTGAATAAAAAACAAAATGTCAAAAAAAAATAGTCCAACTGTCGTGATAGCCCAGTAGCCCCATAAATCCGGATAGCCTGAGTAAAGCCGCCGGAGAACTGCATGAAGGAAAACTCATCCTGATCATCATCATAATCAGGCTCAGCCTCCTGTGCATCGTTGGTACCTGCACCTAAGACAGAGTCTGGTGGGTGTCCAGAATACCATCCCGTAACGTGGGAGTGAGCAGCTTACTCAGTCGAACAATAAAGCATAAGTTAACATGTTATCAAATCAGTCAAGCAGTAATGATAAAGCAGTACAATCAACAATCTTAAGTACTCTTATTAATGCAAGTATGAAATGCAGTCGTGATGCATGCCCCTCGCCTAACCACCCTCATAGGCACCATCTTACGTCCGCGGCATGCATTCATCCCTCAGTGCTCCACATCTTCCAGGCACATGTCATGCGATGATGAGCATGATTACCGAGTTATTATTAGTCCATTTCAAACAGCAGTATTAGGAACTTAGGGTACCTCCCTTATATCATTCCCAAACATGATCCATTCTAGGGTCGTCAATCCTAGATAATCTCATACGATGGTTTGTTTCTAGGTCGCTGCAAGGGCTGCCAGGGCTAATACACGGAATCGTTACACCACTCCCCCATCACCTTATCAATACAGGCCTAGTTTATACTCTTATTTCTACGGAAGGGTCGTCACCTCCACGTAGACTCAGAGTACGCTCGAGGTCACTACAAAGGGCTGCCAGGGCTGTTACATGGAATCGTTACACCACTACCCCATCACCTTATCAATGCAGGCTGACAACTCGAATACAGTGTCCCATACCACCGTATTCGACTCATGAGTCTGGTTGCTCAATGGTCACTACGGGGAGGCTCGTGGCCCTAGCGTAGGCCGACAGCTCGACCACGGTGTCCCATACCAGCATGCCCGGCTCATGAGTCTTAGCAGATCGAGGTACCACGGTTAACGGGATTCCACTGGTAAGCTTGGTACCTTAGGTTCAAACAGAGGCGTCCAAACAAGGTGAACATATATAGGACAGATCAGGTTACTTGACGAGCTCGGCTAGCTCGAGCGTACGACCAATTAAATGACATGAAGCGCAAGCACTTCGTGTGGCCTAACCACTGCCGCCAACCGAAGTACGACCCAGGTTCGTCAAACACATCTCGCATGGCGAATGAATCTCAGCCACACATTCATCTCCGTTTCCGATTGCCTGGACTACTTCATAGTCTCAAACTCAATCCATTTCATCATGTAATCATAGGAGGCAATCAACTATAATGGATTCCATAGGTTCAAGAATTTCGATCACATAAGCATATTATGAAACAGAATTTACATTCAAGGCATATTATAATACAAACACGATTTCACACACAATCATTGCATAAGTAAAACAGAATTTACAATAAAGCGTTCATGTAGGAAATCATTCACATAATTAAAGTAACCGAGATTTGTATCTCGATCCACATACAAGGTGTACTAGATGAATGCTAACACATTCAAGCATTTTCACAAACACAGACTACAAACATCATCATACATGACGTATGATGATTACACATGTGCTAGACCAAATCCTTTCACTAGGGAGTTGCCCCATACATCACACGTGTATACCCACGATGGAAATCATGGCATACGTGACTCCGGGATCCATGTATACTTAAATATTTCCACAAACACTTGGGCTACACATTTATCACATATAACTTATTTTTGCCATGACGTGATTTAGGACAACTCCTTTAGCTAAGGAGTTGTCACACATGTATTAATCATATATTCACGACAAATAAACATGTTAAGCACAAATCCAAAATCCAAAAAAAATCAAACATTTCAACATATGCATAGAATAGCCTAAATCATACATATCTCATATAAACTCGTATAACGAAACAAACGACGCATTTTGTATGTGTAATAACACTCTTGTCAGTTATAAATCATTAACCGATATTGAAAGCCTTGAAAACCATAACCTATACACCTAAAGTATGCACCTTACGTCGTAGAAGCGTAATAAATTTGGTAGGAATGTTAAGGCTTCTCCCACGACAGTAGAACACCTAAAGCACAAGTAGTGTTAGCTATTTTGCTAATTGAATCAATTGAAACCCCAAATCAGATTAGGGTTAGGGTTTTCTTACCTAGAAATGAAGTCGGAATCGCCGAGAAAGCGATTAGAATGGTGTGGTTAAGCCTGTGGAGTAGCAGGGTAAAATAGTAGGGAGATTCTCCCACTTCTCTCACACTTTCTCTCTCTTTTCTCTCTTCTCTTTCCTACAGTTTCTTCAAATTCGTATGGGCTAAATGAGAGAGGGTTTAAGGTCCTTATATAGCCTAAAACATCACCGAAATAGACCTAAGGTCAAGGTATACTTAGGTTATAACCAAAGTGGGTCTGTTCCGTCTCAACGGAGCGCTTCTGGCGGCCCCTTTTCTGCATGCGGTCGGACTTAAGCTCACCAACCTTGGATCTAGGTGAAGTTAAGTTTTCGTTCCAAGCAGATTCTCAGATCGCACGTGGCAGACCAGTTTTAATTCAACGGTCATTGAAACTCGATCGGGAATTTCAAGTACACTGCCATGTATATGAAATTTCTCCTGATCCGAGGGTGTATTTGGGTCAGATTCTGATGGTCTGATTGCTTATATCAGGCCCGCAAGTAACAAGTCCCAGATTACTATTTGAGATTTTATTTATAAAGAAAATCAAGTGTTCTCACACTCCTCGCTACGGGCTCAAGCGAATAGCCATAGAACACTATCTGGGTTTGATCTCCTAGATGGTAATCAAGCCGAGCAAGGCGGTCCTAAGTCTATAATTTCGTATTATTCGAACCTTCGATGTGCGGTACAGATTTGATACGGAGTTTCAATGTGCTCCCGAGAGCAGCTGGGTAATGAGATTGATCCTAGATTTTAGGGTAATGTAGTATCAACGATTCCATAAGTTTTGGGTCTTACAGATCGTATTTAAAGTGATTAGTGCAGATATCATGGCTAATCCAGTTTTACACTTAGTTAACTTTGTCTAATTTCTGAAGGATTTGATCCTAAGTGATTTCTGCCTGAGGTGGTACTCAGGGCATTGTACGGAATTTTTCGAGTCGTTACAATCTACCCCCCTTAATGAAAAATTTCGTCCTCGAAATTAGTACCTTTTCGTACTCCTCGAGAAGCTGAGGGTAGTTCTTTCGGATCTAGGCTTCAGTCTCCCAGGTAGCTTCTTACTCTGTATGATGCGTCCACAGTACCTTTACAAGCGAAATCACCTTATTGCGCAACACCTGCTCCTTCCTGTCAAGGATACGCGTTGGGTGTAACACGTAGGTTGCATCCTCGTTCAACTGCACCTGCTCCCAATGGATGATATGTGAAGGATCAAGGATGTATTTCTTCAGCATAGATACATGAAATACGTTGTACACGCCCGCGAGTGGTGTGGGCAAAGCGATACGGTATGCCACCGCTCCCACTCGATCAAGTATCTGAAATGAGCCAATGAATCGCGGCGTAAGCTTCCCCTTCTTCCCAAACTGAAAGACTCCCTTCATAGGGGAAACTCTGAGGAATACATGATCTCCAACCTCAAACTCCAGCGGTCGCCGCCTCGTATCGGCATAACTCTTCTGTCTACTCTAGGTCGTAAGAAGTCGACGCCTGATAATGTCGATCTTCTCTGAGGTCGCCTGTACTAACTCTAGGCCAATCAAACTGCGTTCGCCAACCTCCGCCCAACAATGCGGTGCTCTGCAAGGGCGCTCATATAAGGTCTCGTAAGGAGCCATGCCAATACTCACCTGAAAGCTGTTGTTGTAGGCGAACTCTGTATACGGGAGACAGTCATCTCAATTGTCCTTGAAGTCCAAAACACAAGCCCGCAGCATATCTTCTAAAATTTGATTCACCCGCTCTGTCTGGTCTGAGGGTGAAACGCGGTGCTGAACTTCAAATTCACACCCATCACTTCCTAGATACGAGTTCAGAAAATAGATGTGAATCGCGTGTCTCTGTCCAACACAATCTCTAAGGGAACTCTATGCAGACGCACTATTTCTTTGATGTACAACCTAGCCAAGTGGTTTGCAGAATTCGTCACTCTAATGGGGAGGAAATGAGCCGATTTGGTTAATCAATCCACGATCACCCAAATAGAGTCATAACCCTTTCTCGTCTTCGGCAACCCCGAGATGAAGTCCATAGAGATGAAGTCCCACTTCCACTCAGCTATGGGCATGGGCTGAAGGAGTTCAGGAGGTCGGCGATGCTTGGCCTTGACTTGCTGACACGTGAGACAACATGAAACATACTCTGCGATGTGGACCTTCATATTGTCCCACCAATACGACCGCTTCATATCCTGATACATCTTTGTGCTACCAGGATGCATCACGAGCTTCGATTTGTGGGTAGTCTCGAGAAGCTCCTGTCTCAAGTCCCGAATATCTGAGACGCATAGGCGGCCACGGTATTGTAGGCCCCCATCCATGCCAACTCTCCACTCGGAGTCCCAAGCATTGCTAGCTTGCTCTCGAAGCTCAGGCAACCGATCATCGCCCTTCTGGGCCTCGATAATCTTATCATCAATAAGTGGCCGCACCTGAACGTGCGCGGCATACTCAAATGACTCCTCCATAGTGAGTTTCTGCTCGAAGTCCTGCACGAACTCTAACATATCCCACTCTGCTATCATCAGCGGAGCCGCAAATGTTATAACCTTCTTGCCGCTCAACGCATCTGCCACAAGGTTGGCCTTGCCAAGATGGAGAAAACCTTGAACTTGAAGTCCTTCAAGGTCTCCACCCATCGGCGCTGCCTCATATTCAAGTCCCGCTGAGTGAATATATACTTAAGGCTCTTGTGGTCGCAAAAAAGCTCGAACTCCTCTTTGTAGAGGTAATGTCTCCAGAGCTTCAATGCAAAGATGACAGCTGCTAACTCAAGGTCGTGTGTAGGGTAATTCTCCCCGTGCTTCCTTAATTGTCTCGAGGCATATGCAATCACCCTGTCCTTCTGCATAAGGACGCAACCCAAGCCAATGCGAGACGCTTCAATGTATATCGTGTACTTTGAAAAGGCCAAGCTATATGTCCTAGAGGGGGGGGGGTGAATAGGACTATGCTAAATTAAAATAAAATCAGCGGAAATAAAATAAACCAATAGCCTTAAAACATGAATCAATTCACAAAGCTAAATTTAAATCACCTTGATAAATAGATATCGAGAGATTGATGCAAATTCAGTTCTAAGGACAACCTTACACCATAATCAACAAGGGCTTATGGTAGGACAACCTTATTTCTAGAACCTCTTTTGGATCAAGGACTCAATATTAATATAAGTAAATGAAATAGCAAGGAATTGAATTTAAATGCAGAAGTAAGATCTAAATTATTACAACAATCCCCACACTTTCTTGAAATGTAAATAGTTACAACATTCACATCCACTTGTACATTCCACACAATCGAATGATAAAAGATATGACAATTAAGCAAGTATTCAAACCACAAGTCAAAGAGTTATAGTGGTTCGCTTGTGTGTACACCAACTGTTTTCCAACAGCCACACAAAAAGCTACTCCACTCCTAATATCCTCACAGAGGGGATATTAGCGTTCACTAACAAATAGGTTTTCACAGGTTCACCAAAAACCTTTACAATTGTGTCTTTTTCACTTGGGCTTACACAATTCAAAAACCCCTCTTTTCTGGGTTTTCTGGTTTTCCTCAGACAACCAATACAATGAGATTTTTCTGGTTCAACCTCAAACAAAACCAGTACAATGAGATTTTTCTGGCTTAACCTCAAACAAAACCAAAAGTAAATGAATTTTACAGAATTGTAAAATACCTGGATTTCTCCTTTTTCGTAGCAGCCCGGTAGAACCAATCGGAGTAAATGATTTGAATGTCAAAGTTCAATTTCCAATACTCACATTCATAAGGTTCTAAGTTCTAATTGATTTTAGATTTAACTCGTTGGGCGTAGCTAAATTTGATTTTGATTCCAAGAAGAAGGAATAAGATAATTCTTCTTTTCAAATAAGATTGGAATATAGAAACAAAATCAAATTAAATAAGCTAGCAAAAAGGAATATTAAATAAGCACAATCTAGCTTAAAATAAACACAAACTTATCTCAGAGTGATCACTTGAAAATTCTTGAATCGTATGAAGTTGAAGTTCTAAAAACTCTGAATTTCGTGTTCAATTTATAGAAGCAAAAATCGCTCCTACGACTGGTCTTAGAAACCTACGACTGGTCGTAGCTCTAACAGATTTTTGAAAAAATAAGCGCGATCTTTAAAAGCCGTTCTACGACTGGTCGTGAGTACCCTACGACTGGTCGTGGGTCACCTACGACTGGTCGTAGATTCCTACGACTGGTCGTAAGACCAGAGATTTCGTTACTGGACTTTAAGTCGTAGCTCCACGACTGGTCGAGGACGAGTCGAAGCCACTCCTACGACCGGTCGAAGGACCTCCAGGACTGGTCGTGGGCGTACCAAAAATTCCGAAAAAATCTTCAACTACTTAGGACTGGTCGTGGAATTTCTTGGACTAGTCGAACCAATGCTAGGACTGGTCGAACAAGAGCTAGGACTGGTCGTAGAATAGACCAACCTTATGTAATTTAAATATTTGATTAATGTATCCAAAGTGACCTACTTAAAGGGTCAACCTAAGGTCATTCAAACCTGAACCATGTCGTATGGACATTGAACTTCAACCATTCAACGAATGTAGATAATTTGAATCATATCAGGCTTGAGATCTTGAACCATATCATGCTTGAGATCTTGAACCATATCATGCTTGAGATCTTCATCAACATAGAACTACTTCATGCGTTGTTTCTTTATATTTGAACTTCAACATTGTAGCTTCTTGAGGCTTCAACATGTAGCTTCTTGAGGCTTCAACATGTAGCTTCTTGAGGTGTCAACATGTAGCTTCTTGAGGCTTCAACATGTAGCTTCTTGAGGTGTCTTGAATTCCAATAAATGATCATACAAGTACAGAACACCGATAGATGTTTTGGCACACAAAATTTGACAACCAAAGGAGCATGAGATCATAACACTTACAATCTCCCCCTTTGTCAAATTTGTGACAAAACACCCAAATTATAATACTTCAATTTGAAACGAAGTACTCACTACATATTCACAACAAGTTCAACAATAGAGAAGCATGCACAGATATATATGATAAGAAATAACTAGCATCATTCTCCCATAACTACCCCTGAGAGCTTAACTCCCCCTAAGTAATAGGTACCCCTGAGAAGCTTAACTCCCCCTGAGTAATAGATAATAGGAGCACATCTCCCAAAACTTCTCCCCCTTTTTGTCACAAAATGACAAAGGAAGAAGGGCAGCAATAATAATGAATATAGCAGTTAGTATATAGATTCAAGAGAGCTTTAGTGCATAATTCAAAAAGTCAGTGAGTATGTAAAGTTAAAAACAAATATTACAGACGTAGTAAAACATTCAGTCAGAACCAGAGGATGGAGCAGGATTAGAAGGATCAATTTTGTGTAAACCCTTAGCAATCCGCCTCATATATTTGCGAAGATAAGAGAATTGCGTGTCTTGTGAAACACGAATTTGAGTCACTTGCTCTTGAAGGGAATTCAATCTCTCATCAAAATCAGAGGGCTGAAAATCAGGATCATCAGCCGAGTCTGACTCAAGTTCTTCAAATAAATCATCCATATTCACGTCTTCAGTAGGATCACCAGCTTGACCAGCATCTCTTGCTTCAGCACCACCGCCACCAGCATCCACTTGGCCATCAGCCAATTCTAAAGTCATCTTATTAAGATTTGAATTATTAAAAGGGAGATGATGGATGGGTTTTTCTCTAGTAGGCATAGCAACAAGCATATGAGTTGCCAGCATAGTCAACAAATAACCAAAGGGTATATCACTATGTCCAGGATGTTGACGAGACAGAATAATGGAATGACAAATTAAGGAAGGTAAACATATTTTTGCACCAGAGATGACAGAATGCAAAACACGAACCATTAAAGCAGTGAGTTCGGTTTTATTGCCAGCACGAGGATAAAGATTAGAGATGAAAATCCTATGTAGTACTCTGTGTCCGGGTAACAAAAATCTTGAGGGAAGTGCATGACCTTTATGAGTCCAATGAACATCCAAATTACATAAATCTCTAGTAAGCATTCTACGTTCAGATTCAGAGTGACTGTCATGTAAAATATTAATTGGAATGCTCTCATCATTGACAGGTATTTCCATAATATCAGCAATCAAATGTCGATCCACTACAAACAATCCTTCTTGAGTATCAACTTTAAAAATTAAATTCTCAAGAGAAAAATCACAGATACATGCAAACATGGATTGGGCAATGGACTGGTATGCAGGTCCACCCCAATGCAAGATGTTATCCCATCCCACAGATTCCAACAGAGGAGGGATACCAAATGAAGCAATGTGATTAACATTCACAGGACGCTCAACAATAATATTTCGCATACGCAAATCCCGAACATTTGGAGGATCATTTTCGGGAGACCGAAGATGACGTTGTACAATAGAAGTTGATCTAGAAGAAGAGGGACCTCTAGTAGTTTTCATTTTACCTCTAGCATCCATTTTTAATGGAGGATTTCAATGAAACAACAAGATGCAAGATAGAAGAGATGAGGTTTTAATAGATCAGATTTTTCAAGATAAAACCCCAATCTTGCAATGAACGATCCAATAGATTCAACAAGAAAGTGATTTGAAACACTAATATCAAGAATCTATAATAAAAATGCAAAGGAACCACTAACCATGAAGAACTAAGAAGGTGGGTTCGACCGGTCGTAGCTAGAGCCGTTGGTGGGAAAAAAGAAATGAGGAAGAAGAGTCAAAATCCCCAAAATAAAGTGAAATCCCTAGTTTCACGACCGGTCGTGTAAGTGTTCGACCGGTCGTAGCACGACCGGTCGTGTACACTCACGACTAATCGAGTACGACTCAAAATTTGCAAAATTTTCAAATAATTTTTAAATTTAAGTAAATAACTCATCAAACTTATGTACATTATGATACACCAAATCATGCAAATTCAATTTAAATTGCACATACCGAGATCAAACTTTAATTTATTAAACCTGCTTTTGTCGAGCGGTTTAGTGAAAATGTCCGCAAGTTGAGTCTCGGTTGAAATGTAATCCAAATATATTACTTTTTCTTCCACTAATTCATGAATGTAATGAAATCTAATATCAATATGCTTAGTACGTGAATGCTGAACTGGATTTTTAGAGATATTTATTGCACTGGAATTATCACAAAATAATATCATAGAATCCTGAGTAATTCCATAATCACTTAACATTCGTTTCATCCAAACAAGTTGAGTACATGCATTTCCAGCAGCAATGTATTCAGCCTCAGCAGTTGATAGCGATATAGAACTTTGCTTCTTACTAAACTAAGAAACAAGACAATTTCCAATGTAGAAACAACCACCACTGGTTGATTTCCTATCATCAATGTTTCCAGCCCAGTCAGCATCTGCATACCCGGCTAATTGAACATTAGTCTCATGTGGATACCAGTGACCTAGTTTAGTAGAACTTGCGACATATCGCATAATCCGCTTAACAGCAGTTAAGTGAGATTCTTTAGGATTTGATTGATAACGAGCACAAATACCAACACTCAAGGCGATATCTGGTCTACTAGCAGTCAGATAAAGTAAACTACCAATCAAACTACGATACAATTTAGGATCCACATCATTATCTGCAGAGTCTTTAGAGAGTCTCAAAGTTGTACTCATAGGAGTATCAAAATTTTTACCTTTCTCAAATCCAAATTTCTTGATTAAGCACTGAGCATATTTGGTTTGAGAGATAAAAATCCCATCAGGTTGTTGTTTTACTTGCAACCCTAGGAAATAGTTTAATTCACCAACCATGCTCATTTCGAATTTAGACTTCATCAAATCTGCAAACTCAACAGTCATATTAGTACAGGTTGATCCATAAATAATATCGTCAACATATATTTGAACCATTAGAATATCATCGTTATACTTCTTAACAAAGAGTGTCTTATCAACACATCCCATCTGAAAATTATGACTTAGTAAAAACTTAGTCAGTTTTTCGTACCATGCTCTCGGAGCTTGTTTCAGACCATAGAGAGCCTTCTTAAGACGATACACATGATCAGTAAATTTAGGATCTTCAAACCCTGTTGGTTGTTCAACATATACCTCTTCATGTAAATCACCATTCAGAAAGGCACTCTTTACATCCATTTGATAAATTTTAATCTTTCTAAAACATGCAATGGAGATAAAAAGTCTGATTGAATTTCAAGACGAGCTACAAGGGCAAATGTCTCATTATAGTCAATACCTTCAATTTGCGTATATCCCTGTACAACTAGTCTTGCTTTATTTCGAATAATATTTCCAAGTTCATCAGATTTATTTTTGAAAATTCATTTTGTTCCAATAATATGTTTATCTTTAGGTCTAGGAACAAGATACCAAACATCATTTCTGACAAACTGATTAAGCTCTTCTTGCATCGCAAGAATCCAGTTTTCATCCGAAAGTGCTTCTTTTACGTTAACAGGTTCAATCTGGGATGTAAAGCATACGTAGTTACATATGTCCTCTAATTGTCTACGAGTGTGCACACCAGTGAGAGGGTTTCCAAGTATTAGAGAAGTTGGATGATCTTTAACAGTCCTTAATTCAGAATTAGGTTCACTTGATGAAGTTTCTTGTTTTTCAAGTATAAGCACTTCATCATTATCCGAACTAGGAATGGGTGTATTCAAACGATCGTCAATCACAACATTTATTGACTCTTGAATCACACCGGTCCTGTTGTTCAGAACACGATATGCACGACTGTTTAACGAATATCCTAAAAAGATCCCTTCATCACTTTTAGTGTCAAATTTTCCCAAATTTTCACGGTCACGCAAAATATAACACTTACTGCCAAAAACTTGAAAGTATTTGACAGAAGGCTTTTTCTCAAACCACATTTCATAAGCCGTTTTATTATTAGTTTTACAGATATAAACACGGTTAATAATGTAGCAGGCTGTATTCACTGCTTCAGCCCATAGATTCCTAGGGAGCTTCATGCTATTTAACATAACATTTCCCATTTCTTGAAGCACTCTATTCTTCCTCTCGACAATTCCATTTTGTTGAGGAGTTTTAGGTGCAGAAAATTCATGCGATATTCCCTGATCGCTACAGAATTTCTCAAAACCGCTATTTTCGAATTCGGATCCATGATCACTACGGATCTTAATGACTTGAGAACATTTTTCAGTTTGAATCCGTTTTATAATCTTTTTCACTTCATCAAGGGTTTCTGATTTGTCTCTCAAGAATGAAACCCAAGTGAATCTTGTATAATCATCTACAATAACTAAGATGTATTTTTTGCCACCTCGACTTTCCGTTCTTGTTGGTCCTATAAGATCCATGTGGAGAAGCTCGAGTGGTCTTGTGGTGGTATTGGAGTTCACCTTTTTGTGAGAGCTCCTAGTTTATTTACCATACTGGCATTCACCACAAATCTTGTCTACTTTTTGCATCTTAGGTAGACCTCTAATTAGTTCACCTTTGCTCAATCTGTATAAGTTTCGATAGTGTACATGTCCGAGGCGTTTATGCCATAATTCTGTCTCATTGGTATGGACCATGTAACACTTTGTTTAGATGAGCTACTTTCACTTACTATATAGCAGTTTTCAGAAGTTCTGCGACCAGTTAATATTACAGAACCCTTTTCATTTATTATTTCACAACCTTGATTAGAAAATTTAACATTATGGTTGTTATCGCATATTTGAGATATGCTCAACAGGTTGTGTTTTAAACCCTCAACATATAAAACATTTTTAAATAAGGGAAGGTTATAGAGTTGGACCGTACCTTTGCCAATAATCTTGCAGTTGCTACCATCACCAAATGTGACTGACCCATCAGTCATATCTTTAAGATCGGTGAATAGTGCTTTGTCGCCTGTCATATGTCTGGAGCATCCACTGTCTAGGTACCATTTCGAATGGCTTGTAGCTTTGAAAGCAGTGTGAGCAACCAAACAGGCAACCTTAGGAACCCATTTCAGTACTGTTTTGGGTTTAGGAGAATAATTGGTCTTCTTTTGTTTATAGTTGTAAGAGTGACCTACTGAGTTAGATTTTAATAGCTCCTTAAGTAAATCAATAATTTTTTCAGCTAGTGGGTTTCGAATTTGATTTTTAAAATAGCTGTTTTTGGGTTTAGGAAAGGTTTTTGTATTTTTAGAAAAAACTTGACTAGTACCTTTTCCTTTTGAGTTAGAAGTCTCTCCTTTCACAAAATTGGAAGGAGTATTCTTCTGTTTAGAAGATGTGTTTTTATCATAGCCCAACCCGAATCGATCACCACATTTTCTTGATCCGGATAATAATTTTTCTAATTTCGGATCACCTTGGGCATATCTCCATGTGTCCTTCAAACTCAGAAGAGAAGATACTTCATTTTTAAGTTTCTCATTTTCAGATTTCAAATTTTCAATTAGGGAGGTTTTGAATTTTAGATCACACTTAGACTTTTCAAAACTATCTGAAATATGAGATTTTTTCTAAAATAAGAGTTTCAAAACATTCTTTAAGTTTATAAAACTTTTCTTTTTGAAGTTTAAGTTTGACAGCAATTTTACAACTTTCCTTATATAAGGCATTGTAAGCATCTTGAAGATCTTCATCATATTCATGATCACTATCCAAATTTTCTTCACTTGTTGAATCATCGTGATCGGAAAAAGTAAACTTGGCTAGAGTCATAAGGGCCTTAAGTTCACTGCCCGACTCGGTTTCTGAATTTTCTGACTCAGAAGTGGCTTCAGAATCAGACGATTCATCCCAAGTAGCCAACATACCCTTCCTTTTGAATCTGTCCTTTTTAGGACATTTGTTTGCTAAATGCCCATATTCTTGACATTTGTAGCATTGACTATCTTTCAATGATTTCCAAGTTTTAGACTTAGGTTTGGAACGTTTCTTTTCATTTTCCTTTTGAAAATCAACTCTTTTCTTACTTTTGAAAATCTTATAAAACTTTTTCGCCAAAAGGGCCATATCATCTTCAGACTTTTCTGAATCTGAATTTTCTTGAATAATACATTTAGATGACTTTAAAGCAATAGATTTACCTTTAGGAGCTTTAAAACTTAATTCATAGGTTTGTAAAGAACCAACTAATTCCTCTACCTTCATATTATCCGTATCACGAAGTTCCTGGATTGCGGTTACCTTTGAATTGAACCGTTCAGGAAGAGAGCGTAGTATTTTTGCACACACTTTACTTTCTGGGATCTTATCGCCAAGACCCCACATTGAGTTTACAATGTCATTCAATCTAGTGTAAAAGTCCATAAACATTTCATTTTCCTCCATATGAATTTCTTCAAATTTAGTTGTGAGGAGTTGGACTTTAGATTTCTTGACAATTGATGTACCTTCGTGTGTCATTTCTAAAATATCCCAGGCTTGCTTTGCAGTATCACAGGATATGATTCTTTTGAACTCATCCGGTGATAGTGCGCAAGTGATTGCATTTAGTGCTTTAGCATTAGCACTACTCTCATTTTTCTGAAGTGAGGTCCATTGATAATACGGTGTAATTTTCATAGAATTTGAACCATCAACACCAGTTACTTCCATGATAGGAGGTTTCCATTCAGTCACTGTGGCTTGCCACACACTTTCATCCATTGATTTGAGGAAGATCCTCATTCTGGCTTTCCAATAGGCATAGTTGGAGCCATCAAAGGGAGGAGGTCTAGTAACTGAAAGGCTATCAAAATTTGACATCTTTTTATATAGCTTAGATCGTTAGCTCAGGAAATAAATCCAAATAAAAAGCAACAAATATGAGCTATTAGGCTTTGATACCACTTGAAAAGGCCAAGCTATATGTCCTAGAGGGGGGGGGGTGAATAGGACTATGCCAAATTAAAATAAAATCAGCGAAAATAAATAAACCAATAGCCTTACAACATGAATCAATTCACAAAGCTAAATTTAAATCACCTTGATAAATAGATATCGAGAGATTGATGCAAATTCAGTTCTAAGGACAACCTTACACCATAATCAACAAGGGCTTATGGTAGGACAACCTTATTTCTAGAACCTCTTTTAGATCAAGGACTCAATATTAATATAAGTAAATGAAATAGCAAGGAATTGAATTTAAATGCAGAAGTAAGATCTAAATTATTACAACAATCACCACACTTGCTTGAAATGTAAATAGTTACAACATTCACATCCACTTGTACATTCCACACAATCGAATGATAAAAGATATGACAATTAAGCAAGTATTCAAACCACAAGTCAAAGAGTTATAGTGGTTCGCTTGTGTGTACACCAATTATTTTCCAACAGCCACACAAAAAGCTACTCCACTCCTAATATCCTCACAGGGGATATTAGCGTTCACTAACAAATAGGTTTTCACAGGTTCACCAAAAACCTTTACAATTGTGTCTTTTTCACTTGGGCTTACACAATTCAAAAACCCCTCTTTTCTGAGTTTTCTGGTTTTCCTCAGACAACCAATACAATGAGATTTTTCTGGTTCAACCTCAAACAAAACCAGTACAATGAGATTTTTCTGGCTTAACCTCAAACAAAACCAAAAGTAAATGAATTTTACAGAATTGTAAAATACCTGGATTTCTCCTTTTTCGTAGCAGCCCGGTAGAACCAATCGGAGTAGATGATTTGAATGTCAAAGTTCAATTTCCAATACTCACATTCATAAGGTTCTAAGTTCTAATTGATTTTAGATTTAACTCGTTGGGCGTAGCTAAATTTGATTTTGATTCCAAGAAGAAGGAATAAGATAATTCCTCTTTTCAAATAAGATTGGAATATAGAAACAAAATCAAATTAAATAAGCTAGCAAAAAGGAATATTAAATAAGCACAATCTAGCTTAAAATAAACACAAACTTATCTCAGAGTGATCACTTGAAAATTCTTGAATCGTATGAAGTTGAAGTTCTAAAAACTCTGAATTTCGTGTTCAATTTATAGAAGCAAAAATCGCTCCTACGACTGGTCTTAGAAACCTACGACTGGTCGTAGCTCTAACGGATTTTTGAAAAAATAAGCGCGATCTTTAAAAGCCGTTCTACGACTGGTCGTGAGTACCCTACGACTGGTCGTGGGTCACCTACGACTGGTCGTAGATTCCTACGACTGGTCGTAAGACCAGAGATTTCGTTGCTGGACTTTAAGTCGTAGCTCCACGACTGGTCGAGGACGAGTCGAAGCCACTCCTACGACCGGTCGAAGGACCTCCAGGACTGGTCGTGGGCGTACCAAAAATTCCGAAAAAATCTTCAACTACTTAGGACTGGTCGTGGAATTTCTTGGACTAGTCGAACCAATGCTAGGACTGGTCGAACAAGAGCTAGGACTGGTCGTAGAATAGACCAACCTTATGTAATTTAAATATTTGATTAATGTATCCAAAGTGACCTACTTAAAGGGTCAACCTAAGGTCATTCAAACCTGAACCATGTCGTATGGACATTGAACTTCAACCATTCAACGAATGTAGATAATTTGAATCATATCAGGCTTGAGATCTTGAACCATATCATGCTTGAGATCTTGAACCATATCATGCTTGAGATCTTCATCAACATAGAACTACTTCATGCGTTGTTTCTTTATATTTGAACTTCAACATTGTAGCTTCTTGAGGCTTCAACATGTAGCTTCTTGAGGCTTCAACATGTAGCTTCTTGAGGTGTCAACATGTAGCTTCTTGAGGCTTCAACATGTAGCTTCTTGAGGTGTCTTGAATTCCAATAAATGATCATACAAGTACAGAACACCGATAGATGTTTTGGCACACAAAATTTGACAACCAAAGGAGCATGAGATCATAACACTTACATACTTAACCCCTTGCTCTGGCAATACTAGCACAGGGGCGAACGTTAGTCTGTCCTTCAGCTCCTGAAAAGCTGCTTCCACCTTCTCATTCCAGGTGAACTTCAGATCCTTACGCATCAACTGTGACGACGGCCTGGCTATCTTCGAGAAGTCCCGAATGAAGCGTCGATAGTACCCTGCCAGGCCAAGAAAACTCCTCACCTCGGTAATCGAGCCAGATTGCTTCCAATCCTGAACCGCGGCTACGTTAGTAAGATCCACAACTATCCATCCTTGGACACCACATGTCCCACAAACTTGACTTCCTCTTGCCAGAAGTCGCACTTCTTATACTGCGCGAACAACTGGTTCTTCTTCAAAGTACCCAACACCGCTCTCAGGTGCTCCTCGTGCTTTTCTCGACTCCTAGAATATATCAAGATGTCATCGATAAACACGATGACGAATCGGTATAAAAATGGCCGAAATACCTTGTTCATCAAGTCCATGAACATGGCCGGTGCGTTCGTAAGACTGAACGACATCACCAGGAACTCGTAATGCCCAAAATAGGTCCTGAAAGCTGTCTTCTGCACGTCTTCATCTCTGACGCGCAATTGGTGGTACCCTGACTGCAAGTCAATCTTCGAGAAATACTTTGCCCCCTTCAACTGATCAAACAGATCATTTATCCTGGGCAAGGGATACTTGTTCTTCACGGTGACTTGGTTTAATCTACGGTAATCATTACACAATCGTAGTGAGCCATCTTTCTTCTTCACAAATAGTATAGGTGCTCCCCAAGGAGACACACTAAGTCGTATAAAGTCCTTCTCTACCAGCCCGTCAATCTGTTTCCGCAGTTCCTCCATGTCACATGGAGGCATACGATAAGTCGGCAATGAGATAGGTGTCGCACCAGGCGTAAGATCAATGGTGAAGTCGATCTCGCGTCGAGGAGGCAAACTAGGAATCGTCGCAAACACACCTGTAAAATCCTGAACCACAAGCGTATTTCCCAACGTCGGACCATCAACATGCTCTAGTAAAGTAGCGTAACATCCAACATGACATGGCCAACTAACCTGCACTGGAAAAGTAAAGACCGTGCCATCAGGTCCATAGGCTGTCAACACCCGGTTATCGCAATTAATCTCTACCTTCATCTTAGTGAGCCAATTTATACCGAGGATAATGTCGTAGTGCCATAGTGGGGCTACAATGAGGTCAACGAATACTGTCCTGCTACCCAAATCTACCGAGTAACCCTCACACATCCGTGTGACATCCGAGAAAGTCCCAGTAGCAGTAGTGAGTCTCATTCCCTTCGTGGAAGTAGTATGTAAAGCTAGATGCTTAACTGCCTCACATGAAATGATAGAAGTAGTGGACCCAGTGTCCACCAACAAGGAGACGGGTGTACCTTGAATGTGGGTTGTACCCTCAAAAGCCATCGGGGCCGTAATCGATGTCTCGGGTGCTTCAGCTACAAGCGCGTGTACTCGAGCCTGCTGTCTATGGTTCAGCTGTGGTGCGTTAGGCCGTTGAGGCGACCTGAAATGAGATGCAGGAGGTCGGAAGGAAGGATGAGCAGGGGCAGTCCGTAGGGGTGGAGCGGATATAGCCTGTGGGCGAGGGCGATCAATCCTCTGCGGTGGAGAAAACCCGTTATCCCTCATCCGAGTAAAGCAGCTCTCTGCAGGATGACCCGGTCTCCCACAGTATGTACAGGTCACACCTGAAAGCCTCATTGGAACTACTGGCACCGTGGCCCTGGGGGGAGAGTCGATGCGAGGCCTCTTGCAGAGGAAAGGCCTGCTTTGCGTATCCGGTTGTGGCCTCGTAACCATAGCACCACGAGAACATGTCAACCGATCAACATCCTGCTCTGCCCTCATAGACATATGTACCAGCTCGGCATAGGAAGGTATACTGACGTAGTACATTTTCGACCGAATGTCCGGTCGCAAGCTCTCTGAAAAACGTCGTATTCGCATTTGCTCGTCAGCAAGAATAGTCGGGACACATCTGCCCAACTCAGTGAATCGATGCTCGTACTCCGTAACTGTCATGCCTCCCTGCCTGAGGTGCAAAAACTCATTCTCCCTCTCGTGTCGGTAGGTCTGAGGGTAGTATTTCTCATGGAAACGGAACTCGAATGCCGCCCATGTCCATGCATATCCAACTGCTACTGTCCGTAGGACACTGTCCCACCATAAGCTAGCCTCCTTCTCAAACATGAAGGTGGCCAGCTCAACCTGCTCCTGCTCCGTATAATGGAGCATCGTAGCATCTTGGAGATGCGGTCGAACCAGTATTTAGCCTCCTCGGGTCTGTGAGAACCTGTGAAAGTAGGAGGTCTCAAGCGCTGGAATCGCTCGAGAAGACCGCGAGTACCCACGTCCCCCGCAGGATACATAGCAGGTGTGGGTAGATACACATCCCCTCAGCCTGAGCAGGAGGCTCTGTAGTCTCAACAGGACGTGTAGATGGTGAAGGTGGAGTCGTACTTCCACCCTGAGATAAGGCCCCAGCAATAGTGGCCATAAGCTGCTGGTGCTACTGCTGCTACTGTTGATGCATCATCATCATCAACTGCTCAAACCTATCAGTAGGTGGTGCAGCCTATGGCTCATACTGTGTTGAAGAGGATGCCCGGTTCTCTTCACGAACCGGTGGTGTAAAAGGTGGCAGTCCAGCCGTGGGACCAGTGGAAGGCTGAGACGCAGGTCTAGTCTCACGATCCGGGCCCAAGTCAGGGTCCGTACGACCATCTCTGTAGGAAGGAGCCTGGTCCATCGTATCAGTGAGTAGGAGGTGTGTCGTGCTCCGCGTATATTTCCGTGGCATGCCCTATACAACATAGGGTGCAACGCATGTGAGATGAAGCATATCAACACAATACACAAGCACTTAAGCATTCCATACATTTCATAACAAAAAGGCTGTATGCATTTCATTTACTAAAATTGTCACAATACATGGAATACAGAGTTACATGAATCATGACAGAAGATGCATGTGAGCTAATTACAACCAAAGCTTCAATCACTTAAAACATACTACTAGCTACTACACCCATCAACATGAAAACATAAACCGCCTAAAGCGGTGACCAAAACAAACTACAAGGCAACAATATGGATGGCTAGACATCCGAGTCTGGCGATAGAGGAGGGGCGCCCTTATCCTTCAGGCAACATAGGATGACCCTCAAGGTGCAGGACACTTTACTGAATTTCCGCTTCATGAAGGTCTCATTCTCCTCAAGCTTTTGTATTGCTTCGACTCGGGCCTCCTGAATCTCCTGCTTCAAGGCAGCTTGGCCCTGTCGTAGCTCCGCATGATCCTCCTCCAGTCGAGCTATGCGAGCATCCAAAGCAGCCTGATCAGTATCTTGCACTGGTGCAGTAGGAGGGGAGCTCTCCTCAGTATCTTGGGCCTCTTTTTCTTCTTCCTGCTCCTCCTTTATCTCATCATCATTTCTTTCCTCGCTCTCTTCATTTAGGTCAATACTTTCCTCCCCCTCACTATCAGACTCATCCCCATACTCGTCGAGTCGGACTTGGCACTGCCAAGGGTCGATCCCCATGTTGTTAAGCGTAGCATCGTTTATGATCCGGATCGGCGCAATATCATCCATATTAAGTCTATAGCTGACCTCTCGAGCAAGCTTACATACCAGATGGCCGAACGGGAGTGAGATGTCATTTCTGACAGATCGTGCGATCTGGATTATCTGGAATAGGGCGAACGTGGGCAGGCACAACTTATCTCCTTGTCCAACCCTGTACAGGAAGTCTACCAACAAACGAGTACATTCAGTGCGGTTGCCCCACCGTGGATACACATTGTATGTGAAAATGTAGTGAAGCAAACGAAAATCATCTGTTAATCTCGTCGATGGGAGGCAGTTGCCTCTGGTCCAGGGAACCAGTTAGCCACAAAGGTATCGCGTACGACGGACTCTTTCTCACGCACTCTTGAAATAATCCTCACCAGCATGTACTTCACCACGTGGAATTCCCATGACCCGGGACACTAAGTCCACATTGATTGTATAATTCTGCCCCCTAATAGAAACAATGAACTGGAGAGGATCAAGCGATGGGTCTCGGATGTGAGCGTAGAAAGTACGAACCGTATTCTCACATGCGTGAGACTTAGCTTCGAACATGGGACCCCACTCAACGTCCACCAAGCGGTCCATAATTGGGTGTAGCCCAAACAGCCTCTCATCTACGTGAGCTTCAAGTACAACCCTGCGGCCACCAAACCGACCGTGCTCAAAACATATCGGTAGCGCTCTTTCGATGGGAACTTGGGAATCTAGGTCCCGCTTCGACCTATGCTCACGGACGACACTTGTACTAGCCCCGGCATCAGTCCTTCTCCTCGGACGGGTTGGGCGACTCGACCTGGCTTCATCCACAGTACTCTTCCTCTTTCCCATGAGAGAAAAGATGGTGGAGATGGAGAAAATGGCTGCAACAAACTCAAATAGGGCCATGGAAAGTGACGAAAAGTGATGGAAAGAGAGAGAAAGGGCTGGAGTTACTGATCCTCCACGGGTTTGAGCCTCAACAGAGGTTGCAAAGGCCCAAAGAATAGGGATTTAAGAAGGAAAATGGAGAGATGGAGTGGGGTAGTGAGTGTGCACGATTTTTAGCTACAAATGGGGCATGTAAGAGCCCAAATGAGAGAGAATGGAGAGGGTGGGGAGGTAAGGAGTGTTGTAGACGATGGAAATGGATGAGTTGTGACAGAAAATGATGGATTGAGCGATTGGGAAAGAGATTTGAGGGAGAAAACAGCAAGTTAGAAGAGAAAATAGGGCTTGGAAGGGTGGGAAGTGAGAAAGGGGGCAAAACGAAAGAAATAGGGGTCCCCACGAATTTTCGCTAGCCCCACACGCACCTAGGGGTCGGCCCGACGCCGACCCG
The DNA here is from genome assembly GCA_021015155.1 of Magnolia officinalis. Taxonomy (NCBI): domain Eukaryota; kingdom Viridiplantae; phylum Streptophyta; class Magnoliopsida; order Magnoliales; family Magnoliaceae; genus Magnolia; species Magnolia officinalis. The sequence continues at coordinate 35,708,040 of JAJHSJ010000014.1, forward strand.
CACCGGCCCAAGGGGTCCGCAGTGCACCGCGATAGGCGGGGCGCCACCGCGGTCCTCTGGACTCAGGGTGATGCTGCCGCGGTAGGGCAGTGGTCACTCCCCTCCCAAGGTACCAAAGACACCTCGGGTCCACCGTGTGTCCCCCCGGATTGCCTCGTGTGGCCCTCGACTCCCTTTCGAGTCGTTTAGGGTCATTCCGAGAACGTTCTGATAATTGATGGTATTTTACCGATTTTCAACGGCTGGAATTAGGTAGATTGTGATCTAGACCTGTCATTTAACGGTCTAAAAGGGTGTTGGGGGTGACTCGTGCGATCAGGATTAAGTACAGATTCGATTTCGGCGTTCGTTTTTAGTGAACGATACCTTTGGACGAAATTGGGATACCTACGACTGTTTCTACATGCTCTCGCACCCTCCTAAGTTGAAATACGTCAGCGTAAGTTGTGGCCATAACCTAGGTCCAGTTTAATCCAAATCATGCTCTGATACCAACTTGTAACGCCCTGAAATTCGAGGGTCAAGTAGCAACTCAACTCTCGAGTTCCAAAACATCACTTATGCAGCATAGAGAATGATGATTGAATGTTGTCTGTGTTAGTGCAATAAACATGATTGAGATTATACCAAGACAGTAATCCATACTCCAGATCATTGTACAAAACGTAAGTGGAAGATTGAAAGATGTATATAGATGTATATAAAAACAAAACGATTTCGATCTGTCTTTAAAGTATGATTACTTCACTGAGTCATCATATACATGTACTGAATCAAAAACAAAATGTCAAAAAAAATAGTCCAACTATCGTGATAGCCCAATAGCCCCGTAAATCCAGATAACTTAAGCAAAGCTACCGGAGAACTGCATGAAGGAAAACTCATCCTAATCATCATCATAATCCGGCTCAGCCTCCTGTGCATCGTCGGTACCTGCACCAAAGACAGAGTCTGGTGGGTGTCCAGAACACCGTCCCGTAATGTGGGAGTGAGTAGCTAACTCAGTGGAACAATAAAGCATAGGTTAACATGTTATCAAATCAGTCAAACAGTAATGATAAAGCAGTACAATCAACAATCTTAAGTACTCTTATTAATGCAAGTATGAAATGCAGTCGTGATGCATGCCCCTTGCCTAACCACCCTCATACGGCACCATCTTACGTCCGCGGCATGAGTCCATCCCTCAGTGCTCTACATCTTCCAGGTACATACCATGCGATGATGAGCATGATTACCGAGTTATTATTAGTCCATTTCAAACAGTAGTATTGGGAAACTAGGGTACCTCCCTTATATCATTCCCAAACATGATCCATTCTAGGGTCGTCAATCCTAGATAATCTCATACGATGGTTTGTTTCTAGGTCGCTGCAAGGGCTGTCAGGGCTATTACATGGAATCGTTACACCACTCCCCCATCACCTTATCAATACAGGCCTAGTTTGTACTCTTATTTCTACGGAAGGGTCGTCGCCTCCACGTAGACTCAGAGTACGCTCGAGGTCACTACAAAGGGCTGCCAGGGCTGTTACACGGAATCGTTACACCACTACCCCATTACCTTATTAGTGTAGGCCGACAGCTCGAATACAGTGTCTCATACTACCGTATTCGACTCACAAGTCTGGTTGCTCAATGGTCACTACGGGGAGGCTCGTGGCCCCAACGTAGGCCGACAACTCGACCACGGTGTCCCATACCACCATGCCCGGCTCATGAGTCTTAGCGGATCGAGGTACCATGGTTAACGAGATTCCACTGGTAAGCTTGGTACCTTAGGTTCAAACAGAGGAGTCCAAACATGGTGAAGATACATAGGACAGATCGGGTTACTTGATGAGCTCGGCTAGCTCGAGCGTACGACCAATTGAACGACATGAAGCGCAAGCACTTTGTGTGGCCTAACCACTGCTGCCAACTGAAGTACGACTCAGGTTCGTCGAACACATCTCGCATGGTGAATGAATCTCAGCCACGCATTCATCTTCGTTTCCAATTGCCTGGACTACTTCATAGTCCCAAACTCAATCCATTTCATCATGTAATCATAGGAGGCAATCTACCGTAATGGATTCCATAAGTTCAAGAATTTCGATCACATAAGCATATTATGAAACAGAATTTACATTCAAAGCATATTACAATACAAACAGGATTTCACATACAATCATTGCATAAGTAAAACAGAATTTACAATAAAGCATTCATGTAGGAAATCATTCACACAATTAAAGTTACCGAGATTTGTATCTCGATCCACGTACAAAGTTTACTAGATGAACGCTAGCACATTCAGGCATTTTCACAAACACAGACTACAAACATCATCATACATGACGTATGATGATTGCACATGTGCTAGACCAAATCCTTTCACTAGGGAGTTGCCCCATATATCACACGTGTATACCCACGACGGAAATCATGGCATACATGACTCCGGGATCCGTGTTTACTTAAATATTTCCACAAACACTTGGGCTACACATTTATCACATATAACGTATATCTGTCGTGATGTGATTTAGGGCAAGTCCTTTCGCTAAGGAGTTGTCACACATGTATTAAGCCTATATTCGCAACAAATAAACATGTTAAGCACAAATCCAAAATCCAAACAAAATCAAACATTTCAACATATGCATAGAATAGCCTAAATCCTACATATCTCATATAAACTCGTATAACGAAACAAACGACACATTTTGAATGTGTAATAGCACTCTTGTCAGTTATAAATCATTAACCGATATTGAAAGCCTTAAAAACCATAACTTATACACCTAAAGTCCGCACCTTACGCCGTAGAAGCATAATAAATTTGGTAGGAATGTTAAGGCTTCTCCCACGACAGTAGAACGGCCTAAAACACAAGTAGTGTTAGCTATTTCGCTAATTGAATCAATTAAAACCCAAAATCAAATTAGGGTTAGGGTTTTCTTACCTAAAAATGAAGTCGGAATCGCCGGGAAAGCGATTAGAATGGTGTGGTTAAGCCTGTAGAGTAGCAGGGTAAAATAGCAGGGAGATTCTCCCACTTCTCTCACACTTTCTCTCTCTTTTCTCTCTTCTCTTTCCTAGGGTTTATTCAAATTTATATGGGCTGAATGAGAGAAGGTTTAAGGTCCTTATATAGCCTAAAACATCAACGAAATAGACCTAAGGTCAAGGTATACTTAGGTTATAACCAAAGTGGGTCTGTTCCGTCTCAACGGAGCGCTTCTGGCGGCCCCTTTTTTGCGTACAGTCGGACTTAAGCTCACCAACCTTGGATCTAGGTGAAATTAAGTTTTCGTTCTAGGCGGATTCTTAGATCGCACGTGGCGGACCAGTTTCAGTTCAACGGTCACTGAAACTCGATCAGGAATTTCAAGTATACTGCCATGTATATGAAATTTCTCCTGATCCGAGGGTGTATTTGGATCAAATTCTGACGGTCTGATTGCTTATATCAGGCCCGCAAGTAACAAGTGTCAGATTACTATTTGAGATTTTATTTATAAAGAAAACCAAGTGTTCTCACACTCCTCGCTACGGGCTCAAGCGAATAGCCATGAAACACTATCTGGGTTTGATCTCCTAGATGGTAATCAAGCCTAGCAAGGCGGTCCTAAGTCTATAATTTCGTATTATTCGGACCTTCGATGTGCGGTCCAGATTCGATACAGAGTTTCAATGTGCTCCCGAGAGCAGCTGAGTAATGAGATTGATCCTAGATTTTAGGGTAATGTAGCGTCAACGATTCTACAAGTTTTGGGTCTTGCAGATCATATTTAAAGTGATTAGTGCGGATTTCATGGCTAATCCAGTTTAGCACTTAGTAACTTTGTATAATTTCTGAAGGATTTGATCCTAAGTGATTTCTGCCTGAGGTGGTACTCAGGGCATTGTACGAAATTTTTCGAGTCGTTACACTTTCTTTTCATTTTTTTAATGGTTTAAACGTTTTATAATGAAAAGCAAAGAAAAGGAAAATAATTTCCCTTCTTTTTTCTTTTCACATAAGGGGATCCACAGTTTTGCACTTCCCAAACTGGCCAAAGTTAACAAGAGGTTAGAAGATGAATGGTATTCACTCAAGATTTATGGGCGACCATTGGTAACATTTTCTAAGTCAAAAGATGTTTAGATACTTCCTCCAATGGAATGCCTTCTCAAAAAACAAGTCAAGGATCAAAGAGGTATTTCACAAATCATTGAAGGGGATCACCACTAAATCAATAAGAGTTGTTGATAGGAGGATGAACAATCCACCGATCGTAACCGATCGTATTGAAGGCATTCCTGAACAAAGTGATAGGAAAGGATGAATGAGAAGGCATTGTCCATGCAAATCCTTTACAGGATATTCCAAATATTGAACAGGATATCGATAAGCACCCTTAGGGAGAGACGTGCAATTATGATACAACAGACTTGGCATGACTCAGAACTCGATTTGGACCTAATTTGGGTCCATTTGGTTCCATCTAGGTCCTAGATATGTGATATCAATTGCTGGGTTAGATCTGGGTCTACGTACGACAGCCTAACCTGCCAGATTCCTAACATCGTATTTTATTTAGTTTTAATAGAGAAATTCCTTTGCTTTATAGTAGAAGATATAGAGTTTGTTCCCCATATCATGCGGCGACTCGAGAACACGAACATGTGTTGCTCCATGGGATCCACAGGAAAATATGGTCTGATTATCAGAAACATGTGTTGTGGCTGCTATTTTGAACTGTAGGGAAGCGCGGAAGGTGAGCCCTATTCATCCAACATGAACAATGTTACCTAAACATGAACAATGTTACCTAAACATGAAACACCCCACGTTTTCCAAATTAAGGATCATTTGTGATCCAGATTGCTATTTTTAGCAACCCGAAGTTACGGTCCTTAATCTTACCATTGATTAAGTTAATGCAAATTTCTACTTACAATGTAGAGATTTATATTTTTATTTATTTAGTTATTAGTTATAATATAACACTAAACATACGGGGTCTATAATAATAGCAATCATCATTTTATATATAAACTGCAATTTGAGTTCATATATGAAACGATATTGTGACAGTGTGTATGTGTTGAGGTGACCCCAATGATCCTACCCTTAGCATACCACAAAATGGCAGAGGTAGCATACGCGTACGCATTCCTATACCACGTGCTAAAGAAACCCATGATCCAGGTAACCTTGATTTTGAATGGCCTATGGTCCAACAATCATGCTTATTGGATGATCCTTACCATTGATTTGTCCAGTTGAATGTGAGCCATTTTCTCTCCTTCCATCATAGAACTCATGCTAGGAAGCCACTCCACCCGTCCCCTTAGATGGTTAATAGATCTGAAAATATCTTTCTGATAGATACTAAAGATATTTATCGAAAAAGAAGGCTCCTTTGGACATTCAATAGATTTAAAATTCCATCCACTATAGGACAATAGAAACCCAATTGGCCTCAAATATAGGTTTCTCTAGTTCTGTTGTCTTGAATTCCGAGACAATTGGAAACATAGAACTACAAAGAAATTTTAGATTTTATCTGGTGCTAGAAGAAAACGAAAGATGTAGGTTGTGGGAAAAATCCCAACAACCACTGGTCCTATACTAGTCTTCAACAGAATCCACCAAATTTGAAGAGTTATTTAGATCTTGAACGAGGTGTATGTACCTGGGAAAAAATGATGGAAGTGATCATCTAACAGGACATTCTTTTCAGAATCATTTTTCGTCAAGTGTTTTTCGTTTCTTTCCCTCATGCCTTTTGGGTGGTGGGGCTCCACCAAGGATTTAAGCATCTTGTTGGACTGCAATCACTAATAAGACCTCACCATGCGATATCTTCAACACTCAAACAAAAATGGATTAATATTGTTTCCTTTCATGTTTAGGACGATTTGATGGACTAAAAAATTGAGCTGTTTGAAGAGTTGTTAAGAATCTTGAGTGAGGTGTACATCTAGGAGAAAAGAAGATGAAGAAGAAGAAGAAGAAGAAGATAATAGCTTGGAAGTGGTTGTCTAGCTTGACATTCACGTCAAAATCATTTTTAAAGATTTTCATCAAGCAGTTTCATTTCTTTCCATCATGCTTGCACAAATGGGGTAGTGGAGCTCCACCAAGGGTCAAGGCATTTTGGTCAGGCTGCAATCAACAAAACCCTCACCATTGGTCATCTTCAAGACGATAACAAAAATGGATGAATACCAAAACGGATCACCAGGGATGAAGACCCACAACTAAGTCCTCCTCGAGCATTACTCTATTCCAATCATACTCCGCCTACAACACCCTACGCTACTGGCTAATGCACGTCTGTCATCTACTTCACTTCCATCATGTCCCTCCTAACATTTTGCATAAGCAAGCAATCAGTCAGATGATAAACCAAGTACCATTCCTTGGGATCCATGGAAGGTGAGAGGAGAGTCGTTCCTACATTGGCATCCAGTGAGTCCTCGCAGTAGGCACGATACTTAAGCCTTGAAAAGGTCCAGCATTCCATAGTGCCAACATCCCTTCACTAAAAGAAAAAGCCTCGGTCAGTAAAGGCTTTACTGGCAGTCATGTTCCCTTTCCTGGCGGTTGTGCTAGCCGCCGCTAAATGTAGGTTTTACTGACAGATGTGTTGGCCGCCGCTGCATGTAGGTTTTACTGACGGTTGTGCTTCAATGCGGGATTTATTGACGGTTGTGTTTTAACCGTTACCCTTCTATTATCACATCATTTGTATTGCTTGTGCAAAAACAAGGAAGCTGATTGCTGAAACAAGAGAATTTGCAGATTTCTCCATCCATTTTCTGGCAGAAATGGATTGGATTCCAAGCATCTTCTTCTTTTTGTGGACCTTAAAAACCCTTTTGGTCAAGGCTCACCTGATTTCACATTCCTCTTAGGAAGAGGATATTGCCTAGTGATTATTTTCCTACAAAAAATACATGCCTATGTGGCCCTTTCACATGCATCGAGCTGCCGCGAATAATATTTACAATAATAAATCGAATAGTTTTCAAAAAATATATATATAATATTTACAATAATAAATTGAATAGTTTCCAAAAAAATAAAAATAAAATAAAATAAAACCCATCGATCTAGCTCCAATTCATCCATGCCTAAAACCTGCAAAACAAAATAGCAAAAAGAAATTAATTGGTATTAAAGTTAGAGATTGGAATTCAACTCAATATTGCATCAAAATACATGAAACTCACTTTATCAAACAATTAAACGATGACTAATGGTTGATAAAATATGGAAGAAAAGAAGATTCCTGGCCCTTAGAGAGCGCACAAAACAAGAAAAATGCTGGATACATCTTGTTGAAGAAATACAATAGGGTAAAATCCACAAAAAGGAATGGTCCATCCACATCGACTACATGTATCAATGGTTAAAAAAGAGAAGAGAGTTATAATCAACTTGCTTTCGCATCCTCAAAGGCTCTGGAACCTCCTCATCATATATGTCTAGATCAACGTTCATCTCCAAATCAACTTCAAGTTTTGATTGTTTAGGTTGTACCCTAACCTGGACCAACAAGAATTAAGTCAAGGGACAACTTAAAAACTGGAACCTGTGTAGGTTGTACAGAGGAAAGAAGTGTCCTAGCTATCTTTACTTTTATTTTAATAGAACATAAAATTGCCAATGCCAATGAAAACAATAACATTTTAATCAAGAAGCGCCTTGTAATCTTCAGTTTCAGTTTGATACACAATGGAAAATGAAAACCTGAATTTCCAGGAAATGAAAAGGAGACTGGAGACCCATGCTTCGAGATGTAAATAGCAAATATGGGTTCAATAGAATGTAAGATTTTTTTATTTTAAATCAAGAGGTATAAAATTTGATGGGAAGTAAAAGGGAAAATGATGGTACAATTCAGATGGATAAAACTGAAATGCCCAACAATTAAATCTACTGATAGCTAGCAAATATCATATGAGAGAGTACAAGTAATGAAAAAGTTTCCAATGCTAGGAACAAGGTCAAATGATTTCATACCATTCCCAATCAGTTGATGTACAGACAAGCATAAGAATGAACACTGTTGGTCTAATCTAAATATGTAAAAGGCAACAATAGCCTTTTTTAAAGGCAAACAGAAATAATGTGTACTTGTCTCTTCAACTTACTGTTTGGATGAAACATTCTAGAAACAAACCGAACTGTTGGTGGCTTATTTGGATAATCCTCTGTAAACTGAAGTGTCAATTTAAACGTACCTGAAGGATTCAAAGAAATTTAAAACACGATTAAATCATTTTGTAATACTCAACACCTGAAACATTAAGAAAAACCTACTCATAAATGCAAGCAACCTAAAGTTGAACAAATGTTAAAAAAACCACTCAAGTGATTGCAACCTATCAACCACACAAGCTTTTTCTTGTAAATATATGCTTACCTACATAGAAACTGAACACAAGGGTATATTTTGATCATGGTCTGGTTAAATGGAATTTCAGTGATTTAAATCCGACATCGTGGCATTTAATACATACACATGGATTATAGAAAATTCAATAAGCAGGACCAACTATATACAATAGCATGTTACTGTTAGTGACATTTATGGGGTGGAATCCTGATTAGACCTGAAATTATTAAAAGAGTCATAAATCTTAACCTACTGGGAACCGTCATGCACCGTAATGTCTTATGGCAGAGCAGTTTCTGAAGAGTTACAAATTGACCCTGACGACAGCATATAAATGAAGCGATAAAGATATAAATGATTCAAGATTAATTTAAGGTTTTGAGAACTAACATCCACCTCAGTCTTACTGCCAAGTAGTCCTGATGAAAATGCATCTACACTACAAGAAGGGAAAAAAAAAAAAAAAGAATTTGTGGTTGCACTGATACGGTCTAGTATGAACGACTGCTTACGTACCCAATGTTCGTAAGATTGGGATCAAGCCACTACGTAGTTCTTAATATTTAAATCAGAACATTTTATGCATAAGCAGAGAAAAAATCAAAACAAATCATAATAGAAATATGTGTACCTTCTGTTACGCATAAGAAGATGAAAAGCTGAAACAAATCACAACATAAATCTCTGTAGATTAGTTAAGCAAAACTACTAAATAATTCAAGAACATAGCGATGGAATCCCACTACAAATATGTAAAGAGTTGTATTTCTGATATGAGACATTTCCTCATCCACTTCACACAACATGGAAACCACCACAACTTTGTTTTTTGTAAAACAAGACATCAATGTAATCTGTGAGAGAAACTACAGAAAATATCATAATCGTGATGTGTGGGGCCGACCACAATGAGTATGGTACATCCAATCTATCTATCGTGTGCTTCTCTTAATGCTCTCCTATGGCAACAAATGATTGATCACCAAATGGACCACATGGGCGGGAAGGATGGGATGTCCACCATTAAAAACTTCCAGATTGCATTGGCACTCACTATGATGGGTGGACATCTAATCTGTCCACCGTGTGTAATTTCCAGATTTTGGTGGGATTTAACACCCCAAGCTCTGTGGTGTGAATGCCTACTGTATATATTATAAACACTTTACAAGTTAACCAAACACAATCTATTTTCCTGTAAACAGTTTACACCTGGAATTCTTTTCAGTCGTAAAGTGTTTACATGCAGGCACTCAAACGACCCCTAAGAAAACGAGACATTTTTCTGACATCCATCTTACACAGCAAAAAAAATCCATTTAATGCATCTGCAAGACTACTACAACCAATGTTGCCAGATCTAGCATCTACCCCATCGAAGCTAGAAATCTGAAAGAACTACAACAACCAATGTTGTAAAACAAAACATTCACCTACAAATATGTAGATTTTACGCATAAGCAGAGAAAAAATCAAAATAAATCATAATAAAAATATGTGTACCTTCTGTTATGCATAAGAAGATGAAAAGCTGAAACAAATCACAACATAAATCTCTGTAGATTAGTCAAGGACAACATGAGATATGATAATTACTTCATGCACATCCATGGTGGTAGGTTATATGGTATCAGAACAACAGGCCATATGCTATGGACAAAACTCATTGTCCTGAACGGATTGAAACCGTCAGCTACTAACCTGAGTCTAACATTGCGTCTGTCTGAAGAAAATGTCGGGTGGTCATAGTCAAAAGTTTTCCACATTGGGGAGTCAGCAGGATACCTTAATATTTCATCATTGGTGCCACTCTTAAAATGACATTTCATAGAGGAAGCTATTTTTTTATGACATGAATAATCTCTGTAACCTTGGTTTCAAGGGAAAATAGCGTATTATCTTGGCCGGAATTTTTCAATCTTTTGTTGATGAAGAAGCTGCCTCGTCATCTGACTAATGTTCAACCATTTTCCATCTACTAGCACCACATGTAGCACATGATTGCTCACCAGCGGCCTCCTTCTAGTACAACATACAATCGTTGGGACAAGCATCAATTTTGTCATATTTCAAGCCCAAGTCCCAAATGATCTTCTTGGTTTCATAGAAAGACTTTGGCAAAGTTTCACCCTCGGGGAGTGCCTCCTTCAGCAGTTCAAGCAACATGGTGAACGATTTGTCGCTCCATCCATCGAGGCACTTCACATGATATAGTCGAACAACGAAAGATAGCTTGGTGAACTTCTTGCACCCTGGGTACAATTCCTGATCGGCGTCTTCCACCAATTTGAAAAATTGTTGTGCTTCAGTATTAAGCCTCGGTGTAGGTCCATATTCTTTATCACTCTCTTGACCATCCGGGCATGAAAAACCAAATGCATCTTCCAACAATTTGCGCATATCGTCGCATGGATCTGAATCATCACCTTCAACATTTATAGTAGCAAGCATAAAAGAAGACGTAGCTTCTCCAAGAAAACACCAATGGGTGTAACTCATATTAAACCCATCACACACAATATGATCGTATGCTTCTTGTCGAGACACCCAGTTGTTGTTGCATTTCTTACATGGACATAGGATCCTCCCTCTATTGCTTGCATTCATAAACGCAAAATTTAGGAATTTCACAGCTCCACTTAAGTATTTGTTGCTCACCCTAAACCATCCAATGAAATTGGAGGACATGTCAAAAAAATGCATCTTAACCAATGGGCCATAACAGTTAGAAGTTATTTAGGTATCTTCACAAACGAATCCAACTCTTATCCATCACTCTGTTCCTCAACTACTTCAACAAGTTGGTGGAAATACAATGTAGGCCTGACAAATCTTCTTACGAAAGATTAACTAGAATGACTCACTAAATGATTCACTATTGTTAAAGATTTAGAAATCCAATAGAATCTCTAATGGTATCTCTAACTAATTGACTAAATCAGTCACTCATCCAAGATCGGATAGATCGTAATGCTTTCAATTTCCCATTTAAATGCTCGTACCGAAATTCAAGCAGCATCTCCCCATGTCTCTCCAGATACGTTAATCTTGCATTTTATTCCCACGTCAAGTATCCGCACAATGTAAGGATATTTGAGATTAGAAATAAATGTAAGAAACTAACTAGAGAGAAATGAAGAGATGCAACGCAGAACAAGCATGAACATTTAAATTAAGGAATCGAAAGTATTCTAATCTATCCAACCTTGAATTGTCCAAAGGTGGGACAATTTGAGAATTTCTATGCCTCCAAAAGCACACTATATCTATGCCTGGTTATATAAAAATTCTCGAATGGGCAACTGATTGTCCTATACTTAAATAATTTTATAATCAATCGTAATTGACTCAACGGACAGATTTGGTAGTTCCACGCTAGGACCCTTCGGTCAACGTGAAATTGGGCTCCAAAGGAGCTACTACTCAGAGAGCACAAGTAGTGGTGTTACCTCTTCTACCAAACGAGTTGTTGTTCTAAAGAAATTTAAACTAAATAATATAACCGTAAACAAGGCTTTGATACCAATTTCAACATAATATAAATGAAGCAACAAAATATAAATTAAGTATACCAAATTCAATATCGAATCCATTAAATTAAGTGTCTTCATAGGTATAAGCATAAAATAAGACTAGCAAACTAAAATAAAAAATATTGCGTCTCTACCAAATGAGTTGTTGTTCTAAAGATGAGCATAGTTTCCTACTAAAGTTAACTAAATAAAGAAGTAGCACCATTAACCAACCTGATCAAGTCCTAAATGTTAGCAAGCAACCACCAGGAAAACAACACGAAACTGAGAAAAAGCACCTACAAGAAACCACCTGTAAGAGAACAGCAAAACTATGTGCTGTCCAAATATAAAGCATACTTTATGCAAAACCAAAGAAATTACATCATGTGCCTAGCAGGTGGTCAAGCAGAATTATCTGATTATCAGACAGCCAAATCAAGGATAAGAAGAAAGCTGGAATATTAAATCAACTTGGTTGTACATGAGAAAAAAAGAAGCTAATTGGATCCTCTTTTATGGAATATTGATATTACCTAAAACAAAACCTTAATGTAGATCAGCCCGAACAAAAGAAAAGATTTAAATCTAGGCTGATGTGAGAAAACAAACCTACTGACGCAGAAGGAATTCTTTCTGAAATTTCGACAACTGCTCCTCAACCTATTGGAAATGAAAATTGCTTCTTATGACGATGTTATTTTCCAAAAGTTTTCAATGTTACCAAACACACTACAACGACAGGCATGACGCTTCGCAACAATAATGACCAATATGGGCCCATATGTATCAAATGACTCACGCATGTGTTCTATGAGATAGTGCTAAAGGCTACAAAATCCAACAAAACATGTTAATAAACATTTTTAAATACTTATCTACCTTAATAGGTGAATCAAGAGGCTAAAACTGACATTTATTGGTTAGGGTGCTCTTCAGGAAAAATGATCAAGTGCTACATTGATGCTAATCATGCCTTATTGGGCGATTTTCAAGCGAATGAATCACATATGTAAGACACCTAAGCGTATGCAAATTGCATGCAATATCTTATTACACGCATTCTTCCAATGATGACACCCCACCAATGAATAAAAGGTAAAGTGCTTCAAGCTGTAAAGTAAGTGTGGCAATAAAATTTCTTGAATTACCTTGCAAGACCAAAATCTGCTATCTTTAACACAGAATCACTGTCAGCAGTAAAGAGTAGAATATTTTGTCATGATAAAAGCACCAGATCAAACACAATCTCAAGAAGAGATTTGAACAATAAAAGGGTAAGACAGACCACACAAATGCTCACAGCCAATATACTGAGTCACAACCCAAAATTCAAAACTGTAGTGATGATCCTAACTATCCAATTGGTGGCCATCAACAAATGGTTAAAATGAAAAATAGCCAAGGTACTAGATTCAACAAACAGATATCCATTAATCAGATTTAAGATCATCCAGCAAAACAAATATCAATGATGCACCCAAAAGTGCCAACCATGATTTTCACAGTTTGGATTGTTGTTCATTGAATTGTGTGCACTAATACGCCAACTCTTTCAAAGAATGTTAATTTTCATGCAAAGAAGTAGATGAATGAGCTTGCTACCTCTGGTTTCAGGTCCCAATGTATTATGTGGTGAGCATGTAGTACCTCTAATCCAGCTCCTGCACCAAACATCAGTTTAATTATCTAGTATTTGAAAGAGAAGAAACAGAAGATTGCCAATCAAATCAATTAGTTTGCGAACAAACACAAGTACCAAGCTGCTGTATGAATTTCCGACCAATCTGTTCCTCGACTCTCCCTTTGTGCTGAATGTAAGATGTTAAATCTCCCCCAGCACAAAAATCAAAGACAAGGAATACACACCCTTCCACCTGAAATAGAGAGCGTTTAACTTCTTAACCTCACTAAATCAAAAGCCCTCAAATGTTAATAAAGGTGCACACAACAGATGGAAGATTCTTTTTCTTTTTTTTTTTTTTTTTTTTTTTTGGGGGGGGGGGGGGGGGGGGGGGGGGGGGGGGGGGGGGGGGTTGAACATTAAGAGATTGTGGAATAATTATGATTCTTCTTGAAGAAATTAGGAATCTTTTTATCAGTATCATTCTCTAATTAATAAAGATTCTTAATTTTTCTAATGCTAAATGACTGACCATAGTACTCAAACGAGCAATGTAAACAAATCATCCAATTTAAAGATATAATGAAAGATACTAGAGCAAACAAATCAACGTCCAAGCAAGTAATCTAATCACCCAATTCAAAATCTACCTATAATGTAAACATAGAACACAAGCTGAGATTTTTCTTTTCTGAAACATCAAGAGAGGCCCTCCTTCACTCCCCCTTATTGAGCCAATCAATTTGGGTGTGTGTAGATAGTCTCTTCTTTCTTTTTATTCTCTAATTGGTATAATGTGAATTGGGCTTGATTCGAAATCTGAAAATTTTCAGGGAGAAGGTGAATATTCCTCCATTTAAAAGCTTTCATAATGATTGAAGGGGAAGGAGCGGATGTGACAATAGTTCAATGGGGAGACACAGCTCAGACATTAGGGCCCAGAGGGCAGCCTATTGGGACCTTCAATTCTGCAACATTTGCTGTAAATTCTGATTATTTCATAGCCAAAAAAACACACTTCAAGGTAAAATAAAAGGAAAAGTACTAAAGTTCTATAGTTCATATGATATTTTTAGCTACATTAATCAATACATGTGATGTTGAATTTCTGTTATTGGGCTATGCTTTCTTTTCCTAGCAAGAAACAATGAAAAGCTATGTTATTTTGGGATTCTTTTAGAAACCCATATTCTATTCTCAATCAGATTACATTTGGTGATGATTTTCTTATTTTGTTATGATATCCTCTTTTTTGGAGCCATATGCTATTTTCAATGGGAATAGAATTCATTAAGGTACTTTGATATTGCAAGATGAGAAATGTGAATGCCAAGTGCAACGGTGCACACGTGTCCGACATTTAGTCCACCATGGGCCACATTATGGATGTGGCCAAGTCGAAAGGTAAGACTGGTCTTCTCATCAGGTGGGCCACACATTCTGCAATGAATGTGGTCATTTAAAAAAAATAATAAAATACCCTTTCCTTTCTGTACATGTATGCCTCTCCTATGAGGAGACAAGCCGATCTTTTGGCTAGGGCATGTAGCCAGCTTGCCCATCCAATGAATGCCTAGATTTGCATGAATATGCCAAGCTGGCACTTGAGCCAGCGAGTACAATTACCCTTAGTAGGATTATGACAAAGATTCATCACCCCCATAGCTTTCATATAAGTATTCTTTGTATGATTTCATAAAAGAAGATCAGATTCTTCTCTATTTCATGTTTTCCTTTCTGGGTTTTGGTTAGAGAACTGATTCTTAGAATGTTCAAATATTCTATTTGCATTGGCAAAACACAACCCCAGTTTAGCACAGGGGCAGGGCAGCAGGAAAGCAAGCTATTGCATTTAGAATATCAGGAGACAAAGCAAGCTTTTCAATCAGAACATAGAACACAAGCTGATTTTATAACAAATCTACCAAAATTGAAGAAGAAAACTGATTCCATAGTAAAAAGCATGCTTAAGCTTCCAATTCGAGCTCCATTTCTTGTAGTCCTAATGCTTACATAAAAGAGGTCAATACATCCAGGATATCATGATACACAGATCATCATGATAATAGCAGTGCAAAGTTCTTAAGTGGAATTGTAGATGGATGTAAGGATGGATTACTTGAGGAAATAATGACACTTGGTCTGATGATTTCCCTCAGCATCCTTAGGTCATGGGTGTCAGTTACAGTGGCATCCATTAGTTAGTGATCCAATCTAGACTGTTGATCTGGTGAGCCCTCAAAATGGAATAGAAAATGAAAGTGAGGCCCATTAACTCAATGGTCTGGATGCCAAGTCATGGGGCCCACTTGTACAGGCTGAAGGCCCTACACTGTGCAAATTCTCAGGGAGAGGAGATATGCTTCCTCCTTATTTAAAATACCCCAGTACACTACATTGTAAAAATCATATGAATTTGCAACTCAATGATATGCTACAGACACCTTGCAAAACACTTTCAGTTTCATTTCTCTCGAACCATTGTCAAAGCATTAGATACTGCAACCACATACCAACACACCCATATGCACATTGACACAGATATCGGAAATAAAATAGCATTGGAATACACTAAATGAAATGTAGAGTCTGCACTTGGGCGGAAGCTGTGGGTTCCTTCTTTCATCTATCTATTTGATCGGTTCTTCTAGAATGTTACCCTTTTGGCCTTTTCTGTATCCGACATTTGGTATTTCTTTTAATAAAATTTTTCATTAGCGATTAAAAAATGATCCATTGACAAATACCTAAATGTTACTCATGTTGCCACTGAAAATGGTGGGGACCAAGGAAACATTAAAATACTCCCAATATTGACAGATCTCTTGGGAAATTACCATTTACCACAAGGAATTAGAATTCAATTCAGCAAGCAATCGAGCAACAGAATAAAGCAGATAGTTTAGATTTAATAAACCATAAAGAAGTCTCACTAAGTATGGATTATCAGGCAGAAATTAAAATTGCAAACCACAAGATGAATCTCTCCTCTTAGGCTTCCAGTTGCAGAATGGCAGAAACTGAAATTTTAATGGTCTCTACCGTCCTAAACCAATCTGCAAATATCACACACCCCATTTACAATCCAAAGAAAAAGAAAATGAGTAAAGATCACATGGTAGGGATTTGTCAATGCATATTCCTAAAAAGGGATTCGACAATGCAAATCCCTAAAAGGGATTCGACAATGCATATTCCTAATCAGGTATTCTAAATTGCAGAAAACCCTTACATCATACCTGAAAATCTAAGATTCACAAGTAGCAGAAGACAGAACTGCAGCAGAGGGCCAAGGAGATAGAGAGAGAGAGAGGAATAGGATTTTGAGAGAGAGATAGATAGATAGGGAGAGTGAGATGTTGCGCAGCCGCCAACAACGCAGTGAGCCTAGATCCAATCTAAGGCCTCACCCACAAACGATAGATAGGAAGAAATATAAACTAGAAATAGATCAAAGCAATCCAAAACAAACCACAAGACAAGATATACGTGGAAAACCCCAAACTAGGGTAAAAAAACTACGGATGCAAAATTCCACTATGAAGAGAAACGAAGATTACAAGGCAATATACTAACCTCTCCCTTAGAAGTATAGAGAAAATCCTTTGCCCACACCTCAGAATAATTTCCTAAAATTCACCTTAACCTAGAATAGCCTAGGGACCCCAATTTATAGTTTTGGCAACTTCCCTTTCCGCATTCCAGTTGCGAAAGGACTTGCGACATGAAATCCGCGAAACTCCTTTCGCATCCCAGTTGCGAAAGGACTTGTGACACGAAATCCGCGCAACCTCGACTGGTCGTGGGCGGCCCCAGATGTGGCTCTACTTCTCAACAATCTCCACTTGGAGACACATCTCCATAAACCTTTGTCTCTTCATCCGGAGTGCACCACCTCCCCCCGTCTTCAAGCCTGAAGACCAATCAAAGCTGAACAGAGCTTCAGCTTCTCCCTTGTGACCGCCTTGGACAGCATATCCGCAGGATTCTCACTTATATGAATCTTCTCTAGAGCAATCGATCCATCTTCCAGTAACGAACGTATGAAGTGATATCTGATGGCAATATGCTTGGTCCTTGAATGAAAGGCTGAATTCTTAACCAAGTGTATTACACTCTGACTGTCATTGTACAGCTTGCAATTTGCTTGCTTCTTACCCAACTCTTCCATAAAACCTTGCATCCACACCATCTCCTTGCATGCTTCTGTAGCCGCACCATATTCTACTTCTGTCGTACTGATAGATACTATCTTTTGTAACTGAGAGACCCAACTGACTGCAGCACTACCCAGAGTAAAAACATAACCTGTAGTTCTTCTTCTGCTGTCGATATCTTCCTGCCAAATCTGAATCCACGTAGCCTTGTAACTTGATTTCGATCCACCATAACACAGCCCTACGTCCTTAGTACCTACCAAGTACCTAAGGATCCACTTCACAGCTTCCCAATGTTCCTCCCCGGGGCTGTTCATGAACCTGGTAACAACTCCCACTGCTTGAGCAATGTCTGGCCTTGTGCTCACCATAGCATACATGAGACTCCCAATAGCTGACGCATATGGGACTTTAGCCATGTAGTCCTGTTCCTCCCGCGTCTTTACAACCTTGCTCCTTAGATAGCTTGAAGTGGTTGGCTAATGGAGTGCTAACCGGCTTAGCACCTCCCATATTGAATCGATCAAGTGCCTTGACTATGTACTCTGTCTGTGACAAAACTAATTTTTTGTTTTCCCTATCACGCTTTATTCTCATGCCTAGGATTTGTTTTGTAGCTCCTAAATCCTCATGGCAAATTCTCTAGACAATTGTCTCTTGAGATCTAAGATGTCCTTCATGCTTGAGCCAGCCACAAGCATATCATCAACGTACAGAAGAAGGATGATGTATGTGTTGAGGGTCTAATATTGCATATTGGACCCCAATTTACTATCTGGATTTATGAACTCACACTGCTTAACGGTTTATTTTTAAATCATGTTTGTGATACAAGGTGAATCTATGAGCGTGGACTGGAAAGGACGTTAAGGCATTATTTTAACGCTCTGACATCACCAGGCATCATTGGACCCCAGGGGACCAAGAGCCATGATTTACATGCCCGAGATCAGAGATCAGCTCAATCACGTTTTCACGTTAAAGAGGCCTGAAATTGGTGCAGAATGCAGGATCACATGGTTTCCGCCATCAGATTGGCTCGAAACTTCATACATGTGATGGGGGCCGTAAATTAACCGTACATATTAAATTTCAGCCATTAAAGATCTCGGGAAGAGTGGTCCAACGGACAGATCAGCCCATTAATCTACAATTTGGGGCCCCACCTGATATTTGGAACTGCTTCAACTTTGGTATTGACGGCTTAAATGATATGGCAAAACGGATGGACGGAGCAGATGTCTCAAAAACATCTCTGTGGGACCCACGTGTACAGCATGTGTGTACTGTGTACAAGTGCACCGGGTATGCACCTAATCACTCAACGGTCGGTCAGCGGCACTGACTGACTTCCTGTTTTTTTAAAAAAAATTGGAAACCAGCTGCTGTTCGCTGTTTCGCAACAGAGACCGTCGGTCTCTGTTGTGGGCCCCACACATCGTCCGGACGGACAATCCCGACCGTTGATTCGCACTCTGGGCAGCCACAGTCCAAGCCTAGCTTTTAAAATGAGAAAAAATTAAATTTTGTTTCTTTTAACCGTTCAATAACGAACAACGGTGGGTTTTTAAATCTTGTGGGCCACCACAAGTATGATCCAAAACTTCGTATCTCTGACCGAATTTTCATTTTACATCTACTGGACGGCGTGGATTTTTGCAAAACAAAAGCGGAATGGGACCCACAGACTTCACAGCGGAAGCTCTGTTATACGTTACGCGTCCGGAAAAACTCAACATTCCGGATCTTCCTGGCCCACCGTCTTTGATCGATTCGACGATCCGGACCGTCCATCATGTAGGCCGCTCAGGAAAGTCATAAGAGACGTTGTTCGCTCGCTTCAAAAAAGTAAGGAGGGAAGGGAATCTAGCAGGGTGAATTTACGCGAGTGTAAGTTTTCTCACGGAAGGAAACTTCCGTTTCAGGCTGCGTAAATGGATTGTAAAAGCCTTTGGAGAGGACTCCGGCTTCCTGCACGATCCACCGACTGCATCACCTATATGAAGAGAACGTGAGAGGGAGAGAAAGGCAAGCATCTCATTCACGGCATCTAATTCCACGGCTGACAGACAGGGAGAGAGAAAGACAGGGAGAGAGAGTTTGAAAGAGATTTTTGTTTTTTTTCTTCTCTGTTTTCTCCATCTGTTGTTGCATGATTTAGCCATGGTTGGCTAAACCCCCTTAGCTAGGGCTAAGGGTGAAGCTTATGGCGTGATGGGAACTTCTATCGGGTTTGGGTTTGATTTTGATTGAACTGATTTTAGTTGGAGTTAAGAAATTCTTTTAGTCGTTAATGGTTTGTTATGATTTAAATTACAGCAGACCTGTGATGGCTTGAATAATTCCTTTCCTTTTGTTTTGATGCTAGGAAACCTTTGGTTCGCCATCGTCTCCTGGACATGGTTGGATGACAGATCCTTTCCTGACCATCATCTCTCTGATTGGTTGTGGGGTAGTTTAATTCTGTTGTGTACTTTGTCTCATGGGCATGGTTTTGTGATGGAATCCATACTAATCTGCATCCTTCTTATCTCTTGAAAACTAGATCAAGAGTAGTTCAATTGTGCTTTAGCGACATATCTTCCAACTGGATGAAGATGGGACTCGAAGTCCAGTCGAGTTCTTGAATCAAACGTAGATTTCCCTGATCTCTACAAGTGGATCCCCTGAATCCCTAGTTCCCTTCTCTGAATTCTCTTAAGTTTTAGATAATTATTTCACCATTTTTTCTCAAATTCACAATTGGTTTAGATTTCATCTTAGCCTATTTCTAGATCTGGTTATTTTCAAATAACGTACAGGTTTCAGTCCCTGTGGATTCGACCTCGGTCTTACCGAGTTTTTACTACATCACAACCCTATACTTGGGG
Source organism: Magnolia officinalis (assembly GCA_021015155.1). Taxonomy (NCBI): domain Eukaryota; kingdom Viridiplantae; phylum Streptophyta; class Magnoliopsida; order Magnoliales; family Magnoliaceae; genus Magnolia; species Magnolia officinalis. The sequence goes on from JAJHSJ010000014.1 coordinate 35,728,581, forward strand.
AGTGAACAGTATGACGTATCAAACTTCTTCAAGTAACAACAGTGGTCTGCATGACATCTCCTAAAACCGTTTTCCGACATGAAACTATCAAAACTTCTTGTACCACTGCCTCGGGGCCTGCTTCAGGCCATATAGACTCTTCTTCAGTCTGCACACCTTGTTCTCATTACCTGGTGCCACGTATCCTCTCGGCTGATGCATATATATCTCTTCTTCAAGGTCCCCATGAAGAAAGGCTGTCTTAACATCTAACTGCTCTAGATGTAAGTCCTCTGAAGCCACTATACTCAAGACCATGTGAATCGTAGACATTTTCAGTACCGGTGAAAATATTTCAGTGAAATTGATACCTGCCTTTTGTTGAAACCCTTTCACAACCAATCTGGCCTTGTACCGTTTCAAACCATCGTGCTCCTCCTTCAGTTTGTAAACCCACTTGTTATGAAGAGCTTTCTTACCCTTGGGTAGAGTGACTAGCTCCCATGTATGATTAGACTCAAGAGAGTCCATCTCATCATCCATTGCCTGCTCCCCTTAACCCGTATATCTTACTGTAACGCCTCTTCAAAACACTCTGGCTGACCATTATCTGTCAGTAGTAGATAATGTAAGGAGGGTGAGTATTGGACCGTGGGTCTCCTCTCCCGAGTAGACCTCCTCACAACTGGTGTATGCGGCTCTGCCTCATCCTGTGCACTGTAACACCCATGTCCGGTAACTCTTCCAACTCTACGAATTCCTTTTTCTTGGCCTTATTTTCCTGCACACTGTCCTTATGCATCACTTTTTCATTGAAGACTACGTCCTTGCTTATGATGATTTTCCTGTTTTCTGTATCCCAGAACCTGTAGCCAAAATCATGTTGCCCATAGCTTATAAATGTGCACCTCCTGGACTTCGCATCTAGCTTGTTTCTGTGCTCTGCATCAATGTGAACATATGAAGTACAACCGAACACTCTGAGATGTGCAAGGTTCACTTCTTTCCCAGTCCACGCTTCTTCTGGTAGCCCACCATCCAATGGTGCTGAGGGACTTCTATTGATGAGATATGCGGCAGTATTCACAGCATCTGCCCAAAAGGTCTTGGGCAACCCTGCATGTAACCTCATGCTCCTAGCGCGCTCAAAGATGGTCTGTTAATGCGCTCAGCCACACCATTCTGCTGTGGTGTCCCTAGAATCGTTTTCTGATGTTTGATTACATTTGCTGCACAATACTCCTCAAACCTCTTATCACAATACTCTCCCCCATTGTCAGATCTGAGACACTTTATTGTTTTACCTGTCTCATTTTCTACCATAACTTTCCACTTCTTAAATACATCAAATACATCAGATTTATGTTTTAAGAAGTAGACCCACAGTTTTCTACTAGCATCATCAATAAAGGTAACAAAATAACGTGAGCCACCAAGAGATAATACCTGTGCCGGTCCCCACACATCAGTGTATACAAGCTCCAACATATGTGTCTTTGGAGCGCGTCCCGTCTTCTTGAAGCTTACCCTCTTCTGCTTGCCATACACGCAGTCCTCGCAGAATTCCAAGTCAATAGACTTCAGCCCTGGTAGCTTCCCTTTTGACAATAGCACTTTCATCCCTTTCTCACTCATATGTCCCAGCCTCTGATGCCATAACTGTCCATTCACTCCAGTTGATGCGACTGCGAGTGAACTATACGATCCTGAAGTCATGTACAAAGTACCTTCCTTTTTACCTGAAGATATTACCAAGGCACCTTTCGTGATCTTCCAGGAGTTCTGTTGAGAAGTTGAGCCACATCTGGGGCCGCCCCACGACTAGTCGAGGTTGCACAGATTTCGTGTCGCAAGTCCTTTCGCAACTGGAATGCGAAAGGAGTTTCGCGGATTTTGTGTCGCAAGTCCTTTCGCAACTGGGATGCGGAAAGGGAAGTTGCCAAAACTATAAATTGGGGTCCGTAGGGCTATTCTAGGTTAAGGTGATTTTTAAGAAATTATTCTGAGGTGTGGGCAAAGGATTTTCTCTGTACTTCCAAGAGAGAGTTAGTATATTGCCTTGTAATCTTCGTTTCTCTTCATAGTGGAATTTTGCATCCGTGGTTTTTTACCCTAGTTTGGGGTTTTTCCACGTATATCTTGTCTTGTAGTTTGTTTTGGATTGCTTTGATTTATTTCTAGTTTATATTTCTTCCTGTCTATCATTTATGAGTGAGGCCTTAGATTGGATCTAGGCTCACTGCATTATTGGCGTGCTGCGCAACAACTGGTATCAAAGCTATTAGTTTAGTTCTATTGGAAGCGATGGCAGAAGATGGGAAAACTAGAATTGAGAAGTTTGATGGTTTAAACTTTACCTTCTGGAAGATGCAGATGGAGGATTATCTGTATCAGAAGGACCTCTATATTCCTCTAGGAGGAAAAGAAAGAAACCAGAAAAGTTGACAGATGATGAATGGTTTTACTGGATAGGAAGGCTTTAGGAACGATCCGACTCTCTTTGTCTAAGAGCGTCGCCTTCAATATATCCAAAGTAAAAATGACAAAAGAATTAATGGAAGCCCTAGCCACCATGTATGAAAAGCCCTCAGCATCCAACAAGGTTCATCTTATGAAACAGCTATTCAACATGAAGATGTCAGATGGTGGGAGCGTGGCTGAACATCTAAAACGAGTTCAATACAGTCACGAGCCAGTTGGAATCCGCTGACATTGCTTTTGAGGATGAGGTCAGGGCGTTATTGATCTTATCCAGTTTGCCAGACAATTGGGATGGTTTGGTGATTGCTGTGAGCAATTCTTCAGGATCGACAAAGCTGAAATTTGATGATGTGGCCGGTCTAATTCTCAGCGAAGAATCTAGAAGGAAGGCATCAGGAGTTTCAGGGGATTCAGGGAATGCTTTAAACGTTGAAGGAAGAGGAAGATCGCTGAACAAAGAGGCAATAAACACGGGTGTTCTAAGCAAGGAATAAGTCTAAGGGACCGAAAGAGAAAGACGGGTGTTGGCATTGCGGCAAGAAGGGGCACATGAAACGTGATTGCAGGGCGCTCAAGAACAAGAGGAAGCTCTCAAGGTGGGAAAGATTCAGTGAATCTGTCTGAGGAGAGCGACACAGAGGCGTTGATATTGTCTCTTGATGCGAGGAATGAGTCTTAGGTTATAGACTCGGGTGCTTCGTTTCATACTACTTCGTGTAAGGAAGTTCTGCGTGATTATGTGTCAGGTGACTTTGGGAGAGTCTACCTGGGTAATGATGAGCTGTGCAATATTGTTGTAAAGGGAGATGTTCATGTAAATCAGATAGAGGAAACGGTCTTTAAATTGAAGGATGTCAGACATGTACCGAGTTTGAAACATAATCTGATCTCAGTGGGACAGTTGGCTGATACCGGTTATGTGATGACATTCACCAGTGACTCTTGGAAGATCACAAAAGGTGCCTTGGTAATATCTCGAGGCAAAAAGGAAGGTACTTTGTATGTGACTTCAGGATCGTATAGTTCACTCGCAGTCCCATCAACTGGAGTAAATGGGCAGTTATGGCATCCGAGGCTGGGACATATGAGTGAGAAAGGGATGAAAGTGCTATTGTCAAAAGGGAAGCTACCAGGGCTAAAGTCTATTGACTTGGAATTCTTGAGGACTGCGTGTATGGCAAGCAGAAGAGGGTAAGCTTCAAGAAGACGAGACGCGCTCCAAAGACACATCTGTGGAGCTTTACACACTGATGTGTGGGGACCGGCACTGGTATTATCTCTTGGTGGCTCACGTTATTTTTTACCTTTATTGATGATGCTAGTAGAAACTGTGGGTCTACTTCTTAAAACATAAATCTGATGTATTTGATGTATTTAAGAAGTGGAAAGTTATGGTAGAAAATGAGACAGGTAAAACAATAAAGTGTCTCAGATCTGACAATAGGGGAGAGTATTGTGATAAGAGGTTTGAGGAGTATTGTGTAGCAAATGGAATCAAACATCAGAAAACGATTCCAGGGACGCCACAACAGAATTGTGTGGCTAAGCGCATTAACAGGACCATCCTTGAGCGCGCCAGGAGCATGAGGTTACATGTAGGGTTGCCCAAGACCTTTTGGGCAGATGCTGTGAATATTGCCGCATATCTCATCAATAGAAGTCCCTCAGCACCATTGGATGGTGGGCTACTAGAAGAAGCGTGGACTGGGAAAGAAGTGAACCTTGCACATCTTAGAGTGTTCCGTTGCACTTCATATATTCACATTGATGCAGAGCACAGAAACAAGCTGGATGCGAAGTCAGGAGGTACACGTTTATAGACTATGGGCAACATGATTTTGGCTTAGGTTTTAGGATGCAGAAAACAGAAAAATCATCAAAAGCAAGGACGTAGTCTTTAATAAAAAAGTGATGCATAAGGACAGTGTGCAGGAAAATAAGGCCGAGAAAAGGAATTCGTAGAGTTGGAAGAGTTACCGACATGGGTGTTACAGTGCCACAGGATGAGGCAGAGCCACATACACCAGTTGTGAGGTGGTCTACTCGGGAGAGAGACCCACGGTCTGATACTCACCCTCCTTACATTATCTACTACTGACAGATAATAGTCAGCCAGAGTGTTTTGAAGAGGCGTTACAGTTAGATATACGGGTTAAGTGGGAGCAGGCCATGGATGATGAGATGGACTCTCTTGAGGCTAATCGTACATGGAGCTAGTCACTCTACCCAAGGGTAAGAAAGCTTTCATAACAAGTGGGTTTACAGACTGAGGAGGAGCACGATGGTTCAAAACGGTACAAGGCCAGATTGGTTGTGAAAGGGTTTCAACAAAAGGCAGGTATCGATTTCACTGAAATATTTTCACCGGTAGTGAAAATGTCTACGATTCGCATGGTCTTGAGTATAGTGGCTTCAGAGGACTTACATCTAGAATAGCTAGATGTTAAGACAGCCTTTCTTCATGGGGACCTTGAAGAAGAGATATATATGCATCAGCCGACAAGATACGTGGCACCAGGTAATGAGAACAAGGTGTGCAGACTGAAGAAGAGTCTATATGGCCTGAAGCAGGCCTCGAGGCAGTGGTACAAGAAGTTCGTTAATTTCATGTCGAGAAAATGGTTTTAGGAGATGTCATGCAGACCACTGTTGTTACTTGAAGAAGTTTGATACGTCATATCATCCTTCTTCTGTACGTTGATGATATGCTTGTGGCTGGCTCAGGCATGGAGGACATCTCAGATCTCAAAAGACAATTGTCTAGAGAATTTGCCATGAAGGATTTAGGAGCTGCAAAACAAATCCTAGGCATGAGGATAAAGCGTGACAGGGAAAACAAGAAATTAGTTTTGTCACAGGCAGAGTACATAGCCAAGGTACTTGATCAATTCAATATGGGAGGTGCTAAGCCGGTTAGCACCCATTAGCCAACCACTTCAAGCTATCTAAAGAGCAAGGTGTAAAGACGCAGGAGGAACAAGACTACATGGCTAAAGTCCCATACGCGTGAGCTATTGGGAGTCTCATGTATGCTATGGTGAGCACGAGGCTAGACATTGCTCAAGTAGTGAGAGTTGTTAGCAGGTTCATGAACAACCCCGGGAAGAACATTGGGAGCTGTGAGTGGATCCTTAGGTCTTGGTAAATACTAAGGACGTAGGGCTGTGTTATGGTGGATCGAAAATCAAGTTATAAGGCTACGTGATTCAGATTTGGTAGGAGATATCGATAGCAGAAGAAGCACTACGGGTTATGTTTTTACTCTGGGTAGTTCGCAGTCAGTTGGGTCTCTCAGTTACAAAAGATAATATCTATCAGTACGACAAAGCAGAATATGTTGCTACTACAGAAGCATGTAAGGAGATGGTGTGGATGCAAGGTTTTATGGAAGAGTTGGGTAAGAAGCAAGCAGATTGCAAGCTGTACAGTGACAGTCAGAGTGCAATACACTTGGTTAAGAATTCAGCCTTTCATTCAAGGACCAAGCATATGCACCAGATATCACTTCATACGTTCGTTACTGGAGATGGATCGATTGCTTTGGAGAAGATTCATACAAGTGAGAATCCTGTGATATGCTGACCAAGGCGGTCACAGGGGAGAAGCTGAAGCTCTGTTCAGCTTTGATTGATCTTCAGGCTTGAAGACGGGGAGGTGGTGCACTCCGGATGAGAGCAAAGGGTTTATGGAGATGTGTCTCCAAGTGAAAGATTGTTGAGAAGTGGAATCCACATCTGGGGCCGCCCACGACCAGTCGAGGTTGCGCGGATTTCGTGTCGCAAGTCCTTTCGCAACTGGGATGCGAAAGGAGTTTTCGCGGATTTCGTGTCGCAAGTCCTTTCGCAACTGGGATGCGGAAAGGGAAGTTGCCAAAACTATAAATTCGGGTCCCTAGGGCTATTCTAGGTTAAGTTGAAATTTAGAAAATTATTCTGAGTGTGGGCAAAGGATTTTCTCTGTACTTCCAAGGGAGATGTTAGTATATTGCCTTGTAATCTTCGTTTCTCTTCATAGTGGAATTTTGCATCCGTGGTTTTTTACCCTAGTTTGGGGTTTCCACGTATATATTTGTCTTGTGGTTTGTTTTGGATTGCTTTGATCTATTTCTAGTTTATATTTCTTCCTGTCTATCGTTTGTGGGTGAGGCCTTAGATTGGATCTAGGCTCACTGCGTGTTTGGCATCGGCGCAACATTACTGGTGAATGTCATCACATAACCGGTATCGACCAACTGTCCCACTGAGATTAGATTACGTTTCAACTCGGTACATATCTGACATCCTTCAATTTCAAGACCGTTCCGTCTTTCTGATTTACATGAACATCCCCCTTTCCAACAATATTGCATGGCTCATCATCACCCAGGTAGACTCTCCTAAAGTCACCTGACACATAATCACACAGAACTTCCATACACGAAGTAGCATGAAACGAAGCACCCGAGTCTATAACCCAAGACTCATTCCTCGCATCAAGAGACAAGATCAATGCCTCTGTGTCGCTCTCCTCAAACAGATTCACTGAATCTTTCCCACATTGATAGCTTCCTTCTTGTTTCTTGAGCGCCCTGCAATCACGTTTCATGTGCCCCTTCTTGCCGCAATGCCAACACCCGTCTTTGTCTTTCAGTCCCTTGGACTTATTCCTTGACTTAGAATGCCCGTGTTTATTACCTCCTTTGTTCAGCGATCTTCCTCTTCCTTCAACGTTTAGAGCATTCCCTGAATCCCCTGAAACTCCTTATGCCTTCCTTCTAGATTCTTCGTTGAGAATTAGACCGGCCACATCATCAAATTTCAACTTTGTCAATCCTGAAGAATTGCTCACAGCAATCACCAAACCATCCCAACTGTCTGGCAAACTGGATAAGATCAATAACGCCCTGACCTCATCCTCAAAAGCAATGTCAACGGATTCCAACTGGCTCGTGACTGTATTGAACTCGTTTAGATGTTCAGCCACGCTCCCACCATCTAACATCTTCATGTTGAATAGCTGTTTCATGAGCTGAACCTTGTTGGATGCTGAGGGCTTTTCATACATGGTGGCTAGGGCTTCCATTAATTGTTTTGTCATTTTTACCTTGGATATATTGAAGGTGACGCTCTTAGACAAAGAGAGTCGGATCGTTCCTAAAGCCTTCCTATCCAGTAAAAACCATTCATCATCTGTCAACTTTTCTGGTTTCTTCTTTTCCTCCTAGAGGAATATAGAGGTCCTTCTGATACGGATAATCCTCCATCTGTTTCTTCCAGAAGGCAAAGTTTGAACCATCAAACTTCTCAATTCTAGTTTTCCCATCTTCTGCCATCGCTCCCAATAGAACTAAACCAATAGCTTTGATACCAGTTGTTGCGCAGCACGCCAACAACTCAGTGAGCCTAGATCCAATCTAAGGCCTCACCCACAAACGATAGACAAGAAGAAATATAAACTAGAAATAAATCAAAGCAATCCAAAACAAACCACAAGACAAGATATACTTGGAAAAACTCCAAACTAGGGTAAAAAACCACGGATGCAAAATTCCGCTATGAAGAGAAACGAAGATTACAAGGCAATATACTAACCTCTCCCTTAGAAGTATAGAGAAAATCCTTTGCCCACACCTCAGAATAATTTTCTAAAATTCACCTTAACCTAGAATAGCCCTAGGGACCCCAATTTATAGTTTTGGTAACTTCCGTTTCTGCATCCCAGTTACGAAAGGACTTGTGACATGAAATCCGCGAAACTCCTTTCGCATCCCAGTTGCGAAAGGACTTGCGACACGAAATTCGTGAAACTCCTTTCGTATCCCAGTTGCGAAAGGACTTGCGACACGAAATCCGTGCAACCTCGACTGGTCGTGGGCGGCCCCAGATGTGGCTCCACTTCTCAACATGAGAGTGAGAGGAGAGCGAGCGGAGAGGGAGAGGGAGAGGGAGAGGGAGAGGGAGAGCGTACAAGAGGGAGAGGCAGAGAGAGGGAGGGAGAGGGAGAGGGAGAGGGAGAGCACACGAGAGATGAGAGAGAGGGAGAGATAGGGAGATGGAGATCGCACGAGAGGGAGAGGGAGAGGGAGAGGCAGAGAGAGGGAGGGAGAGGGAGAGAGGGAGAAGGAGAGCGCATGACAGGAGAGGGAGGGAGAGCGAGAAGGAGAGGGAGTGGAGAGGGAGAGGGAGAGGCTGAGAGAGTTGGCGCTGAAATGGATTAGGGCTCTTTTTTTAATCTTATAGGGCGTACCCTTTGCCTGCGGCTGGTAAAAATGGTCGTAGGTAAAGGGTCGGGCCATCGGTAGGCTTAGGCCACTTTTCTTGTAGTGCTTATACTTGCCTATACCCATCACTTTCCCCTCCTTGATCTAATTCTCCTAACCCCTTTAGGGTTGTTCACCTTGCCCTATACTCATCATCTCTCTTGTGCTTCTAAGAATTGGACTTGCCAATAGAGAAATTCTCAGCCAACTGCACCACACGCCCTTTTGGCGTCTCCTATTGTTGGTCTCATAAAGGACCAACCAGTGTTCGAAATATCGATACTATCGGTCGATATTATCGTTATCGCACCCCTACGAGACGATATACTCGCGATAACCCCTGAAAGATACCAAAAAACCCAAAATTCAGATATCGGCTGATATATCGTCGATATCGCACTATATTTTGACAATATCGCGTGATTTCCTCTCCATTATTATCGGGCATCGGCATCATCATCCGAAAAAATCGGGAAAAAAAATAGAGGGTGGATTTCGGTACCTGTAGAAGAGATCGCCATGATCAAAAGCTTCCATTTGGTGGGCCATTCGAATTGAAGCGTCATTCATAGGTTACCACAAATAAATCTCTGATTTTGGAGAGAAATCCGAAGACATCCTCCCGATGCGATGAGATTTGGGAGAAATTTTAGGGTTTCGAAAGATTTGGGAGAAATTTTAGGGTTCCGGAAGATTTGGGAGAAATTTTAGGGTTCCGGCTTTCAGAACCCTCTCTGCTTAAAAACTGACAGGTTGAGTATTGAGATCGCTCTGCGATGAGGCTTGTTCGAGCTTTTTTTTGGACGCGGATTAGCTACTGGCAGGTTGAGTAGCGAGATAGCTACTGAAGTGACGTCACCAAGTTACGTGGGTCCCACCATGATGAATGTGTTATATCCACACGGTCCATTCATTTGGAGATATCATTTTAGGACATGAGTCAAATAATGAGGCAGAAAAAAATCTGTAATGGACCCCACTACAGAAAACAGTGGAGAAAGTGACTTCCACCGTTGAAACCTTCCTAAGGTCCACCGTGATGTTTATTTGAGATCCAACCCGTTAATAAGTTAAAAAAGACTTTATAAAAGGGAAATATATATATATCTATCAGCTTAATCGAAAACTTTTGTGGCCCTCAGAAGTTTTTAATGGTGGGCATCACTCTCTCTACTGCTTTCTGTGGTGGGGTCCATTGGAGCTTTGAATCTTAGTCATTCTTCAGCTCATGGCATAAAATGTTCTCTCCAAATGGATGGACGGTGTGGATACAAAACATACATCATGGTAGAGCCCACGGAACTTGGTGACAGCAATTCAGTAGCCAGTCTCGTTACTCAACCTAATCCGCGCCAGAAACGGATTGGCTACTCCCCCCGCCACCAGCCAATGGCTGGTGTTCGGTGGTCTGTGGGCCCCACCATGATGTATGTGTTTCATCCATGCTGTCCATCTATTTTTATAGATCATTTTATAATATTATAAAAAAAATGAGGTATATCCCAATCTCAAGTGGACCACATTAGAGGAAACAGTGTTGAATGAACGTCGACCATTAAAAACTTTTTGGGGGCCATGAAAGTATTGGATCAACCTGATCTTTGTTTTTTCCCTTCATCTGGGTCTTTATGACCTAATCAATAGATTGGATGTCATATAAACAGTACAGTGGGCCTTAGGAGGATTTAAATGATGGATATTCAATCACTATTGTTTTCCTGTGGTGTGGTCCACCTAAGACTTATATCCCTCCTATTTTTAGGATGAAGCCCTAAAATGATCTTTAAAAATGAATGAAAGGAATGGATGAAACACATACATCAAGGTGGGGCCCACAGACCACCAAAAACCAGCCACGGGTTGGTGTCAGGGGGAGTAGCCAATCTGTTCCCATCCGCGCCCCTTTTAATCCAAATTGGGTACCGCGCACACCACCGAGCTGTGTTGGCGTCACCAAGTTATGTGGGTCCCATCATGAGGTATGTGTTATATCCAAATTGTTTGTCCATTTGGCAAGCTCTTCATAAGGCTTAAGCCAAAAAATAAGACAGATCCAAAGATCAACTAGACCACACTGCAAACAATAGTGGTAGATTGAACGTCTACCATTAAAACCCTTTTGGGGTTACGGAAGTTTTGGATCAATATGATATTTATTTTTCCTCTTCATCCAGGTCTGTGTGACCTAATTAACAGATTGGATGGAAAATAAACATTATGGTGGGCCCTACGAATGTATTAATGGTCAGAATCAATCCCTGCTGCTATTTGTGGTGTGGTCCACTTGAGCTTTGGATATGACTCATTATGGTGGGCCCTACCATGATGTTTGTGAGGAATTCACTCCGTCCATCCGTTTTGTGAGATCATTTTAGGACGTGGAATAAAAAAATGAGTAGGATCTTATACTCAAGTGTGCCAAAAATGTGAGGATTGAACATCCACACTTGAAATATTCGTGGGGCCACATAAGTTTTGAATCAGACTAATATTTGTATTTTCAATTCACTACATCCATCCATTTTACCAGATAAATTTATGGTTTGAATGAAGAGAAAAAACTATTATTAGCTTGATCTAAAACTTTTGTGGCCCACTAATGGTCAATCACCATTGTTTCCTATGGTATGGTCTACCTAATTATTAGATCTGTTTTATTTTTTGGATAATGTCCTGAAATGATATGGAAAAATGGATGGATGGGGTTGATGCTAAATATAGTTGTCTTAGTTCAATTGGCTAGCACATAGCTTAGGACCCTATACAAAGGAAATCTATTATGTACACTTCTTTTGAAACTTTATGATTTAAAAGTGTGTATCAAGGGCCTTTTTAACAATCCCCAAAGTTTCATTAAAAAATTCAACCATTTTCCCAATGTTTCCCCATGTTTCCCAAAAAGTGCGATAAACTATGCGATACAAACGATATATCCCGTGCGATAACCGATACGTATCTGTATCCCAAGGGTGCGATACATTGTGCGATACCGATATTTCGAACACTGGGACCAACTACATGTGGAGCTTCTACTCATCATACTTGAGCTCCATCATGTTATAGTCGTCAATGAACCTATCGTACAGAGGTGTCAAAAACAAGCATGGCATCAGCAACAGATTCCTTATCCTTGACATGTCCAAACATCTTGTTCATTGGTCAATTTTCATCACATGCTCACTAACTTACACGCTTTCCTCGAGTTTCATGGAGTACAGTTGCATCTCAAGGGCTTGTGCATGAGCATTCACTTAGGTGTCGAACATACCCTTCAAGCACAAATATGTCTCTAGCCTTTATCATGTTCTGCACCTAGTTGCAGCGCAAATCAGATATGGAAACCAATATATGCACCTTGGCTATCTAATTGCCTCTTTCCCATTTGGCAAACTTGGAAGAGAAGGTTCATGTGTGAGATACAGTACTTGATCTACCTAGAGTACCAACCCAAGCTTTTAAGACCAGATTCCCAGTGAGCTTCTCGAAGCTAACAATCTCAGAAATCGTGTTTAATATCGTCATATCTATGACCATAAACCTTAGATTTTAGTGTGGGAATTACAAGTGCCCTAAGGGAGATGGACGGATTGGATTATGATTATAAGGCCTAGAGCGCGTTTATATGGTCCTAGGGGAATACTAGTGTGAGGGTGTTGTACAACACACCCTTTACTTCACACAGAATTAACCCCTTTGGGTTACCTCTTTTGAGTTGGCTACCATGTTTCTCTCCATCTCTCCTCATCCTATTGGCTTTCGCCATTTTTAGAGGTCTTAATTGATTGCAATTAAAATATTATGGATTTTAATTAGCTTGTGCCCTGGATATTTTCTAAATAGTAGGATTTCATGGGGCTCACTTGTGCTAACGAAATCCAGCCCATCCTTGTGCGCAACGGAAGCATGGTGGGCCCATACCCAATAGGTGGTAGAGCAACATTAGATTTCTAGAATACATAACAATATGTGAACAATGAGATCATACCTACACGCAATGTGCTCGATGAAGATGTTTGTGGTGTTGATCTATCAATGTTGATCTTGTAAACCAAGGAGTTTCTCCCCCATCTATCTTAATACTGGAGAATCAAGATGGCCCAACATCTAATCTTATGTAGGTGTTGAGGAAGACATATACCATCCACAATGGTGGACCATGCATGAGGATGAAGTGGAAGACATATACCATCCACAAAGGTGGACCACGCATGAGGATGAAGTGGATCTCTCTCTCTCTCTCTCTCTCTCTCTCTCTCTCTCTCTCTCTCTCTCTCTCAAACTCTCTTTTTCTTCTTCTCCTCTAGGATATGATCATATAAATAATAAGGGGGGGATATACCCAGTATGGTGCTCGACCACCGTACGGACTTTAATGTAACCTACTATGAAGGAAGCTCATCAGTCCATCTTTGTCATGTATATACTCATATTTAATCCCTCCACGTGGACTTTAATGTAACCTACAAGAAATGACACTTTTAGAGACGACAATTTTCGTCACTAAAAGCCAAATTTCGTAGCTAAAAAGTTTTAGCGACGAAAATTTTCATCGCTAAAAGACCGAAGCAGAAGGGTTTTATCAACGAAAATTTTGAATCGTCGCCAAAGGAAAGCTTTTTAGCGAGGAAAATTTTCGTCACTCAAAAAACTTATAGCGACGAAAATTTTCCTCGCTAAAAATATTTGCAAAACTTTTAGCTATGGAAATTTTCGTTGCTAAAAATATTTTGCAAAACTTTTAGCTATGAAAATATTCGTCGCTAAAAACATTTGCAAAACTTTTAGCTACGAAAATTTTCGTCGCTAAATGTCTCTTTTTTTAAAAAAAATATAATATATTTCATCATATTCACATTCACATCAATCTAAACCCAAACTAGTAAATCCATCCAAACATAAAATACATTCATCCAAACACAAACAATCTTATCCACATCACATTCATTCATGCATAAATACATATAAGCTTAACATCATAAACAAAAATACTCTAAACCTTAACCTAAACCTATAACCTATAACTAATAACCTAAACCTAAAACCTAAACCTTAACCTAAACCTAACCTATAACCTATAAGTTTAGGTTTAGGAAATTGGGTTCGGGATCGTGTTTAGGTTTGGGTTTTCAAGTTTAGGTTTAGGTTTAGGTTAGGCGGTTGAGATTAGGATTAGGTGTAGGTTTAGGTTTAGGGATTTGAGAATACGTTAAGGTTTAGGTTTAGGAAATCGGGTTCGGGTTATAGGTTTAGGTTTAGGTTAGGTTATAGGTTACGGTTTAGGAAATTGAGTTTAGGTTTTAGGTTTAGGTTATAGGTTAAGGTTTAGGTTTAGGTTATAGGTTTTGGGATTTGAGAATAGGTTTAGGTTAAGGTTATAAGTTTAGGTTTAGGAAATCGGGTTCGGGTTCGGGATCGGGTTCGGGATCGGGTTTTCAAGTTTAGGTTTAGGTTTAGGTTAGGGAGTAGAGATTAGGATTAGGTGTAGGTTTATGTTTTGGGATTTGAGAATATGTTAAGGTTTAGGTTTAGGTTTAGGTTAAGGTTATAGGTTAAGGTTTAGGTTATAGGTTAAGTTTTAGGTTTAGGGAATTGAGAATAGGTTAAGGTTTAGGTTTAGGAAATCGGGTTCAAGTTCGAGAACGGGTTTAGGTTTGGGTTTCAAGTTTAGGTTTAAGTTTTGGGAGTCGAGATTAGGATTAGGTGTAGGTTTAGGTTTAGGGATTTGAGAATACATTTAGGTTTTAGGTTTGTAACGTCTCGGAAAATTCCATACAAAGACCCGAGTACCACCTCAGGCAGAAATCACTCGAGATCAAATCCTTTAGGAATTAGACAAAAGTAACTAAGTGCTAAACTAGTTTAGCTATGAAATCTACTTGATTCAATTTAAATACGATCTGTAAGGCCAAAACTTATAGAATCATTGACGCTAGGTTACCCTAAAATCTAGGATCAATCTCATTACCCAGTTGCTCTCGAGAGCACGTTAAAACTCCGTATCGGATCTGGACCGCACGTTGAAAGTCCGAATAATACGAAGTTATATAATTAGGATCGCCTTTCTAGGCTTGACAACCATCTCGAAAATCAAATCCAGATAGTGTCCTGGGGCTATTCGCTTGAGCCCGGAGTGAAGTGTATGAGAAAATGTGGTTTTCTTTAGAAATTAAATCTAATTTAAGTAATCTGAGACTTGTTACTTGTGAGTTAAATATAAGCAATCAGACCGTCAGAATCCGACCCAAATACACCCTCGGATCAGGAGAAATTTCATACACAGGTTAGTGTACTTGTAACCCTGATCGAGTTTCGATGACCGTTGAACTGAAACTGGTCCGCCACATG
This sequence comes from Magnolia officinalis, assembly GCA_021015155.1. NCBI lineage: Eukaryota > Viridiplantae > Streptophyta > Magnoliopsida > Magnoliales > Magnoliaceae > Magnolia > Magnolia officinalis. The sequence goes on from JAJHSJ010000014.1 coordinate 35,743,624, forward strand.
TGATCTAAAAACCCGATTAGAACGAAAACTTAACTCAACCCAGATCCATGGTCAAGGAGCTTAAGTCTGACCTTTGGCTCAAGGGGGGCTCTGGAATTCCTCCATTGAGACGGAACAACCTCCCTTTGGACATAACCTAAGTATACCTTGGCCCTGGGCCTATTTCCGGCAATTCTGGGCTTATATAAGGACCTTAAACCCTCTCTCATTCACTCCATACGAATTTGAGAAAACCCTAGGAGAGAGAAGAGAGTAAAGAGAGAGAAAGTGTGAGAGAACTGGGAGGAGATTCCTGTTGCTCTATCCTGCTATTCTACGTGCTTATCCATCACTACCGTATCGCTTTTCCGGCGATTCTGATTCCGTTTTTGGGCAAAAAATCCTAAGTCTAATCAGTTTTAGAGATCCAACTAGTATAAGTGATGAAATGGTTAACCTATTTCATGCCATAGGTTGTCGTTCTACCGTTGTTAAAGACTTGGTGTTTAAACTGAGTCCGTTACTCGGTTCTACGGCATAAGGTGCGGACTTTAAACGTATAGGTTATGGTTTTCAAGGCTTTCAATGTCAGTTAATGATATATTACTGACGTGGATGCTATTGCACATGTACAAAGTGTTGTCCGTTTCGTTTTTCAGATATACGTTAACTATGTTGAATGTACTGTATTCCTCGTATTTGTAGAAAATACCGTATACGTATGAAATACGGATTTGTGCTAGACATGATTAATTGCTGTCTAGGTATACTAGATGCATGTGTATCAACTTCTGGGTGAACGGATTAGCTTAGTACCTGTTATAATAACATATAACAGGTATGTTAATATAAGGTGCGGACTTTAAACGTATAGGTTATGGTTTTCAAGGCTTTCAATGTCAATTAATGATATATTACTGATGTGGATGCTATTGTACATGTACAAAGTGTTGTCCGTTTTGTTTTTCAGATATACGTTAACTATGTTGAATGTACTGTATTCCTCGTATTTGTAGAAAATACCGTATACATATGAAATACGGATTTGTGCTAGCCATGATTAATTGCTGTCTAGGTATACTAGATGCATGTGTATCAACTTCTGGGTGAACGGATTAGCTTAATACCTGTTATATTAACATACGTCGTGTATGTACAAGTTGTAGCCTAAGTGTTTGTGAAAATGTCTAAGTGAGTATAAACTATGCATTAGTGTACGCCACGACTAACCGTCGTGAATATGTGATTGTTGTATAGGCGGCAATCCTTTGACAAAAGGACTTGCCCTAATACGTATTCTAACTACTACATACCATATATAATGTTATGTGCAAACTAAGTGTATGTAAAAATGTCTGTATGAGTAAGTGCTTATAAATTCTTCTGTAATTGGGTGTTAAGATATGATTCTCAACTCCTTTAACTATTTGTATGTTTTCCTCCATGTACCGTATATTATAGTGTTTGTTTATCTATGTAATACATATGTATAAATCTATGTTTATGTTGTATTCCATAAAATGCAAGAACAAAGCTGTGAAGGGTGATGGGGGAGTGGTGTAACGATTCCGTGCAACAGCCCTAGTAGCCCTAAAGCGGACAATATCGGACATTGATTGTATGATTTGAAATCTTGATCCATTACTTGTAACGACTTGGAAAATCCCGTACAAAGGCCTGAGTACCACGTCAGGCAAAAATCCCTCAAGACCAAATCCTTTAGAAATTAGACGAGGATTAACTAGTGTTAAACTAGATTGCATACGAAATCCGCACGAATCACTTTAAATACGATCTGCAAGACCCAAAACTTGTGCAATCGTTGACGCTACATTACCCTAAAATCTAGGATCAATCTCATTACCCGTCTATTCTTGGGAGCATCACGAAACTCCGTATTAGATCTAGTCCGCACATCAAAAATTCGAATAATACGAGGTTATAAAATTAGGACCGCCTTGCTGGGCTTGATAACCATCTCGAAGATTAAATCCAGATAGTGTCCCACGACTATTCGCTTGAGCTCGGATTGAAGAGTGTGAGAACACTTGGTTTTCTTTAGAAATCAAATCTCATTTAAGTAATCTGAGACTTGTTACTTGCAGGCCTGATATAAGCAATCAGACCGTCAGAATCTGACCCAAATACACCCTCGGATCAGGAGAAATTTCATATACATGGCAGTGTACTTGAAATCCCCGATCGAGTTTCAGTGACCGTTGAACTGAAAATGGTCCGCCACGTGCGATCTGAGAATCCGACTGGAACAAAAACTTAACTGTACCTATATCCAATGTTAGTGAGCTTAAGTCCGACCGCACACAGAAAAGGTGCCTCCATAAGTGCTCTGTTGGATCGAAATGGACCCACTTTGGATATAACCTAAGTATACCTTGAACCTGGGTCTATTTTGGTGATGTTTTAGGCTATATAAGGACCTTAAACCCTCTCTCATTCAGCCTATACGAATTTGAGAAAACCCTAGGAGAGAGAAGAGAGAAAAGAGGGAGAAAGTGTGAGAGAAGTGGGAGGATCTCCCTGATACTCTACCCTGCCACTATACAAGCTTAACCACCTCTTTCTAATCGCTTTCCCGGTGATTTCAGCTTCGTTTCTAGGTAAGAAACCCTAACCCTACTCTGATCTAGGGTTATGATCATTGCAAAGGATGAAATAGCTAATCTATTTCATTCTATAGGTTGCCAAATTGCCGTACACGAAGACTTAGCAAATATATCGAGTTCATTACGCTTCTACAGCGTAAGGTGCGGACTTTAGGTGTATAGGTTATGGTTTTCAAGGCTTTCAATGTCGGATAATGATTTATAACTGACAAGGGTGCTATTACACATGCAAAATGCGTTGTTTGTTTCGTTATACGAGTTTATATGAGATATGTAGGATTTAGGCTATTCTATGCATATGTTGAAATGTTTGATTTTGTTTGGATTTTGGATTTGTACTTAACATGTTTATTTGTCGTAAATATAGGCTTAATACATGTGTGACAACTCCTTAGTGAAAGGACTTGCCCTAAATCACGTCATGACAAAAATACGTTATATGTGATAAATGTGTAGCCCAAGTGTTTGTGGAAATGTTTAAGTAAACACGGATCCCAGAGTCATGCATGCCATGATTTCCATCGTGAGTATACACGTGTGATATAAGGGGCAACTCCCTAGTGAAAGGATTTGGTCTAGCACATGTGCAATTCATCATATATCATGTATGATGATGTTTGTAGTCTATGTGTTTGTGAAAATGCCTGAATGTGCTAGCGTTCGTCTAGTACACCTTGTTTGTGGATCGAGATACAAATCTCGGTTACTTTAATTGTGTGAATGATTTCCTACATGTACGCTTTATTGTAAATTCTGTTTTACTTATGCAATGATTGTGTGTGAAATCGTGTTTGTATTGTAATATGCTTTGATTGTAAATTCTGTTTCATAATATGCTTATGTGATTGAAATTCTTGAACCTATGGAATCCATGACGGTGGATTGCCTCATATGATTACATGATGAAATAGATTGAGTTTGGGACTATGAAGTAGTCCAGGAAATCAAAAACGGAGATGAATGTGTGGCTGAGATTCATTCGCCATGCGAGATGTGTTCGACAAACCCGAGTCGTACTTCGGTTGGCGGCAGTGGTTAGGCCACACGAAGTGTTTGCGCTTCATGTCGTTTAATTGGTCGTACGCTCAAGCTATCCGAGCTTGTCAAGTAACCCGATCTGTCCTATGTATGTTCGCCATGTTTGGACGTCTCTGTTCGAACCTAAGATACCAAGCTTACCAGTGGAATCCCATTAACCGTGGTACCTCGATCCGCTAAGACTCATGAGCCGGACATGGTGGTATGGGACACCGTGGTCGAGCTGTCAGCCTACGCTGGGGCCACGAGCTTCTCCGTAGTGACTATTGAGCAACCAGACTCGTGAGCCGAATACGGTGGTATGGGACACTGTATTCGAGCTGTCGGCCTACACTGATAAGGTGATGGGGGAGTGGTGTAACGATTCTGTGTAACAGCCCTAACAGCCCTTTGTAGTGACCTCGAGAGTACTCTGAGTCTACGTGGAGGCGACGACCCTTCCGTAGCAACAAGAGTACAAACTAGGCCTGTATTGATAAGGTGATGGGGGAGTGGTGCAACGATTCCGTGTAACAACCCTGACAGCCCTTGCAGCAACAGAGAACCACACTATCGTATGAGATTATCTAGGATTGACGACCCTAGAATGGATCATTGTTTGGGAATGATATAAGGGAGGTACCCTAGTTTCCCAATGCTGCTGTTTGAAATGGACTAATAACAACTCTGTAATCATGCTCATCATCGCATTGCATGTGCCTGAAAGATGTGGAGCACTGAGGGATGAACGTATGCCACGGATGTAAGATGGTGCCGTATGAGGGTGGTTAGGCGAGGGGCATGCATCACGATTGCATTTCATACTTGCATTAACAAGAGTACTTAAGATTGTTGATTGTACTATTTTATCATTACTGCTTGACTGATTGATAACATGTTAACCTATGCTTTATTGTTCCACTGAGTTAGCTACTCACTCCCACGTAACGGGACGGTGTTCTGGACACCCACCAGACTTTGTCTTAGATGCAGGTACCGACGATTCACAGGAGGCTGACCCTGATTACTATGATGATCAGGGTGAGTTCCCCTACATGCAGTTCTCCGGCGGCTTTGCTTAGGCTATCGGATTGACGGGGCTACAGGGTATACCATTATAGTTGTACCATTTTTGGCATTTTGATTTTTGAAACAAATACATGTATATGGTGACTCAGTAAAGTGTTCATACTCTGGAGACCGATTGTGACATTTCTGGCTTTATATACATCTTTCAGTCTTCCGCTTGTGTTTTATAACTTGATCTGGAGTATGAATTACTGTTTTGGTATAATCTCACTCATAATTATTACACTAGCACAGACAACATTCAATCATAAGCATTTATGTTGCATAAGTGATGTTTTGGAACTTGGGTGTTGAGTTGCTACTCGACTCTCGATTTTCAGGGCGTTACAAGTTGGTATCAGAGCATGATTTGGATTAAACTGGACTTGAGTTATGGTCTCACGACGTACGCTAACGCATTTCAACATAGGAGGGTGCGAGAAACATGTAGAAACAGTCATACGTATCTCGACTTGGCCAAGTGGAGAAGTTCACCGAAATCGGTTGCTTTGTTTGAGTCTGTACTCGACCGTGATCGCACGAGTCAATCCCAAAATACTTCTAGACCGTCAAACGACGGGTTTAGATCACAACTCACCCCATCCCAACCGTTGAAAACTGGAAAATGCAAGTAGACATTAGAAACTTACTCAAATGACTCGATACGACTCGAAACGAAGTCGGGGCTGAATCGATGCAATACGGGGGGACGCACGGTGGACCCGGGGTACCATTGGCACCCTGGGAGGGGGGTGGCCACCGCCCTACCATGGCGGTACCGCGCCTAGTCTAGAGGACAGCGGCGACACCTTGCTTACCGCGGTCGACCGCAGTCCCCTTTGTCCGGGCCTGTCGGGCTGATGTGAGTCGGCATCAGCCCAACTCCTAGTCACATGTGGAGCCCACTGAATCACGTGTGGACCCCTATACGTGGTCTGTTTTGCCTCCTTTCTCATTTTCCACCCTTTCAAGCTCTATTTTCTCTTTCAACTTGCTGTTTTCTCTCTCAAATCTCCCTCCCAATTGCTCAAGCCATCATTTTCGGTCACAACCCATCCATTTCCATCGTCTACAGCACTCCCTACCTCCCTACCCTCTCCATTCTCTCTCATTTGGGCTCTTACATGCCGTATTTGTAGCTAAAAATCGTGCACACCCCCTACCCCACTCCATCTCTCCATTTTCCTTCTCAAAACCCAGTTCTTTGGGCCTTTACAATCTCTCTTGAGGCTCAAACCCGTGAAGGATCAGCAACTCCAACCCTTTTCTCTCTCTTTCCATCACTTTTCGTCACTTTCCATGGCCCTATTTGAGTTTGTTGCGGCCATTTTCTCCATCTCCACCATCTTTTCTCTAATGGGAAAGAGGAAGAGTGTCGTGGATGAAGTTGGGCCTAGTCGCCCAACCCGTCCAAGGAGAAGGACTGACGCCAGGGCTAGTACAAGTGTCGTCCATGAGCATAGGTCGAAGCGGGACCTAGATCCCTAATTTCCCATCAAAAGAGCGCTACCGATAGGCTTTGAATACGGTCAGTTTGGTGGCCGCAGGGTTGTACTTGAAGCTCATGTAGAAGAGAGGCTGTTTGGACTACACCCGATTATGTACCGCTTGGTGGACGTTGAGTGGGGTCCTATGTTCGAAGGTAAGACTCATGCATGTGAGAATACGATTCGGGCTTTTTACGCCCATATCCAAGACCCATCGCTAAAACCTCTACAGTTTACTGTTTCCATCGCAAGGCCAAATTACACAATCAACGTGGACTTAGTGTCCCGGATCATGGGAATTCCACGTGGTGAAGTACATGTTGGTGAGGATTATTTCAAGAGTGTGCGAGAAAGAGACCGTCGTACGCGATACCTTTGTGGCCGACTGGTTCCCTGGACCAGAGGCAACTGTCTCACATCGATGAGATTGACAGATGATTTTCGTTTGCTTCACTACATTTTCATGTACAACGTGTATCCACGATGGGGCAACTATACGGAGTGTACTCGGTTGATGGTAGACTTCCTGTACAAAGTTAAATATGGGGATAAGTTGTGCCTACCCACATTAGCCCTACTACAGATAGTCCAGACCGTACGCTCCGTTAGGAATGATATTTCACTCCCGTTCGGCCGATTGATATGTAAGATGGCTCGAGAGGTCGGCTATAGACTTAATATGGATGAAATTGCGCCGGTTCAGGTCATGAGCGATGCTACGCTTAACAACATGGGGATCAGCCCTGACAGCCCTAAAGCAGACAATATCGGACATTGATTGTATGATTTGAAATCTTGATCCACTACTGCTTTAACTATCTTCTAGAGTATTTTGTTGTAATTGAATGTTATAAGGGCTATTGTATAGTCCAGGCAATCGGTAATATATCCTAAATTGGTGGATGATGTTGTTTCGCCACACAGGATGTATTTGACCAATCCGAGTCGTGCTTCGGTTGTCGACAGTGGTTAGGCCACGTGGAGTGCTTACGCACTTCATGTCGATTCACTTGATGTGCGCTCATGCTAGTCGAGCTCGTCAAGTAACCCGATTGACCCGATGTATGTTCACCATGTTTGGACGCCACTGCTTGAACCTAAGGTACCAAACTCACCAGTGGACACCCCGTTAACCTTAGTACCTCGATCCGCTAAGACTCATGAGCCAGACATGGTGGTATGGGACACCGTGGTCAAGCTGTCGGCCTACGCTGGGGCGACGAGCCTCCCCGGAGTGACCAGTGGGCAACCCAGACTCGTGAGACGAATACGGTGGTATGAGACACTGTATTTGAGCTGTCGGCCTACACTGTTTTGGTGACGAAGCCGTGTTGGGTGATGGGGGAGTGGTGTAACGATTCCATACAACAGCCCTGGAAGCCCTAGACATGCCCTTTGTAGTGACCTCAAGCATACACCGAACCTGCGTGGAGGCGACGAGCCTTTCTGTTGGATCAGAGTATACACTAGGCCTTTACTAATTTGGCGACGAGCCCTTTTACAGCGACCTAGAATCGCAACATCGTATGAGATTTACTAGGACTGACGACCCTAGAATGGATCCTTGTTTGGGAATGATATAAGGGAGGTACCTTAGTTTCCCAACCCTGCTGTATGAAAAGGACTAATAAGAACTTGGTAATCATATGCATGCATCGCATTACACGTGCATCCAGGCGTAGCAGGTCAAGCACTGAGGCAGTATTGTTCATGTACGAACGTGAGATGAAGTCGTTGAGGAAGCGTAGGCGAGGGCATGCATCATACATTCATATCATTCTTGCATTAACAAGAGTACTTAGGAATGTGTGATTTACTGCTTTATCATTACTGCTTGATTTAATTGATAACATGCTAACCTTTGCTTTATTGTTCCACTGAGTTGATCACTCACTCCCACGTTATGGGACGGTGTTGTACACACCAACCAGACCCTGTTTGAGTTTCAGATGATGGCGATGCTTGCGAAGCGGAGCTGGACTTTTATGATGATGAGGAGGGTTTCTCCTTTATGCAGCTATCAGGCGAGTCTAGGTAGACCATCTTCTGATCGACGAGGTTATAGGGTTGCTGATTAGATGTCATTACACTTTAGTTTGCTCTTTTGGAATACCCTTGTATATTCATTTTGTCCATTTTTTTAAGTATACATTGATATATTTAACCTGGTAACATGTTCACACTCTGGAGACTTACAAAAGTTTATATATGTTATATATCTATCACACTCTTCTGCTTGCGTAATTTAATTGTCTCTGGAGTATGATATGCTTTTTTGGTCTAATCTCCTTCATGTTTCAATGCACTCATCACAAACTTCATTATCTATGTTGCATAAGTGATGCGCTGGAACTCGGGAGCTGAGCTTTGCTCGACCCCCGATTTTCAGGGCGTTACAAGATAGTTTCAGAGCATGATTTGGATTAAACCGGACTTGGGTTATGGTTACACAACATACGTTAACACTTTTTGACATAGGTGGGTGCGAAAGAAATGTAGAATCAAACTTAGGCTTTTCTGGTTCGCCAATTGGCGAAGTTCACCGAAAATGATCGCCGAGATCGAGTTCGTACACCTCCGTGATCGCATGAGGCGACCCCAGATCACTTGTAGACCGTCAAACGATGCGTCTAGATTACAAATGACCCCATCCTAGCCTTTAGAAATTGCTAAATGCGAATATACATCAGATAGTATCCGAAACGGCCCGAATAGGCTCAAAACCGAGGTGGGGTTCAAATCGGGCACTTCTAGAGGGACCCAAGGTGGGCCCCACATATTTTTGGACCAAGGGGGAGGGGAGGACCTCACCCAAATGGCAAGCCCTCGCCAAACACTCCAGAGGTCGGCGAGGCCTCGCCGCCAAACGGGTCAGGCCGGGCGGGCCGGTCAGGCTAATCGCATGTGTGGGGTAGTGTGGCCCACTGACATAAGGGGTTTCGATTTTAAACCCTTCCAAACCCACCTTTCCTTCACAAATTACCATCCCAAGCTCTCCTTTCTCTCCCAAACTTCCGATTTTTCACAAAAATCGTCCCTCCAACCTATTCCTCTTTCGTTTTCGTGCACTACACCCACCACCCTACTGTAAACTCGTCTCCATTGCTGCCTACCCTCTCCATTCCCTCTCATATGAGCTCTTAAATCCTCCATTTGAGGCTCAAATTCGTGTACACCCATGTAACGACCTGTAAATTTCCGTACATTGGGTCGAGTACCACCTCGACCAGAAATCACGTAGGATTAAATCCTTTAGAAATTTAACAAAGTTAACTAAGTACTAAACTCGGTTAGCCATGAAATCCGTTGGGATCGCTTTAAATACGATCTGCGAGACCCAAAACTTGCAGAATTAGTGACTCTAGGTTACCCTAAAGTCTAGAGCCAAACTCATTACCCGTCTGCTCTCGGGAATGAAACGAAACTTCGTATTAGGTCTAGATCGCACATCGGGAGTCCGATTAACACGAAGCTAAGGAACTAGGACCGCCCCACTGGGCTTGACAATCATCTCAAAAATCAGATGATTCCGATGTCCCACGGCCATTCTTTTCGATCCGGAGCGAGGGAGTGTGAAAAACACTAATTCCATCCCAAAATAAATATCTGGAATAGTGATCTGGCATCATTCGGTTGCGCGTCAGTATTAAGCAACCTGACCGTCAGAATCAGACCAAATTACACCCTTGGATTAAGAAAAATTACATTTACATGTACATAGAATTTCTAATCGTGGCCCACTAACCGTTGAACTGAAAGTGGTCCGCCACGTGCGATCTGGGAATCCGATCGAGTCGAAAACATAATCGCACGTAGATCCATAGATGGTGAGCTTAAGTCTGACGTTTGGCTCAAGGAGGGCCACCAGAACCTCCCTTTTGAGCTGAAAAGTGGTGAAATGCCTATATATGCAGCCACCCTTGAACCTGAGTCTATTTTAGAGAAGTTTTTGACTATAAAAGGGGCTTAGAACAGCCCCTCTCACATCCATACGAATTTGGGAGAAAAACCCTAGAGAGAGAGAGAAAGAGAGAGAAGAGCTTAGATTTGTGGGACCACTTCCCTCCTACTGCTTCCACTCATCACACGGCCTACACCGCCTCATTCCTGGCGTTTTCCCGGTGGTATCCATCCCGTTTGGAGGTAAGAAACCCTAAACCTAGGTCTGATTTGAGGTAGGATTGTTGTAGGTTATGAAAAAGCTAATCGATTCCGCTCTTTAGGCTAGAAAACTCCCGTATACGGAAGCTCCAATACCCTTGCTGATTCGTTGAAATTCCAAGGGCCAAGGTGAGGACTTTAAGTGTATAAGTTACGTTTTTCAATGCTTTCAATGTCAGATAATGATAGATTCATGATCTGCGTGTAAATGCACATGTACAAAGTGCTTTCCGTTTCCTGTTTCGATTAACGTTGTAGAATATGGAATTTCACATACTCTAGATATACGTAGAAATACCGTATACGTATTTTTTTCGAAAAAATGTTTGACATGTTTATTTAATGTATGATTATATAATATGTGGATAAAATACTAGTTTGGTGAAAGAAATTGCTAAAATACATGTTCGCTTGTAAATGCCTAATATGTTGAAAATGTGTATTCTAAAAATACCGCATATGTGCGGATTTTGGAAATACAATTGTAATGATTATTTGCTGTATGATTATGATATACATGGGTAAAATACTCACGTGGCGAAGGGACAACCCTAACACGAAATTTGCTAACATACGTCATGTATGTTGGAATAGTGTATTCTAAGTGTTTGTGCAAATGCTTGTATGAGTACATGTTTATGTATTAGTGCCTTAGATAGGCACTGATATGGGATTTCCGACTCCCTTAGAGACATGTAGGATCCCCTCCATGCGGTGGTTCACCACAACCACTCACTTGTAATGTGTACACAATTGCATCCCTATGTGGATAGTGCTTTATCACATGCTTTACAACATGCTTTGCAACATGCTTTACTTCATGTTTTACTTCATGCTTTATAACATGCCTACTAACATGCTTGTATTGCTTGTTTATCATGCTTTACTTCACATGCTATTAATGAAAACTGTTTGAGTTTGGGACTATGTATATGGTCCAAACATTCGGTACCAGACTTGCGGTTATGGCTGAGATTCATATCGCCACAAAGGACGTGTCTGGGGAACCCGAGTCGTACTTCGGTTGGCGATAGTGGTTGGCCACACGGAGTGCTTTTACGCTCCATATCGCTCAACTTGTGGTGCGCTCGAGCTAGTCAGGCTCGTCAACTAAACCGAAGTGTATTGTGTGTTCACCCTGTTTGGTCGCTACTGCTTGAACCTAGGGTACCAAACTTACCAGTGGCGATCCCCGTTTAACCATGGTACCTAGATCCGCTAAGTCGCATGAGCCAGGCATGGTGGTATGGGACACCGTGGTCGAGCTGTCGGCCTACGCTGGGGCCATGTGCCTCCCCGTAGTGACTATTGCGCAACCGAACTCGTGAGCCGAATACGGTGGTATGGGACACTCTATTCGAGCTGTCGATACTTCGGCGAGAGCCGAGTATGGTGAGATCTATACTCGTGCTGACGGGCGACGAGTCCTCCGTAGTATCATCGAGTGTACTCCAAGTGTCTGTGATTGGCGACGAGTTTGTCACAGCAACTAGAGTATGAGTTGAGCCGAGTACGATGAGACCTGTACTCGAGCAGATGGCTAGTGATTGAGCCGAGTACGGTGGGACCTGTACTCGAGCTGACGGCCAGCAATTGAGCCACATACGGTGAGATCTGTATCCGCTCTGACGGGTGACGAGCCCTTTGCGATGCCTTCACTACGCTTCTCAAACTATAATATCGTATGAGAATAACTAGGATTGACGACCCTAGAATGGATCATGTTGGGAATGATACAAGGGAGGTACCTTAGCTTCCCAATACTACTGGTTGAAATGGACTAATAAAAATTTGGTAATCATGAGCATCATCGCATCGCATATGCTTTGTAGATGTGGCGCACTGAGGGAGTTAAGCATTCGCGAACGTAAGATGATGTCGCTTGAGGGTGGTTTGGCAAGGGCATACAGCATCATGTCATATCATTTTTGCACTTAACAAGAGTAGTTAGAAATGTTTGATTTGTATTGCTTTATCATTACTGCTTGATTGATTTGATAACATGTTAACTTATGCTTTAATGTTTCACTGAGTTAGCTACTCACCCCCACGTTACGGGACGGTGTTTGCAACACCCACCAGACTCTGTCGCAGGTGTAGATGGTGCCTTGGTTCAGGAGCCGGAGCTCGACTTTGATGCGGATCAGGAGGAGTTCTCCTTTATGCAGTATTCCGACGGCTTTGCTTAGGCCGGCTGCATCGCGGGATTTTCAGGGCCTCTCTTGAGGATTGTATTTTGGTTTTTGACTTAGAAACAATACATGTATATTGGTACTTAGTTAGTACTCATACTCTGGAGTTCAGAAAATTTTGTTACTTTACATATTTTGAATATAAAATTTCAGTCTTCCGCTTGCCTTTATACAATTGAACTGGAGTATGAATTACTGTTTTGGTATAATCTCATTCATGTTTATTGCGCTAACTCAGACAACATTTAACCAGCATTGTGTATATTGCATAAGTGATGCGTTGGAACTCGGGAGTTGAGTTCATACTCGACCCCCGAATTTCAGGGTGTTACAACCCACTACTTATCCCCTTTCTTCATCTCCCCTCTTTATTCCCTTTTATTTGAGCCTTTACACACCCCTTGGAGGCTCAAATCCGTGGAGACCTAAAGACTCCAACCTTTTTCTCCCTTTTCTTCACTTTCTTCATAGCTCTATTCAAAGTTGTTATGGCCAGTTTCTCAATTTCCACATTTCTCTCTCTCTCATGGAAAAGAGAAAGGGTGTCGTGGATGAAGCGAGCCTAGTCGCCCTACTCGTGCAAGGAGACCAAGAGGCGACGCCGCAAGCACGGGCATTGCACATGAGGTACGAACTAAGCGGGACGTCTATCCCCAGGCTCCTCTCCCAAGAGCTCTACTGGCGGAGTTGTCCCATGGACGATATGCGGGCCGTAGGGTCCTTTTTGAAGCTCAGGTGTATGGGCGGCTTATCGGGGAGTATCTATTATTGGAGCGCCTGGCTGAGGCTGGTTGGGGCCCTGTGTTTGAAGGAAAATATCGTGCAAATGTGGGCACTGTCCGTGCATTCTATGCCCATATTCGAGAGCCTACGCTGGTTTACTTGCAGTTCAAGATCCCATTCAGTACAGATCGGGAGGCCACAATTGACGTTGGTCTGATAGCACAACTCTTGGGCATACCGCTTGATCAAGTTCACGTAAGCAAGAAGAATCTGAAGAGTGCACGTGAAAGGGATCGCCGTACGCGTTCTCTTTGTGACCGACTGGTACAGTGGCAGCCCAACAATAGCCTCCTGGCGTCAAACATGACGAATGATTTCCGCCTACTCCACCATATTTTACGTTTAACGTGTACCCCAGGTGGGGTAATCGCAGTGAGTGCACGCGCCTGATGGTAGATTTCTTGTATCAAGCAGGGTAGGGTGAGAAGTTGTGCGTGCCTACGTATGTTCTGCGGTAGATAGTTCTTACCGTACGCTCCAATAGAAAGACTGATTTTGCTTCCCTTTGGCCGGCTTATATGCAAGATTATACGCGAGTTCGACTACAGTCTTGGCCCAGAACTCCCAGTGCCGCAACATTTCATCGACGAAACTACTCTCAATCAGATGAAAATCGGGCCACGGCAGCGGCAAGCCCGACTTGATGAGGGTGAGGATGAGACGGCTAGTGAGGAGTATGAAGAGGAAAGCAGGGAAGAGATAGTAGAGGAAGAGAGCGAGGAGGAAGAGGAGGCCCAGGATACGGAGGAGAGCTCCCCTCCTACGCCACCTGGGCAGGACACTGATCGATCAGCTAGGGATGCTCGTATAGCTCAACTTGAGGAGGATTATGCTATCCTACGTCAGGGTCAGGCTGTCCTACGACAGGATATTATGGATCTTCGAGGCCTCGTTAAGTACAAGTTTAAGAAGGTGACTCGCACATTAAAGTCTATCCTGTGCTGCTTACAGGATAAGGGTGCCCCTCCTCCGTCGCCAGACTCGAATGCCTAGTCATCCCTGCTGTTGTCTTGCAGCTTGTTTTGGTTACTGCTTTATGTTATGTTTGTGTTCGTGTTGTTGGGCCTAGAAGTGTAGTAGTTAGTAGAATGTTTTCAGTATTTGAAGTTTTGGTTGTAGTAGCTAACATGCATCTTCTGTCATGATTCATGTAACTCTGTATTCCATGTATTATGACAAATTTTGGTGAATGAAATGCATGAAGTTACTTTAATTTATGTATGAATGTTGTGTAATAAGTTTGTGTGTATGCTGAATCTGACCTGGATTGCACCATATGTTGTATAGGGTATGCCACGGAAGGTCGCACGGAGCACGGCACGCCTCGCACTTATTGATTTGATGGATCAGGCACCTCCCCAATGTGATGGTCATACGAACCCTAGTGTAGGCCCTGTCCGTGACGCTATGCTTAAGTCTCAGCCATTTATTGGTCCTGCAGTTGGACCGCCACCGTACACAGCACCGGTTCGTGAGCAGAACGGTGAATCTTCTTTGACGCAGCATGTGCCACAGTCAGCCTCACCTATGGATAGGTTAGAGCATTTATTGATGATGATGCACCAGCATAGGTGCACCACCAGCTGCAGCTTTTGGCTACTATTGCAGGGGCCTTCGCTCAGGGTGGGAGTGCGACTCCACCTTCACCATCCGTACGCCCTGCTGAGACTGAAGGGCCTTCTGCTCAGGATGAGGGTACGCCTCCCCTAACTCCTGCTGCATACCCTACGGGGAATCTGGGTACGAGCGGTCTCCTTGAGTGATTCCAGCATTTGAAGCCTCCTACCTTTACGGGTTCTCACAGACCCGAGGAGGCCGAATATTGGCTCGACCGCATCTCCAAGATGCTGAGGATGCTACATTGTACCGAGCAGGAGCAGGTCAAGTTGGCCACCTTTCTATTTGAAAAGGAGGCTAGCTTGTAGTGGGATAGTGTTCTGCGGATAGTTGCAGTTGACTATATATGAACATGGGCAGCTTTTGAGTTCCGCTTTCATGAGAAGTACTATCCCCAGACGTACCGGCACGAGAAGGAGAACGAATTCTTGTGCCTCAGATAGGGAGGCATGATAGTGACAGAGTATGAGCATTGGTTCACGGAGTTGGGCCGATATGTTCCTGCGATACTTGCCGACGCACAGATGCGGATGCGGCACTTTTCCGAGGGCCTGCGCCCAGATATTCGCTCAAAGATGTGTTGTGATAGCATACCCTCCTATGCTGAGTTAGTACACATGTCTATGCGGGCAGAGCAGGATGGGGATCAGTTGACATGTTCTCGTGGGGTTATGGTTACTCGACCACTACCAGATATGCCGAGCAGGCCATTCCTCGGCAAGAGGCCTCGCACAGACTCTCCTCCTAGGATTACGGCCCCATTAGTTCGAATGAGGCGCCCGGGTATGACATGCCCTTATTGTGGGAGGCCAGGCCACCCAGCGGAGAGCTGTTTCGCATGTATGAGAGACAGCGGGTTTTCACCGCTGTAAAGGATCAACCGCCAGGTTTCCCAGGCCATTTCAGCACCACCCCTGTGCACTGTCCCTATAAATCTATCATTCTGACCCCCTGCACCTCGATTTAGGCCGCCTCAGCGACCTATGGTGCCTCAGCCCAACCGACCTCAGTAGACACGCGTTGATCCACTTACAGCGGACACAGCGGAAAGCCAGAGACAGCGCCTTCAACATCTATGGCCTTCGAGGTCACTGCACATGTCCAAAGTACTCCTATTTTCTTATTAGTGGACACTGGGTCCACTACCTCCATCATTTCATGTGCGGCAGTTAAGCGTCTAGCTTTACATACTACCCCCACGAAGGGAGTGAGACTCACTACTACTACTGGGACTTTTTCGGATGTCACACGGACGTGTGAGGGTTGCTCAGTAGACTTGGGTAGCAGGACAGTATTCGTTGACCTCATTGTCGCCCCGCTATGGCACTACAACATTATCCTCGGTATGGATTGGCTCACCGAGATGAAGGCTGAGATTGATTGAGATAATCGGGTCGTGACAGCCAACGGACCTAACGGCACGACCTTTACATTTCCAGTACAGGTCAGTTGTACTACCGTATCAGTTGCTACGCTGCTTTAGTAGAACATGTTGATGGACTGACGTTAGGGAACATCTAGTAGTTCAGGAATTTGAGGATGTGTTCAAGAAGATCCCTGGATTACCTCCTCGGCGTGAGATTGATTTTACTATTGATCTTGTGCCTGGCGCGACCCCCGTTTCATTACCTATGTATCGGATGCCTCCAAGTGAGATGGAGGAACTGAGGAAACAGATTGATGAGCTGGTAAAGAAGGACTTCATACGACCCAATGTGTCTCCTTGGGGAGCACCTGTGTTGTTTGTCAAGAAGAAAGATGGGTCGCAACGATTATGTATTGATTACCGTAGGTTGAACCAATTGATCGTGAAGAACAAGTATCATTTGCCCAGGATAGACGATCTGTTTGATCAGTTGAAAGGGGCGTGATACTTCTCGAAGATTGATCTACAGTCAGGGTATCATCAGTTGCGTGTCAGAGATGAGGACGTGCAGAAGACGGCCTTCAGGACCAGTTTTGGGCATTACGAGTTCCTCGTGATGTCGTTCGGTCTTACGAATGCGCCAGTCGTGTTCATGGATTTCATGAACCGGATATTTCGGTCATTTCTATACCGATTTGTTATCGTGTTTATCAATGACATCCTGATATACTCTGTGAGTCTGGAAGAGCATGAGGAACACCTACGAGCCGTCTTGGATACGCTGAAGAAGAACCAGTTGTTCGTACTGTACGAGAAATGCGACTTCTGGAAAGAGGAAGTCAAGTTCCTGGGACATGTGGTGTCCAAGGAAGGGATAGCTATGGACCTTGCTAAGGTAGCCATGGTTCAGGACTGGAAGCGCCTGGTTCGGTTACTGTGGTGAGGAGTTTTCTTGGTCTGGAGGGTTACTATCGACGATTCATTCAGGATTTCTTGAAGATAGCCAGACCGTTGTCTCAGTTGACACGGAAGGATCTAAAGTTCGCCTGGAATGAGAAGGCAGAAGCAGCTTTTCAGGAGCTGAAGGATAGGCTGACGTCTGCCCCTGTGCTAGTATTGCCAGATCAAGGGGTCAAGTATATGATTTACACCGACGTGTCTCGAGTTGGTTTGGGATGTGTCCTTATGCAGAAAGACAGGGTGATTGCATATGCCTCGAGACAGTTGAGGAAACACGAGGAGAATTACCCTAGCACGACCTCGAGTTAGCAGCGTCATATCGCTTAAAGCTCTACACCTCTACGAGAGAGTTCGAGCCTGCGACGACATTAGCTACTCTATATTCGATTCATGATTGAGGAGTTTACTCTACGGACAGAGCTGAGCTCGCTATTCTGACGTCACTCAGTGGCTCTTATAGAGGAATATGAGGCAACGTCGATGGATGGAAACCTTGAAGGACTTTAAGTTCGAGGTTTCCTACCATCCTGGCAAGGCCAGCCTTGTAGCAGACGCGTTGAGCTGCAAGAAGGCTATAGTATTTATGGCTCCGCTTATGATAGCAGAGTGGGATATAGTAGAGTTCGTGCGGGACTTCTAGCAGAAACCACCATGGAGGAGCCATTTGAGAGTGTCGCTCACATTCAGGTGCGGCCAGTTATTGACGATAGGATTATTGAAGCCCAAAAGACGATGAGTCGCTGATTAAGCTTAAAAAGCTGGCTAGCGACGACGAGGACTCCGAGTGGAGAGTTGCACGGATGGGGGCCTACGATACCGTGGCCGCCTATGCGTCCCAGACATTCATGACTTGAGACAGGAAATTCTCAAGCCTGTCCACAGATCGAAGCTTGCGATGTATCCTGGTAGCACGAAGATGTATCGAGACATGAAGAGATCATACTGGTGAGACAATATGAAGTTCATATAGCAGAATATGTCTCCCGATGTCTCACGTGTCAGCAGGTCAAGGCAGAACATCGCCAACCTCCTGGACTCCTTCAGCCCATGCCCATAACTGAATGAAAATGAGACTTCATTTCTATGGACTTCATATCGGGGCTACCGAAGACGAGGAAGGGACATGATTCCATCTGTGTGATCGTCGACCGGTTGACAAAGTCGGCTCATTTCCTTCCGATCAGAGTTTCGAACTCTGCAGACGAGTTGGCTAGATTGTACATTAAGGAGATAGCGCGTCTGCATGGAGTTCCCTTGGAGATTGTGTCGGACAGAGACACACAATTTACATCTATCTTCTGGACTCGTATCCAGGAAGCGATGGGTGTGAAGTTGAAGTTCAGTACCGCGTTCCACCCACAGACCGATGGGCAAACGTAGCGAGTGAATCAGATTTTGGGCTTGTGTTTTGGACTTCAAGGACAGTTGGGATGACTGTCTCCCGTATGCAGAGTTTTCCTACAATAACAGCTTTCAGGCGAGTATTGGTATGACTCCTTACGTGGCCTTATACGGGCACCCTTGCCGAGCACCGCATTACTGGGCAGAGGTTGGCGAACGCAGTTTGATTGGCCCAGAGTTAGTACAAGCGACCTCAGAGAAGATCGACATTATCAAGCGTCATTTCTTACAGCGCAGAGCAGACAGAAAAGCTACGCCAATACGAGGCTGCGACCGCTAGAGTTCGAAGTTGGGGACCATGTATTCCTCTGAGTTTCCCCCATGAAGGGAGTCTTTCGGTTTGGCAAGAAGGGGGAAACTTACACCCGCGTTACAGGCGGTCCTTGGCCCATTCCAGATATTAGACCTAGCTAGTGGGTGGGTGGCATACCGTCTTGCTTTGTCCACACCACTTGCGGGCGTACACAACGTATTTCATGTATCTATGCTGAAGAAATACGTTCCTGACCCTTCCCACATTATCAAGTGGGAGCGGGTATAGTTGAGCGAAGACGCTATATATGTACTGCGTCCGATGCGTATTCTAGACAGGAAGGAGCAGGTGTTGCGTAGCAAGGTCATCCCACTTGTGAAAGTATTATGGACGCATCACAGTGAGGAAGAGGCTACTTGGGAGATAGAGGCCGAGGTCAGAAAGAACTACCCTCACATTCTCGAGGAGTACGAAAATGTACTAATTCGAGGATGAAATTTTTCTTTAAGGGGGGTAGATTGTAACGTCTCGAAAAATTTCATACAAAGACCCGAGTACCACCTCAGGTAGAAATCACTCAGGATCAAATCCTTTAGGAATTAGACAAAAGTAACTAAGTGTTAAACTAGTTTAGCTACGAAATCCATTTGATTCACTTTAAATACGATCTATAAGGCGTAAAACTTGTAGAATCATTGAGGCTAGGTTACCCTAAATCTAGGATCAATCTCATTACCCAATTGCTCTCGAGAGCACGTTGAAACTCCGTATCGGATCTGGACCGCACGTCGAAAGTCCGAATAATACGAAGTTATATAATTAGGACCGCCTTGCTAGGCTTGACAACCATTTCGGAAATCAAATCTAGATAGTGTCCCGGGGCTATTCGCTCGAGCCCGGAGTGAAGTGTGTGAGAAAACATGATTTTCTTTAGAAATTAAATCTAATTTAAGTAATCTGAGACTTGTCACTTGCGGGCCAAAAATAAGCAATCAAACCGTCAAAATCCGACCCAAATACACCCTCGGATCAGGAGAAATTTCATACACAGGTCAGTGTACTTGTAACCCTGATCGAGTTTCGATGACCGTTGAGCTGAAACTAGTCCGCCACAAGTGATCCGGAAACCCGATTAGAACGAAAACTTAACTCAACCCAGATCCATGGTCAGGGAACTTAAGTCCGACCTTTGGCTCAAGGGGGGCTCCGGAAGTGCTCTATTGAGACGGAACAGCCTCCCTTTGGACATAACCTAAGTATACCTTGGCCCTGGGCCTATTTCTGGCAATTCTGGGCTTATATAAGGACCTTAAACCCTCTCTCATTCACTGCATACGAATTTGAGAAAACTCTAGGAGAGAGAAGAGAGTAAAGAGAGAGAAAGTGTGAGAGAAATGGGAGGAGATTCATGTTGCTCTATCCTGCTATTCTACGTGCCTATACATCACTACCGTATTGCTTTTCCGGCGATTCTGATTCCGTTTTTGGGTAAGAAATCCTAACCCTAATCAGTTCTAGATATCCAACTAGTGTAAGTGATGAAATAGCTAACCTATTTCATGCCATAGGTTACCGTTTTGCCGTTGTTAAAGACTTGGTGTTTAAACTGAGTCTGTTACTCGGTTCTACGGCATAATGCGAGGAATTTAAACGTATAGGTTATGGTTTTCAAGGCTTTCAATGTCAGTTAATGATATATTACTGACGTGGATGTTATTGCACATGTACAAAGTGTTGTCCGTTTCATTTTTCAGATATACATTAACTATGTTGAATGTACTATATTCCTCGTATTTGTAGAAAATACCGTATACGTATGAAATATGGATTTGTGCTTAACATGATTAATTGCTGTCTAAGTATACTAAATGCATGTGTATCAACTTCTGGGTGAACGGATTAGCTTAATACCTGTTATATTAACATACGTCGTGTATGTACAAGTTGTAGCCTAAGTGTTTGTAAAAATGTCTAAGTGAGTATAAACTATGCATTAGTGTACGGCATGACTTACCGTCGTGGATATGTGATTGTTGTATAGGCGGTAATCCTTTGACGAAAGGACTTGCCCTAATACGTATTCTAACTACTACATATCATGTATGATGTTATGTGCAGACTAAGTGTATGTAAAAATGTCTGTATGAGTAAGTGCTTATAAATTCTTCTGTAATTGGGTGTTGAGATATGATTCTCAACTCCTTTAATTATGTGTATGCTTTCCTCCATGTACCGTATATTATAGTGTTTGTTTATCTATGTACTGCATATGT
>JAJHSJ010000014.1:35764904-35839289 GCA_021015155.1 Magnolia officinalis
TTTGCAAAACTTTTATCTACGAAAATGTTCGTCGCTAAAAACATTTGCAAAACTTTTAGCTACGAAAATTTTCGTCGCTAAATGTCTCTTTTTTTTAAAAAAAAATATTCCAGCACAAAATTCCTGATAAAACACCTGCTACAATATATTTCATCATGCTTCATCATGATATACAACTGTTATATAATATATTTCATCATATTCACATTCACATCCATCTAAACCCAAACTAGTAAATCCATCCAAACATAAACTACATTCATCCAAACACCACAATCTTATCCCATCACATTCATTCATGCAAAAATACAATATAAGCTTAACATCATAAACACAAAAATACTCTAAACCTTAACCTAAACCTATAACCAATAACTTATAACCTAAACTTAAAACCTAAACCTTAACCTAAACCTAACCTATAACCTATAAGTTTAGGTTTAGGAAATCGGGTTCGGGATCGTGTTTAGGTTTGGGTTTTCAAGTTTAGGTTTAGGTTTAGGTTAGGGGGTTGAGATTAGGATTAGGTGTAGGTTTAGGTTTAGGGATTTGAGAATACGTTAAGGTTTAGGTTTAACAAATCGGGTTCTGGTTATAGGTTTAGGTTTAGGTTAGGTTATAGGTTACGGTTTAGGAAATTGAGTTTAGGTTATAGGTTAAGGTTTAGGTTTAGGTTTAGTTGAGAATAGGTTTAGGTTAAGGTTATAAGTTTAGGTTTAGGAAATCGGGTTCGGGTTCGGGATCGGATTTTCAAGTTTAGGTTTAGGTTTAAGTTAGGGAGTAGAGATTAGGATTAGGTGTAGGTTTATGTTTTGGGATTTGAGAATATGTTAGGTTTAGGTTTAGGTTTAGGTTTAATGTTATAGGTTTAAGGTTTAGGTTATAGGTAAGTTTTAGGTTTAGGGAATTGAAATAGGTTAAGGTTTAGGTTTAGGAAATCGGGTTCGAGTTCGGGAACGGGTTAGGTTGGGTTTCAAATTTAGGTTTAAGTTTTGGGAGGGAGTCGAGATTAGGATTAGGTGTATGTTTAGGTTTAGGGATTTTGAGAATACATTTAGGTTTTAGGTTTGTAACGTCTCGAAAAATTTCATACAAAGACCGAGTACCACCTCAGGAGGAAGGAATCACTCGGGATCAAATCCTTTAGGAGTTAGACAAAAGTAACTAAGTGCTAAACTAGTTTAGCTACGAAATCCGCTTGATTCACTTTAAATACGATCTGTAAGGCACAAAACTTGTAGAATCATTGACGCTAGGTTACCCTAAAATCTAGGATCAATCTCATTACCCAGTTGCTCTCGAGAGCACGTTGGAAACTCGTATCGGATCTGGACTGCACATCGAAAATCCGAATAATACGAAGTTATATAATTAGGACCGCCTTTCTAGGCTTTACAAACCATCTCAGAAATCGAATCCAGATAGTGTCCCGGGGCTATTCGCTCGAGCCCGGAGTGAAGTGTATGAGAAAACGTGGTTTTCTTTAGAAATTAAATCTAATTTAAGTAATCTGAGACTTGTCACTTGCGGGCCAAATATAAGCAATCAGACCGTCAGAATCCGACCCAAATACACCCTCGGATCAGGAGAAATTTCATACACAGGTCAGTGTACTTGTAACCCTGATCGAGTTTCGATGACCGTTGAACTGAAACTGGTCTGCCACATGCGATCTAGAAACCCGATTAGAACGAAAACTTAACTCAACCAGATCCATGGTCAGGGAGCTTAAGTCCGACCTTTGGCTCAAGGGGGGCTCCGGAATTCCTCCATTGAGACGGAACAGCCTCCCTTTGGACATAACCTAAGTATACCTTGGCCCTGGGCCTATTTCCGGCAATTTTAGGCTTATATAAGGACCTTAAACCCTCTCTCATTCACTCCATACGAATTTGAGAAAACCCTAGGAGAGAGAAGAGAGTAAAGAGAGAGAAAGTGTGAGAGAAGTGGGAGGAGATTCCTGTTGCTCTATCCTGCTATTCTACGTGCCTATCCATCACTACCGTATCGCTTTTCCAGCGATTCTGATTCCATTTTTGGGCAAGAAATCCTAAGTCTAATCAGTTTTAGAGATCCAACTAGTGTAAGTGATGAAATAGCTAACCTATTTCATGCCATAGGTTGTCGTTCTACCGTTGTTAAAGACTTGATGTTTAAACTGAGTCTGTTACTCGCTTCTACGGCATAAGGTGCGGACTTTAAACGTATAGGTTATGGTTTTCAAGGCTTTCAATGTCAGTTAATGATATATTACTGACGTGGATGACTATTGCACATGTACAAAGTGTTGTCGTTTCATTTTTCAGATATACGTTAACTATGTGAATGTATTGTATTCCTCGTATTGTAGAAAATACCGTATACGTATGAAATACGGATTTGTGCTAGCCATGATTAATTGCTGTCTAGGTATACTAGATGCATGTGATCAACTTCTAGGTGAACGGATTAGCTTAATACCTGTTATATTAACATACGTCTGTATGTACAAGTTGTAGCCTAAATGAGTATAAATATGCATAGTGTAGCAGTTTGTACGTTTTTAGTGTACGACCAGCCATGACTAACCGTCATGAATATGTGATTGTTGTATAGGCGGCAATCCTTTGAACGAAAGGACTTGCCCTAATACGTATTCTAACTACTACATACCATAATGATGTTATGTGCAGACTAAGTGTATGTAAAAATGTCTGTTGAGTAAGTGCTTATAAATTCTTCTCTAATTGGGTGTTGAGATATGATTCTCAACTCCTTTAACTATGTGTATGTTTTCCTCCATGTACCGTATATTATAGTGTTTGTTTATCTATGTAATGCATATGTATAAATCTATGTTTATGTTGTATCCATAAAATGCAAGAACAAAGCTGTGAAGGGTGATGGGGGAGTGGTGTAAGGATTTCGTGCAACAGCCCTAACAGCCCTAAGGCGGACAATATCGGACATTGATTGTATGATTTGAAATCTTGATCCATTACTGTAACGACTTGGAAAATTCCGTACAAAGGCCCGAGTACCACCTCAGGCAAAAATCCCTCAGGACCAAATCCTTTAGAAATTAGAAGAGGATTAACTAGTGTTAAACTAGATTGCATACGAAATCTGCACGAATCACTTTAAATACGATCTGCAAGACCCAAAACTTGTGGAATCGTTGACGCTACATTACCCTAAAATCTAGGATCAATCTCATTACCCGTCCGTTCTTGGGAGCATCACGAAACTCCGTATCAGATCTAGTCCGCACATCAAAAATTTGAATAATACGAGGTTATAAAATTAGGACCGCCTTGCTGGGCTTGATAACCATCTCGAAGATCAAATCCAGATAGTGTCCCACGGCTATTCGCTTGAGCCCGGAGTGAAGAGTGTGAGAACACTTGGTTTTCTTTAGAAATCAAATCTCATTTAAGTAATCTGAGACTTGTTACTTGCGGGCTTGATATAAGAAATCAGACCGTCAAAATCTGACCCAAATACACCCTCGGATCAGGAGAAATTTCATATACATGGCAGTGTACTTGAAATCCCCGATAGAGTTTCAGTGACCGTTGAACTGAAACTGGTCTGCCACGTGCGATCTGAGAATCCGACTGGAACAAAAACTTAACTATACCTATATCCAATGTTAGTGAGCTTAAGTCCAACCGTACACAGAAAAGGTGCCTCCAGAAGTGCTCCGTTGGATCGAAATGGACCCACTTTGGATATAACCTAAGTATACCTTGAACCTAGGTCTATTTTGGTGATGTTTTAGGCTATATAAGGACCTTAAACCCTCTCTCATTCAGCCCATACGAATTTGAGAAAACCCTAGGAGAGAGAAGAGAGAAAAGAGAGAGAAAGTGTGAGAGAAGTGGAGGATCTCCCTGATACTCTACCTGCCACTATACAAGCTTAACCACCTCTTTCTAATCGCTTTCCCGGTGGTGATTTCAGCTTCATTTCTAGGTAAGAAACCCTAACCCTACTCTGATCTAGGGTTATGATCATTGCAAAGGATGAAATAGCTAATCTATTTCATTCTATAGGTTGCCAAATTGCCGTACACGAAGACTTAGCAAATATATCGAGTTCATTACGCTTCTACGGCATAAGGTGCGGACTTTAGGTGTATAGGTTATGGTTTTCAAGGCTTTCAATGTCGGTTAATGATTTATAACTGACAAGGGTGCTATTACACATGCAAAATGCGTCGATTGTTTCGTTATACGAGTTTATGTGAGATATGTAGGATTTAGGCTATTCTATGCATATGTTGAAATGTTTGATTTTTTTGGATTTTGGATTTGTACTTAACATGTTTATTTGTCGTAAATATAGGCTTAATACATGTGTGACAACTCCTTAGTGAAAGGACTTGCCTAAATCACGTCATGACAAAAATACGTTATATGTGATAAATGTGTAGCCCAAGTGTTTGTAGAAATGTTTAAGTAAACACGGATCCCAGAGTCATGCATGCCATTATTTCCATCGTGAGTATACACGTGTGATATATGGGGCAACTCCCTAGTGAAAGGATTTGGTCTAGCACATGTGCAATTCATCATACATCATGTATGATGATGTTGTAGTCTAGTGTTTGTGAAAATGCCTAAATGTGCTAGCGTTCGTCTAGTACACCTTGTTTGTGGATCGAGATACAAATCTCGGTTACTTTAATTGTGTGAATGATTTCCTACATGTATGCTTTATTGTAAATTGTTTTACTTATGCAATGATTATGTGTGTGAAATCGTGTTTGTATTGTAATATGCTTTGATTGTAAATTCTGTTTCATAATATGCTTATGTGATTGAAATTCTTGAACCTATGGAATCCATGACGGTGGATTGCCTCATATGATTACATGATGAAATGGATTGAGTTTGGGACTGTGAAGTAGTCCAGGAAATCGGAAACGGAGATGAATGTGTGGCTGAGATTCATTCGCCATGCGAGATGTGTTCGACGAACCCGAGTCGTACTTCGGTTGGCGGCAGTGGTTAGGCCACACGAAGTGCTTGCGCTTCATGTCGTTTAATTGGTCGTACGCTCGAGCTATCTGAGCTTGTCAAGTAACCCGATCTGTCCTATGTATGTTCGCCATGTTTGGACGTCTCTGTTCGAACTTAAAATACCAAGCTTACCAGTGGAATCCCGTTAACCGTGGTACCTCGATCCGCTAAGACTCATGAGCCGGGCATGGTGGTATGGGACACCGTGGTCGAGCTGTCGGCCTACGCTGGGGCCACGAGCCTCTCCGTAGTGACTATTGAGCAACCAGACTCGTGAGCCGAATACGGTGGTATGGGACACTGTATTCGAGCTGTCGGCCTACACTGATAAGGTGATGGTGGAGTGGTGTAACGATTCCGTGGTAACAACCCTGACAGCCCTTTGTAGTGACCTCGAGAGTACTCTAAGTCTACGTGGAGGCGATGACCCTTCCGTAGCAACAAGAGTACAAACTAGGCCTGTATTGATAAGGTGATGGGGGAGTGGTGGACAGTTCGTGTAACAGCCCTGACAGCCCTGCAAGCAACAGAGAACCACACTATCGTATGAGATTATCTAGGACTGACAACCCTAGAATGGATCATTGTTTGGGAATGATATAAGGGAGGTACCCTAGTTTCCCAATTGATGCTGTTTGAAATGGACTAATAACAACTCGGTAATCATGCTCATCATCGCATTGCATGTGCCTGGAAGATGTGGAGCACTGAGGGATGAACGCATGCCGCGGATGTAAGATGGTGCCGTATGAGGGTGGTTAGGCGAGGGGCATGCATCACGATTGCATTTCATACTTGCATTAACAAGAGTACTTAAGATTGTTGATTGTACTGCTTTATCATTACTGCTTGACTGATTGATAACATGTTAACCTATGCTTTATTGTTCCACTGAGTTAGCTACTCACTCCCACGTAACGGAACGGTGTTCTGGACACCCACCAGACTTTGTCTTAGATGCAGGTGGTACGACGATTCACAGGAGGGACCCTGATTACTATGATGATCAGGGTGAGTTTCCCTATATGCAGTTCTCCGGCGGCTTTGCTTAGGCTATCAGATTGACGGGGCTACAGGGTATACCATTATAGTTGTACCATTTTTGGCATTTTGATTTTTGAAACAAATACATGTATATGGTGACTCAGTAAAGTGTTCATACTCTGGAGACCGATTGTGACATTTCTAGCTTTATATACATTTATATACATCTTTCAGTCTTCCGCTTGTGTTTTATAACTTGATCTGGAGTATGAATTACTGTTTTGGTATAATCTCACTCATGATTATTACACTAACACAGACAACATTCAATCATAAGCATTTATGTTGCATAAGTGATGTTTTGGAACTCGGGTGTTGAGTTGCTACTCGACTCCCGATTTTCAGGGCGTTACAAGTTGGTATCAGAGCATGATTTGGATTAACTGGACCTGAGTTATGGTCTCACGACGTACGCTGACGCATTTCGACATAGGAGGGTGCGAGAAACATGTAGAAACAGTCATACGTATCTCGACTTCGCCAAGTGGCGAAGTTCACCGAAATCGGTCGCTTTGTTTAAGTCTGTACTCGACCGTGATCGCACGAGTCAATCCCAAAATACTTCTAGACCGTCAAACGACGGGTTAGATCACAACTCACCCCATCCCAACCGTTGAAAAACTGGAAAATGCAAGTAGACATTAGAAACTTACTCAAATGACTCGATACGACTCGAAACGGAGTGGGGCTGAATCGATACAATACGAGGGGACCCACGGTGGACCCGGGTACCATTGGCACCCTGGGAGGGGGGTGGCCACCGCCTATCTCGGGGGTACCGTACCTAGTCAAGAGGACAGCGGCGGCACCATGCTTACCGCGGTCGACCGCGGTCCCCTTTGTCTGGGCCTGTCGAGCCGATGTGAGTCGGCTTCGGCCCAACTCCTAGTCACGTGTGGAGCCCACTAAACACATGTGGACCCCTATACGTGGTCTGTTTTGCCCCCTTTCTCATTTCCCACCCTTTCAAACCCTATTTTCTCTTTCAACTTGTTGTTTTCTCTCTCAAATCTCCCTCCCAATCGCTCAAGCCATCATTTTCGGTCACAACACATCCATTTCCATCATCTACAGCACTCCCTACCTCCCTACCCTCTCCATTCTCTCTCATTTGGGTTCTTACATGCCCTATTTGTAGCTAAAAATCGTGCACACCCCCTACCTCACTCCATCTCTCCATTTTCCTTCTCAAAACCCAGTTCTTTAGGCCTTTACAACCTCTCTTGAGGCTCAAACCCGTGGAGGATCAGCAACTCCAGCCCTTTTCTCTCTCTTTCCATCACTTTTCGTCAATTTCCATGGCCCTATTTGAGTTTGTTGCGGCCATTTTCTCCATCTCCACCATCTTTTCTCTAATGGGAAAGAGGAAGAGTGTCATGGATGAAGCTGGGCCTAGTCGCCCAACCCGTCCAAGGAGAAGGACTGACGCTGGGGCTAGTACAAGTGGCGTCCGTGAGCATAGGTTGAAGCGGGACCTAGATCCCCAAGTTCCCATCGAAAGAGCGCTACCGATAGGCTTTGAATACGGTCAGTTTGGTGGCCTCAGGGTTGTACTTGAAGCTCATGTAGAAGAGAGGCTGTTTGGACTACACCCGATTATGGACCGCTTGGTGGACGTTGAGTGGGGTCCTATGTTCGAAGGTAAGACTCATGCATGTGAGAATACGGTTCGGGCTTTTTACGCCCATATCCAAGACCCATCGCTAGAACCTCTACAGTTTACTATTTCCATCGCAAGGCCAAATTACACAATCAACGTGGACTTAGTGTCCCGGGTCATGGGAATTCCACGTGGTGAACTACATGCTGGTGAGGATTATTTCAAGAGTGTGCGAGAAAGAGACCGTCGTACGCGATACCTTTGTGGCCGACTGGTTCCCTGGACCAGAGGCAACTGCCTCACATCGACGAGATTGACAGATGATTTTCGTTTGCTTTACTACATTTTCATGTACAACGTGTATCCACGGTGGGGCAACTGTACGGAGTGTACTCGGTTGATGGTAGACTTCCTGTACAAAGTTGGACATGGGGATAAGTTGTGCCTACCCACATTAGCCCTGCTACAGATAGTCCAAACCGTACGCTCCGTTAGGAATGATATTTCACTCCCATTCGGCCGATTGATATGTAAGATGGCTCAAGAGGTCGGCTATAGACTTAATATGGATGAAATTGAGCCGGTTCAGGTCATAAGCGATGCTACGCTTAAGAACATGGGGATCAGCCCTGACAGCCCTAAAGCAGACAATATCGGACATTGATTGTATGATTTGAAATCTTGATCCATTACTGCTTTAACTATCTTCTAGAATATTTTGTTGTAATTAATGTGATTAGGGCTATTGTATAGTCCAGGCAATCAGTAATAGATCCTAGAATGGTGGATGATGTTGTTTCGCCACACAGGATGTATTCGACCAATCTGAGCCGTGCTTCGGTTGTCGACAGTGGTTAGGCCACGCGGAGTGCTTACACACTTCATGTCGATTCACTTGATGTGCGCTCATGCTAGTCGAGCTCGTCAAGTAACTCGATTGACCCGATGTATGTTCACCATGTTTGGACGCCACTGCTTGAACCTAAGGTACCAAACTCACCAGTGGACACCCCGTTAACCTTAGTACCTCGATCCGCTAAGACTCATGAGCCGGGCATGGTGGTATGGGACACCGTGGTCGAGCTGTCGGCCTACACTGGGGCGACGAGCCTCCCCGTAGTGACCAGTGAGCAACCCAGACTCGTGAGACGAATACGGTGGTATGAGACACTGTATTTAAGCTGTCGGCCTACACTTGTTTGGTAACGAAGCCATGTTGGGTGATGGGGGAGTGGTGTAACGATTCCATACAACAGCCCTGGAGCCCTAGACATACCCTTTGTAGTGACCTCAAGCATACATCGAACCTGCGTGGAGGCGACGAGCCTTTCTGTAGGAATCAGAGTATACACTAGGCCTTTACTATTTGGCGACGAGCCCTTTTACAGCGACCTAGAATCGCAACATCGTATGAGATTTACTAGGACTGACGACCCTAGAATGGATCCTTGTTTAGGAATGATATAAGGGAGGTACCTTAGTTTCTCAACCCTGCTGTATGAAAAGGACTAATAAGAACTCGGTAATCATATGCATGCATCGCATTACGCGTGCGTTCAGGCATAGCAGGTCAAGCACTGAGGCAGTATTGTTCATATACAAACGTGAGATGAAGTCGTTGAGGGAGCGTAGGCGAGGGCATGTGTAACGCCCTGAAAATCGGGGGTCGAGCATAGACTCAACTCCCGAGTTCCAGAACATCACATATGCAACAAAATGAATGATGATTAAATGTTGACTATATTCGTGCATTGAACATGAGTGAGATTAAGCCAAAACAGCATATCATACTCCAGAGACAGTTAAATTTGCAAGCGGAAGACTGTGATAGATAGATAATAAATATATAACTTATGATGAGTCTCCAGAGTGTGATAACATTACAGGTTAAATAAATACAAGTGCAGTTCTAAAATGTACCAAATGTGAGGAAGTGTAATGCCTCCTATCCCATGTACCATAGCCCCGTCAATACAATATCAGGTCTTCATTGACCTGCCAGAGAGATACAGATAGGAGAATTCCTCCTATCATCATAGAAGTAGTCCGGCTCTGCTTCACAAGCATCGCCACCACCTGAAACTCAACAAATCTGGTTGGTGTGTACAACACCGTCCCGTAACGTGGGAGTGAGTGATCAACTCAGTGGAACAGTAAAGCATAGGTTAACATGTTATCAATTCAATCAAGCAGTAATGATAAAGCAGTACAAATCAAACAATTCTAACTACTCTTATTAAATGCAAGAATGAAATGACATGATGCTGTATGCCCTTGCCAAACCACCCTCAAGCGACATCATCTTACGTTCGTGAATGCTTACTCCCTCAGTGCGCCACATCTACAAAGCACATGCGGTGCGATGATGCTCATGATTACCAAATTTTATTAGTCCATTTCAAACAGCAGTATTGGAAAACTAAGGTACCTCCCTTGTATCATTCCCAAACATGATCCATTCTAGGGTCGTCAATCCTAGTTAATCTCATACGACATTATGGTTTGAGAGGCTTAGCGAAAGCATTACAAAGGGCTCGTCACCCGTCAGCACGGATACAGATCTCACCGTATGCAGCTCAATTGCTGACCGTCAGCTCGAGTACAGGTCTCACCGTACTCGGCTCAATCACTAGCCGTCAGCTCGAGTATAGGTCTCACCGTACTCGGCTCCACTCATACTTTAGTTGCTGTGAAAGACTCGTCGCCAATCACAGACCCTTGGAGTATACTCGAAGATACTACGGAGGACTTGTCGCCCGTCAGCTCGAGCACAGGTCTCACCGTACTCGGCTCTCGCCGTAAGTATCGACAGCTCAAATACAGTGTCTCATACCACCGTATTCGGCTCACGAGTTTGGTTGCGCAATGGTCACTATGGGGAGGCACATGGCCCCAGCGTAGGCCGACAGCTCGACCACGGTGTCCCATACCACCATGCCCGGCTCATGCGTCTTAGCGGATCGAGGTACCATGGTTAAAAGGGGGTTTCACTGGTAAGTTTGGTACCTTAGGTTCAAGCAGTAGCGTCCAAACAGGGTGAACATGCATAAGACAGATCGGGTTACTTGACGAGTTCGACTAGCACAATCGCCCGTTGAGCTGCACGACATGAAGTGCATAAACAACTTCATGTGGCCTAGCCACTGCCGACAGGCAACGCACGACTCGAGTTCGTTGAACACATCCCACGTGGCAAATGAATCTCAACCACGAGTTCAATCCCGTTACCGATTGCCTGGGCCATAATCATAGCCCCAAACACAATCAATTGCAGATAGATAAAGCAGTAATGGATCAAGATTCAACTCATACAGTCAAGGTCTGGTATTATCCGTTTAGGGCTGCCAGGGCTGTTGCACGCACTCGTTGCTCCGCTCCCCCATCACCCATGGCGGATCATACAACGTAAATATAAATTTAAACATATGCATTACATAGTTAAAATCATAAAGCAGTTGAGCATGTTATGAATCACAACACAAGCATGAGTTTGTACATGTTCAATTCCTAATCACACAACTATCAAAGGAGATCATACACATAGTTAAAAGAGGTTGAGAATCATATCTCAACACCCTTATACTTTACAATTTGCTAACTACTACTCATTCAGACGTTTCAAGAAACACTTAAACAAACGTACATCAACGTACACGACATATGTCGATCACATAGGCATTAGGCCAAATCCTTTCACTAGGGAGTTGCCCCAATCATAACACGCGTACACCCACGACGGATAGTCATGGCAAGCAGGAATCCAAGTTCCATATACATTCAGTCATTTCCACAAACACTTGGGCCACACATTTTAGCATATATAGTGTATATTGGCCGTGGCTTGACTTAGGGCAAATCCTTTCGTCAAAGGGGTATCGCCAATACAACAATCATGAATCCATGACAATTAGTCATGGCGAGCACGAATGAGAATTCTATACTCATTCAGTCATTTTCACAAACACTTAGAATACACTATTACAACATACATGGTGCATGTTAGCAAAACATGTATTAGGGCTATCCCTTAGCCAACCGAGTATTTTATCCATGTATAACATTATTACAGCAAATAATCACGATAAATACATCTCCAAAAATTATACGGATACAGTATTTTCTAGAATACGCAATTTCAACATACATAGTGTATATAAGTAAAACATGTATTTAGGCGAATCCTTTCACCAAATAAGTTTATCCATATATCGTATATCCATACAACAAATAAACATGTCAAACACATTTCCAAAAAAAATACGTATACCGTACTTTCTACAAATACCTAGAGTATGTAGAATTCCATATTTTTCATCTTTAATCGAAACGGAAAACAGACAGCACTTTGTACATGTGCAATTGCATGCAGATCATGAATCTATCATTATCTGACATTGAAAGCGTTGAAAACCATAACTTATACACCTAAAGTCCGCACCTTTTGTCGTAGAATCGTAATGGAGTTGATAGGTTTGCTAAGCTTCCGTATTCGGCAGTTTGGCAACCTAGAGAACGAAATAGGTTAGCTATTTCACAACCTACAATAGTCTAAACCCCAAAACAGATTAGGGTTAGGGTTTCTTACCTAGAAACGACGCCGAAAACGCCGGAAAAGCGTCAAGAAATGGATGGTGCAGCCCGTGTGGTGGCAGGGAATGACGGCAGGGAGATTCTCCCACTTCTCCCTCACTTCCTCTCTCTTTTCCCTCTCTCAAAACCCAAATTCGTATGGCTGCCATGAGAGAGGGTTTAAGGTCCTTATATAGTCTCAAAACTCACCGAAATAGACTCCTGTTCAAGGGTTACTGCTAATATAGGTATTTCGTCACTTTTCCAGCTCAAAAGAGAGGTTCTGGTGGCCCTCCTTGAGCCAAACGCCAGACTTAAGCTCACCACACATGGATCTATGTGGGATTACATTTTCAACTCAATCAGATTCCCAGATCGCACGTGGCGGACCACTTTCAGTTCAACGGTCAGTGAGCCACGATCCGAAATTCCAAGTACATGTAAATGTTCCTGAAATTTTTCCTGATCTGAGGGTATAATTTGGTCTGATTCTGACGGTCTGGTTGCTTAATACTGATGCGCAAGTGAAAGGTGCCAGATCACTATTCCAGATATTTATTTTGGAATGGGAATAGTGTTTTTCACACTCCCTCACTCCGGATCGAAACGAATGGCCGTGGGACATCGGCTGGATCTGATTTTTGAGATGATTGTCAAGCCCAGTGAGGCGGTCCTAGTTCCTTAGCTTCGTGTTAATCGGACTCCCGATGTGCGGTCTAGACCTAATACGAAGTTTCGTTTCATTCCCGAGAGCAGACGGGAAATGAGTTTGGTTCTAAACTTTAGGGTAACCTAGAGTCACTGATTTTGCAAGTTTTGGGTCTTGCAGATCGTATTTAAAGCGATCCCAACGAATTTCATGGCTAATCGAGTTTTGCACTTAGTTAACTTTGTTAAATTTCTAAAAGATTTAATCCTAATTGTTTTCTGGTTGAGATGGTACTTAGGCCTTTGTAGTTTGTATATAAAGTGATCCAAGTTTTACTACTTAGCTAGTTTAAGTCAGTGTCTAGAGCGAAAGTGCTTTAAAAAATTGAAAGCACAAGGTAGTGAAGGGTGGGATTTGTGAAGGAAATGGGTTCCGAAGCGATTTTAGACTGTGGGGTTCAGTTCTGACGAAATAATAAGGTGTTAGGAGCAACCCATTGCCTAAGGACATCTAATCCCAGGTTGGCAAAAATCCGGAATGTTACAGCATGCATCATACATTCATACCATTCTTGCATTAACAAGAGTACTTAGGAATGTGTGATTTACTGCTTTATCATTACTGCTTGATTTAATTGATAACATGCTAACGTTTGCTTTATTGTTCCACTGAGTTGATCACTCACTCCCACATTACGGGACGGTGTTGTACACACCAACCGGACCCTGTTTGAGTTTCAGATGATGGCAATGCTTGCGAAGCGGAGCTGGACTTTTATGATGATGAGGAGGGTTTCTCCTTTATGCAGCTATCATGCGGGTCTATGTAGACCATCTTCTGATCAACGGGGTTACAGGGTTGCTGATTAGATTTCATTACACTTTAGTTTGCTCTTTTGGAATACCCTTATATATTCATTTTGTCCATTTTTTTAGTATACATTGATATATTTAACCTGGTAACATGTTCACACTCTGGAGACTTACAACAGTTTATATATGTTATATATCTATCACAGTCTTTTGCTTGCGTAATTTAACTGTCTCTGGAGTATGATATGCTTTTTTGGTCTAATCCCCTTCATGTTTCAATGCACTCATCACAATCATCATTATCTATGTTGCATAAGTGATGCGCTGGAACTCGGGAGCTGAGCTTTGCTCGACCCCCGATTTTCAGGGCATTACAAGATAGTTTCAGAGCATGATTTGGATTAAACCGGACCTGTGTTATGGTACGCTGACACTTTTTGACATAGGTGGGTGCGAAAGAAATGTAGAATCAAACTTAGGCTTTTCCGGTTTCTCCAATTGGCGAAGTTCACCCAAAACGATTGCCGAGATCGAGTCCATACACCTCCATGATCGCATGAGGCGACCCCGGATCACTTCTAGACCGTCAAACGATGGGTCTAGATCACAAATGACCCCATCCCAGCCTTTAGAAATTGCTAAATGCGAATATACATCAGATAGTATCCGAAATGGCTCGAATCAGCTCAAAACGGAGGTGGGGCTCAAATCGGGCAATTCTAAAGGGACCCAAGGTGGGCCCCACATATTTTTGGACCAAGGGGGAGGGGAGGACATCACCAAAAGGGCAAGCCCTCGCCAAACACTCCAGAGGTCGGCGAGGCCTCGCCGCCAAACGAGCCAGGCCGGGCGGGCCGGCCGGGCTAATCGCATGTGTGGGGTAGTGTGGCCCACTGACGCAAGGGGTTTCGATTTAAACCCTTCCAAATCCACCTTCCCTTCACAAATTACCAACCCAAGCTCTCCTTTCTCTCCCAAACTTCCGATTTTTCACAAAAATCGTCCCTCCAACCTATTCCTCTTTCGTTTTCGTGCACTACACCCACCACCCTGCTGTAAACTCATCTCCATTGCTGCCTACCCACTCCATTCCCTCTCATTTGAGCTCTTGAATCCTCCATTTGAGGCTCAAATTCGTGTACACCCACTACCTATCCCCTTTCTTCATATCCCCTCTTTATTCCCTTTTATTTGAGCCTTTACACACCCCTTGGAGGCTCAAATCCGTGGAGACCTAAAGACTCCAACCTTTTTCTCCCTTTTCTTCACTTTCTTCATGGCTCTATTCGAAGTTGTTATGGCCAGTTTCTCAATTTCCACCTTTCTCTCTCTCATGGGAAAGAGAAAGGGTGTCGTGGATGAAGCCGAGCCTAGTCGCCCTACTCGTGCAAGGAGACCAAGAGGCGACGCTGCAAGCACGGGCGTTGTACATGAGGTACGAACTAAGCGGGACCTCGATCCCCAGGCTCCTCTCCCAAGAGCTCTACTGGCAGAGTTGTCCCATGGACGATATGCGGGCCGTAGGGTCCTTTTTGAAGCTCAGGTGGATGGGCGGCTTTTCAGGGAGTATCTGTTATTGGAGCGCCTGGCTAAGGCTGGTTGGGGCCCTGTGTTTGAAGGAAAATATCGTGCAAATGTGGGCACTGTCCGTGCATTCTATGCACATATTCGAGAGCCTACGCTGGTTCACTTGCAGTTCAAGATCCCATTCAGAACAGATCGGGAGGCCACAATTGACGTTGGTCTGATAGCACAACTCCTGGGCATACCGCTTGGTCAAGTTCATGCAAGCGAGAAGAATCTGAAGAGTGCACATGAAAGGGATCACCGTACGCGTTCTCTTTGTGACCGACTGGTACAGTGGCAGCCCAACAATAGCCTCCTGGCGTCAAACATGACGGATGATTTCCGCTTACTCCACCATATTTTTACGTTTAACGTGTACCCCAGGTGAGGTAATCGCAGTGAGTGCACGCGCCTGATGGTAGATTTCTTGTATCAAGCAAGGCAGGGTGAGAAGTTGTGCATGCCTACGTATGTTTCTGCGGCAGATAGTTCTTACCGTACGCTCCAATAGAAAGACTGATTCGCTTCCCTTTGGCCGGCCTATATGCAAGATTGTACGCGAGTTCGACTACAGTCTTGGCGCAGAACTCCCAGTGCCGCAACATTTCATCGACGAAACTACTCTCAATCAGATGAAAATTAGGCTAGGCAGCGGCAAGCCTGACTTGATGAGGGTGAGGATGAGACGGCTAGTGAGGAGTATGAAGAGGAAAGCAGGGAAGAGATAGAAGAGGAAGAGAGGGAGTAGAAGAGGAGGCCCAGGATACGGAGGAGAGCTCCCCTCCTACGCCACCTGGGCAGGACACTGATCGAGCAGCTAGGGATGCTCGTATAGCTCGACTTGAGGAGGATTATGCTATCCTACGTGAGGGTCAGGCTGTCCTACGACAGGATATTATGGATCTTCGAGGCCTCGTTAAGTACAAGTTTAAGAAGGTGACTCGCACATTAAAGTCTATCCTGTGCTGCTTGCAGGATAAGGGTGCCCCTCCTCCGTCGCCAGACTCGAATGCCTAGTCATCCCTGCCGTTGTCTTGCAACTTGCTTTGGTTACTGCTTTATGTTATGTTTGTGTTCGTGTTGCTGGGCCTAGTAGTGTAGTAGTTAGTAGAAAGTTTTCAGTATTTGAAGTTTTGGTTGCAGTAGCTAACATGCATCTTCTGTCATGATTCATGTAACTCTGTATTCCATGTCTTATGACAAATTTTGGTGAATGAAATGTATGAAGTTACTTTAATTTATGTATGAATGTTGTGTAATAAGTTTGTGTGTATGCTGAATCTGATCTGGATTGCACCCTATGTCGTATAGGGTATGCCACGGAAGGTCGCACTGAGCACGGCACGCCTCGCACTTACTGATTCAATGGATCAGGAACCTCCCCGATGTGATGGTCATACGAACCCTGGTGTGGGCCCTGTTCGTGATGCTATGCTTGAGTCTCAGCCATCTACTGGTCCTGCAGTTGGACCGCCACCGTACACACCACCGGTTCGTGAGCAGAACCGTGCGTCTTCTTCGACGCAGCATGTGCCACAGTCAGCCTCACCTATGGATAGGTTAGAGCAGTTATTGATGATGATGCACCAGCAGCAGGTGCAGCACCAGCCGCAGCTTTTGGCCACTATTGCAGGGGCCTTCGCTCAGGGTGGGAGTGCGACTCCACCTTCACCATCCGTACGCCCTGCTGAGACTGAAGGGCCTTCTGCTCAGGATGAGGGTGCGCCTCCCCCAACTCCTGCTGCATACCCTACAGGGAATCTGGGTACGAGCGGTCTCCTTGAGCGATTCCAGCACTTGAAGCCTCCTACCTTTACGGGTTCTCACAAACCCGAGGAGGCCGAATATTGGCTCGACCGCATCTCCAAGATGCTAAGGATGCTACATTGTACCGAGCAGGAGGAGGTCGAGTTGGCCACCTTTCTATTTGAAAAGGAGGCTAGCTTATGGTGGGATAGTGTTCTGCGGACAGTTGCAGTTGACTATATATGAACATGGGCAGCTTTTGAGTTCCGCTTTCATGAGAAGTACTATCCCCAGACGTACCGGCACGAGAAGGAGAACGAATTCTTGTGCCTCAGACAAGGAGGCATGATAGTGATAGAGTATGAGCATTGGTTCACAGAGTTGGACCGATATGTTCCTGCGATATTTGTCGACGCACAGATGCGGATGCGGCGCTTTTCTGAGGGCCTGCACCGAGATATTCGCTCGAAGATGTGTTGTGATAGCATACCCTCCTATGCTGAGTTAGTACACATGTCTATGCGGGCAGAGTAGGACGGGGATCAGTTGACATGTTCTCGTGGGGCTATGGTTACTAGACCACTACCAAATTTGCCGAGCAGGCCATTCCTCGGCAAGAGGCCTTGCACAGACTCTCCTCCCAGGATTGCGGCCCCATTAGTTCTGATGAGGCGCCCGGGTATGACATGCCCTTATTGTGGGAGGCCAAGCCACCCAGCGGAGAGTTGTTTCGCATGTATGAGAGACAGTGGGTTTTCACCGCCGTAGAGGATCAACCGCCAGGTTTTACAGGCCATTTCAGCACCACCCCTGCGCACTGTCCCTACACATCTATCATTCTGACCCCCTGCACCTCAATTTAGGCAGCCTCAGCGACCTATGGTGCCTCAGCCCAACCGACCTCAGCAGGCACGCGTTGATGCACTTACAGCGGAAGAGCCAGAGACAGCGCCTTCAGCACCTATGGCCTTCGAGGTCACTGCACATGTCTAAGGTACTCCTGTTTTCTTATTAGTAGACACTGGGTCTACTACCTCTATCATTTCATGTGCGGCAGTTAAGCGTCTAGCTTTACATACTACTCCCACGAAGGGAGTGAGACTCACTACTGCTACTGGGACTTTTTCGGATGTCACACGGACGTGTGAGGGTTGCTCAGTAGACTTGGGTAGCAGGACAGTATTCGTTGACCTCATTTTCGCCCTGCTATGGCACTACGACATTATCCTCGGTATGGACTGGCTCACCAAGATGAAGGCCGGGATTGATTGAGATAATCGGGTCGTGGCAGCCAACGGACCTAACGGCACGACCTTTACATTTCCAGTATAGGTCAGTTGTACTACCGTATCGGTTGCTACGCTGCTTTAGTAGAACATGTTGATGGGCCGACGTTAGGGAACATGCTAGTAGTTTAGGAATTTGAGGATGTGTTCAGAAAGATCCCTGGATTACCTCCTCAGCATGAGATTGATTTTACTATTGATCTTGTGCCTGGTGCGACCCCCGTTTCATTACCTATGTATCGGATGCCTCCATGTGAGATGGAGGAACTGAGGAAACAGATTAATGAGCTGGTAGGGAAGGACTTCATACGACCTAGTGTGTCTCCTTGGGGAGCACCCATGTTGTTTGTCAAGAAGAAAGATGGGTCGCAACGATTATGTATTGATTACCGTAGGTTGAACCAATTGACCGTGAAGAACAAGTATCCTTTGCCCAGGATAGACGATCTATTTGATCAGTTGAAAGGGGCGTGATACTTCTCGAAGATTGATCTACAGTCAGGGTATCATCAGTTGCGTGTCAGAGATGAGGACGTGTAGAAGACGGCCTTCAGGACCAGTTTTGGGCATTACGAGTTCCTCGTGATGTCGTTTGGACTTACGAATGCGCCGGTCGTGTTCATGAATTTGATGAACCGGGTATTTCGGCCATTTTTATACCGATTTGTTATCGTGTTTATCGATGACATCCTGATATACTCTGTGAGTCTGGAAGAGCATGAGGAATACCTACGAGCTGTCTTGGATACGCTGAAGAAGAACCAGTTATTCGCACAGTACAAGAAATACGACTTCTGGAAAGATGAAGTCAAGTTCCTGGGACATGTGGTGTCCAAGGAAGGGATAGCTGTGGACCTTGCTAAGGTAGCCGCGATTCAGGACTGGAAGCAGCCTGGTTACTGAGGTGAGGAGTTTTCTTGGTCTGGCGGGTTACTATCGACGATTCATTCGAAATTTCTTGAAGATAGCCAGACCGTTGTCTCAGTTGACACGGAAGGATCTGAAGTTCGCCTAGAATGAGAAGGCAAAAGCATCTTTTCAGGAGCTGAAGGACAGACTGACGTCCGGCCCTATGCTAGTATTGCCAGAGCAAGGGGTCAAGTATACGATTTACACCGACGCATCTCGAGTTGGTTTGGGATGTGTCCTTATGTAGAAAGACAGGGTGATTGCATATGCCTTGAGACAGTTGAAGAAACACGAGGAGAATTATCCTACGCACGACCTCGAGTTAGCAGCGGTCATATTTGCATTAAAGCTCTGGAGACATTACCTCTATGGAGAGGAGTTCGAGCTTTTCTGTGACCACAAGAGCCTTCGCTATATATTCACTCAGTGAGACTTGAATATGAGGCAACGCCGATGGATGGAAACCTTGAAGGATTTTAAGTTTGAGGTTTCCTACCATCCTGGCAAGGCCAACCTTGTGGCAGACCCGTTGAGCCGCAAGAAGGCTATAGTATTTGCAGCTCCGCTTATGATAGCAGAGTGGGATATAGTAGAGTTCGTGCGGGACTTCGAGCAGAAACCACCGTGGAGGAGCCATTTGAGAGTGTCGCGCACATTCGGGTGCGGCTAGTTATTGACGACAGGATTATCGAAGCCCAAAAAGACGATGAGTGGCTGATTAAGCTTAGAAAGTTGGCTAGCGACGACGAGGACTCCGAGTGGAGAGTTGGCACGGATGGGGGCCTACGATACCGTGGTCGCCTATGCGTCCCAGACATTCATGACTTGAGACAGGAAATTCTCGAGGCTGTCCACAGATCGAAGCTTGCGATGTATCCTGGTAGCACGAAGATGTATCGAGATATGAAGAGATCATACTGGTGAGACAATATGAAGGTTCATATAGCAGAATATGTCTCCCGATGTCTCACGTGTCAGCAGGTCAAGGCAGAACATCGCCGACCTTCTGGACTCCTTCAGCCCATGCCCATAGCTGAATGGAAATGGGACTTCATTTCTATGGACTTCATATCGGGGCTGCCGAAGACGAGGAAGGGACATGATTCCATCTGTGTGATCATCGACCGGTTGACAAAGTCTGCTCATTTCCTTCCGATCAGAGTTTCGAACTCTGCAGACGAGTTGGCTAGATTGTACATTAAGGAGATAGCGCGTCTGCATGGAGTTCCCTTGGAGATTGTGTCGGACAGAGACACACAATTCACATCTATCTTCTGGACTCGTATCCAGGAAGCGATGGGTGTGAAGTTGAAGTTCAGTACCACGTTCCACCCACAGACCGATGGGCAGACGGAGCGAGTGAATCAGATTTTGGAGGATATACTGTGGGCTTGTGTTTTGGACTTCAAAGACAGTTGGGATGACGGTCTCTTGTATGCAGAGGTTGCCTACAATAACAGCTTTCAGGCGAGTATTGGTATGGCTCCTTACGTGGCCTTATACGGGCGCCCTTGCCGAGCATCGCATTGCTGGGCAGAGGTTGGCGAACGCAGTTTGATTGGCCCAGAGTTAGTACAGGCGACCTCAGAGAAAATCGACATTATCAAGCGTCGACTTCTTACAGCGCAGAGCAGACAGAAGAGCTACGCCGATACGAGGCGGCGACCGCTAGAGTTCGAAGTTGGGGACCATGTATTCCTCTGAGTTTTTCCCATAAAGGGAGTCCTTCGGTTTGGCAAGAAGGGGGAAACTTACACCGCGGTACATTGGCCCATTCTAGATATTAGACCTAGTAGGTGTGGTGGCATACCGTCTTGCTTTGCCCACACCACTTGCGGGCGTACACAACGTATTTCATGTATCTATGCTGAAGAAATACGTTCCTAACCCTTCCCACATTATCAAGTGGGAGCGGGTATAGTTGAGCGAAGACGCTATATATGTGCTGCGTCCGATGCGTATTCTAGACAGTAAGGAGCAGGTGTTGCATAGAAAGGTCATCCCACTTGTGAAATTATTATGGACGCATCACAATGAGGAAGAAGCTACTTGGGAGACAGAGGCTGAGGTCAGAAAGAACTACCCTCAGATTCTCGAGGAGTACGAAAATGTACTAATTTCGATGATGAAATTTTTCTTTAAGGGGGGTAGATTGTAACGTCTCGAAAAATTCCATACAAAGACCCGAGTACCACCTCAGGCAGAAATCACTCAGGATCAAATCCTTTAGGAATTAGACAAAAGTAACTAAGTGTTAAACTAGTTTAGCTACGAAATCCGTTTGATTCACTTTAAATACGATCTGCAAGGCGCAAAACTTGTAGAATCATTGACGCTAGGTTACCCTAAAATCTAGGATCAATCTCATTACCCAGTTGCTCTCGGGAGCACGTTGAAACTCCGTATCGGATCTGGACCGCACGTCGAAAGTCCAAATAATACGAAGTTATATAATTAGGACCGCCTTGCTAGGCTTGACAACCATCTCCGAAATCAAATCCAGATAGTGTCCCGGGGCTATTCGCTCGAGCCCGGAGTGAAGTGTGTGAGAAAACATAATTTTCTTTAGAAATTAAATCTAATTTAAGTAATCTGAGACTTGTCACTTGCGGGCCGAAAATAAGCAATCAAACCGTCAAAATCCGACCCAAATACACCCTCGGATCAGGAGAAATTTCATACACAGGTCAGTGTACTTGTAACCCTGATCGAGTTTCGATGACCGTTGAACTGAAACTGGTCCACCACAAGCGATCTGGAAACCCAATTAGAACAAAAACTTAACTCAACCCAGATCCATGGTCAGGTAATTTAAGTCCGACCTTTGGCTCAAGGGGGGCTCCGGAAGTGCTCTGTTGAGACGGAACAACCTCCCTTTGGACATAACCTAAGTATACCTTGGCCCTGGGCCTATTTCCGGCAATTCTGGGCTTATATAAGGACCTTAAACCCTCTCTCATTCACTCCATACGAATTTGAGAAAACCCTAGGAGAGAGAAGAGAGTAAAGAGAGAAAGTGTGAGAGAAATGGGAGGAGATTCATGTTGCTCTATCCTGCTATTCTACGTGCCTATACATCACTACCGTATCGCTTTTCCGGTGATACTGATTCCATTTTTGGGTAAGAAATCCTAACCCTAATCAGTCCTAGATATCCAACTAGTGTAAATGATGAAATAGCTAACCTATTTCATGCCATAGGTTACCGTTTTGCCGTTGTTAAAGACTTGGTGTTTAAACTGAGTCTGTTACTTGCTTCTACGGCATAAGGTGAGGAATTTAAACGTATAGGTTATGGTTTTCAAGGCTTTCAATGTCAGTTAATGATATATTACTGACGTGGATGCTATTGCACATGTACAAAGTGTTGTCCGTTTCATTTTTCAGATATACGTTAACTACGTTGAATGTACTATATTCATTGTATTTATATAAAATACCGTATATGTATGAAATATGGATTTGTGCTTAACATGATTAATTGTTGTCTAGGTATACTAGATGCATGTGTATCAACTTCTGGGTGAACGGATTAGCTTAATACCTGTTATATTAACATACGTCGTGTATGTACAAGTTGTAGCCTAAGTGTTTGTAAAAATGTCTAAGTGAGTATAAACTATGCATTAGTGTACGCCACAACTAACCGTCGTGGATATGTGATTGTTGTATAGGTGGCAATCCTTTGACGAAAGGACTTGCCCTAATAAGTATTCTAACTACTACATATCATGTATGATGTTATGTGCAGACTAAGTGTATGTAAAAATGTCTGTATGAGTAAGTGCTTATAAATTCTTTTGTAATTGAGT
This sequence comes from Magnolia officinalis, assembly GCA_021015155.1. NCBI lineage: Eukaryota > Viridiplantae > Streptophyta > Magnoliopsida > Magnoliales > Magnoliaceae > Magnolia > Magnolia officinalis. The sequence continues at coordinate 35,787,901 of JAJHSJ010000014.1, forward strand.
GTTGAGATATGATTCTCAACTCCTTTAACTATATGTATGCTTTCCTCCATGTACCGTATATTATAGTGTTTGTTTATCTATGTACTGCATATGTATAAATCTATGTTTATGTTGTATTCCATAAAATGCAAGAACAAAGCCGTGCAGGGTGATGGGGGAGTGGTGTAACGATTCCGTGCAACAGCCCTGGCAACCCTAAAGCGGACAATATTGGACATTGATTGTATGATTTAAAATCTTGATCCATTACTGCTTTAACTATCTTCTAGGATATTTTGTTGTAATTGAATGTGATTGGGGCTATTGTATAGTCCAGGCAATCGGTAACAGATCCTAGATTATGGATGATGTTGTTTCGCCACACAGGATGTATTCGACAAATCCGAGCCGTACTTCAGTTGTCGACAGTGGTTAGGCCACACGGAGTGCTTACGCACTTCATGTTGATTCACTTGATGTGCGCTCGTGCTAGTCGAGCTCGTCAAGTAACCCGATTGACCCGATGTATGTTCATCATGTTTAGACGCCACTGCTTGAACCTAAGGTACCGAACTCACCAGTGGACACCCCTTTAACCTTAGTACCTCGATCCGCTAAGACTCATGAGCCAGGCATGGTGGTATGGGATACCGTGGTCGAGCTATAGGCCTACGCTGGGGTGATGAGCCTCCCCGTAGTGACCTGTGAGCAACCCAGACTCGTGAGCTGAATACGGTGGTATAGGACACTGTATTTGAGCTGTCGGCCTACACTGTTTTGGTGACGAAACTGTGTTGGGTGATGGGGGGTGGTGTAACGATTCCATGCAACAGCCCTGGCAGCCCTAGACATGCCCTTTGTAGTGACCTCAAGCATACACTGAACCTGTGTGGAGGCGACGAGCCTTTTCGTAGGAATCAGAGTATACACTAGGCCTTTACTGATTTGGCGACGAGCCCTTTTGCAGCGACCTAGAACCGCAACATCGTATGAGATTTACTAGGACTGATGACCCTAGAATGGATCCTTGTTTGAGAATGATATAAGGGAGGTACCTTAGTTTCCCAACCCTGATGTATGAAAAGGACTAATAAGAACTCGGTAATCATATGCATGCATCGCATTACGCGTGCATTCAGGCGAGCAGGTCAAGCACTAAGACAGTGTTGTTCATGTACGAACGTGAGATGAAGTCACTGAGGGAGCGTAGGCGAGGGCATGCATCGTACATTCATACCATTCTTGCATTAACAAGAGTACTTAGGGATGTGTGATTTACTGCTTTATCATTACTGCTTGATTTAATTGATAACATGCTAACCTTTGCTTTATTGTTCTACTGAGTTGATCACTCACTCCCACGTTATGTGACGATGTTGTACACACCAATCAGACCCTGTTTGAGTTTCAGATGATGGCGATGCTTGCGAAGCGGAGCTGGACTTTTATGATGATGAGGGTTTCTCCTTTATGCAACTATCAGGCGGGTCTTTGTAGACCATCTTCTGATCGACGGGGTTATAGGGTTGTTGATTAGATGTCATTACACTTTATTTGCTCTTTTGGAACACCCTTGTATATTCATTTTGTCCATTTTTTTTGGAGTATACATTGATATATTTAACCTGGTAATATGTTCACACTCTGGAGACTTACAACAGTTTATATATGTTATATATCTATCACAGTCTTCCGCTTGCGTAATTTAACTGTCTCTGGAGTATGATATGTTGTTTTGGTCTAATCCCCTTCATGTTTCAATGCACTCATCATAATCATCATTATCTATGTTGCATAATTGATGCGTTGGAACTCGGGAGCTGAGCTTTGCTCGACCCCCGATTTTCAGGGCGTTACAAGATTTTAGGTTTAGGTTTAGGTTTTAGGTTTTAGGATTAGGTTTAGGTTACAGGTTTAGGTTTGGGTTATAAGTGTAGGTTATAGGTTCAGGTTTAGGTTAGGTTATAGGTTAAGCTTTAGGTTTAGGGAATTGAGTTTAGGTTATAGGTTAAGGTTATATAGGTTTAGGTTATAAGTTTAGGGAATTGAGAATAGGTTAAGGTTTAGGATTAGGAAATCGGGTTCAGGTTCGGGATCGGGTTTAGATTTGGGTTTTCAAGTTTTGGGTTTAGGTTAAGGAGTTGAGATTAGGATTAGGTGTAATACATTTACGTTTTAGGTTTAGGTTTAGGTTTTACATTTAGGTTAAGGTTACAGGTTTAGGTTATAAGTATTGGTTATATAGATTTAGGTTTAGGTTAGGTTATAGGTTAAGGTTTAGGGAATTGAGAATAGGTTAAGGTTTAGGTTTAGGAAATCGGGTTCAGGTTCGGGATCAGGTTTAGGTTTGGGTTTTCAATTTTAGGTTTAAGTTTAGGTTTGGGTCCACCATGAAGGTTTAGGTTTAGGTTAGGTTATAGGTTATGGTTTAGGGAATTGAGTTTAGGTTACAGGTTATAGGTTTAGGTTATAGGTTATAGGTTATAGGTTATAGGTTAAGGTTTAGGCTATAGGTTACGGTTTAGGTTTAGGTTTAGGTTATAGGTTTAGGTTTAGGGAATTGAGAATGGGATTCGAGATCGGGTTTACGTTTGGGTTTTAGGTTTAGGTTTAGGTTATAGGTTATAAGTGTAGGTTTAGGTTTAGGTTTTAGGTTTAGGGTATAGGTTATAGGTTTAGGTTATAGGTTTAGGTTTAGGTTATAGGTTTTGGGATTTAAGAATAGGTTTAGGTTATAAATATAGGTTTATGTTTAGGTTTTATGTTTAGGTTAAGGTTATAGGTTTAAGTTATATGTTTAGGTTTAGGTTATAAGTGTAGGTTATAGGTTTAGGTTTAGGTTTAGGTTAGGTTATAGGTTAAGGTTTAGGGAATTGAGTTTAGGCTTTAGGTTTAGGTTATAGGTTAAGGTTATAGGTTAAGGTTTAGGTTTAGGTTAAGGTTTAGGTTATAGGTTTTGGGATTTGAGAATAGGTTTAGGTGAAGGTTATAAGTTTAGGTTTAGGAAATTGGGTTCAGGTTCGGGATCGGGTTTAGGTTTGGGTTTTCAAGTTTAGGTTTAGGTTAGGGAGTTGAGATTAGGATTAGGTGTAGGTTAAGGTTTAGGGAATTGAGAATATGTTTAGGTTAAGGTTATAAGTTTAGGTTTAGGAAATCAGGTTCAGGTTCGGGTTCGGGTTTAGGTTTGGGTTTTCAAGTTTAGGTTTAGGTTTAGGAGTTGAGATTAGGATTAGGTGTAGGTTTAGGTTTAGGGATTTGAGAATACGTTAAGGTTTAGGTTTAGGAAATCAGGTTCGGGTTCGAGATCGGGTTTACGTTTGGGTTTTAGGTTTAGGTTTAGGCTATAGGTTATAAGTGTAGGTTTAGGTTTAGGTTTTAGGTTATAAGTGCTAGGTTATAGGTTTAGGGATTTGAGAATACGTTAAGGTTTAGGTTAAGGTTATAAGTTTATGTTTAGGAAATCAGGTTCGGGTTCGGGATCGGGTTTAGGTTTGGGTTTTCAAGTTTAGGTTTAGGCTTAGGTTAGGGAGTTTAGATTAGGATTAGGTGTAGGTTTAGGTTAGGGATTTGAGAATACGTTAAGGTTTAGGTTTAGGAAATCGTGTTCGGGTTCGAGATCGTGTTTATGTTTGGGTTTTAGGTTTAGGTTTAGGCTATAGGCTTAGGTTATAGATTATAGGTTTAGGGTGTGGTTTAGGTTAAGGGTGTGGTCCCTACAAATATAGATATAAACACAGCCTGTTCAAATGACCAGGCCACTCCAATGTTGTTCATAGGAAATGACAGCTTCATCATGGTCATAACTGCAGTTCCCACCTTCAAGGGACCCCCGCTCATCCGGATAGCTCCGACGCACATCCAGGTCTGCTCCATTAATTTCGAGCAAATACATAAACACGGCCTGTCCAAATGGCCAGGCCACTCCAATGCTGTTCATAGAAAATGATAGTTTCATCATGGTCATAACTGCGGTTCCCACCTTCCAGGAACCCCTGCTCATCTGGATAGCTCCGACACACATCCGGGTCTGCTCCATTAATTTCGAGTAAATACATAAACACGGCCTGTCCAAATGGTCAGGTCACTCTAATGTTGTCCATAGGAAATGACAGCTTCATCATGGTTATAACAGCGGTTCCCACCTTCCAGGGACCCCCGCTCATCCGGATAGCTCCGACGCACATCCGGGTCTACTCCATTAATTTCGAGCAAATACAACATTAAAGTACCAAAAAGTTATGTTAGGCTATAATGCAAAATAGCAACGCATGGTGAATAGATGTAAGACAACTAAGGGAAAACTCAAAAAAGAAAAATGCTGGAAGTACGAGAAGACGGACTACCAAAAACAAAGATGGAGACATAACTTACCATATGAAGTTCATCTATCACAATAATTCCAACCTCTGAAAGACGCCCGTCTTCCAGCAATCTATTAACAAGGGAGTTTGCCTTCTCTATTATACAGACAGCTACAAAAAGTGTCTTTAGGAAGTGTTCCACCACCCTGGTTGCCATAAAAACTTCAAACATGCTTGCCAAGTGGCTCAAGAATTCCTTCCAGATGTTCAGCCTGCAGCAAATGGAAATCAACTGCAGTCATTAAATAAATAAAAAGAACTAAATATAAAAGTTACTAACAGGGTTGTCAATGGATTGACAGACCTAGCCATTGGTCTCAAGAAGAAAATAAAAAGACCTTTTCTGCACAAATAGATACATATGGCAGGACAAGCAATGCCATTTTTCCAGTTGATATGACTCGCCGCAACATTAGTATCTCAACAACAAAACTTTTACTAGCACTGTCAGACAGCAAGGCAGATTAAAACAATCAGATAGACAAACCTCAAAGCTTTACTGAATGCCTGAGAATATAAGCTCTAATATAAACAGAGCATTGCCAATTTCAACACAAGGCAAGAAGGAAACACTGGTTGTTTTAGGGTTCCTTCAATGTTGCTATATTATGATAGGAAGCTTTTAGATATGTGCATATGTTCACATGGAGGTTTGTTTTTTAAATTCATTATCTAATTTTGAATTTTTTTTTTTCTTCCTTTTTGGAAAGATTACAGGATTGAAAGGGATGTTGATATGGTATATGTGATGTACAATTTGCGTATGCAGCATATCCTGAACAATGTACATGTTTAGCATTTGCACAATCATTTGCAGCTAGGAACTTAAAGATCATGGGATTATCCACGTTATAGTTAAAATGATGTACCTTATCTTTATGAAAAATTGTTACCCAATTAGTACATGGAATTCTGATATGCCCAAGGATTTCTTTATTCTTTTAGTTTGTGATAGATAATCAAAAACTTCATTAAAGAGTAAAAGAATATCCAAAGCAAAGTGCATATCCCCAATAAAAAGAGAATCTTACAAGTTACAACTTTAGTTAGGGTGTTGGCAATCTTGTTAGCTTCTCTGCTTGCATAAGCAAAAGAAAGGTTTGGTCTAGAAGTTTTCTCTTGATTCTCATTCAAAGAAACATCAAGTATCCTAGGATGGGAAAGAATATTAGTCATGTGATTAATTGGAATATTGATTTTTTTTTCCCCTTTCTTTCCTTTTTATTGATTTACATTGATGTTAGACAAAGGATGCTAGACAAAGACTATAACTTGCAAAAAGAAGAAAATAAATAACTCAATTTTTGAAAATGCCTAAATGTTCGATGCTAATGGTTTTGAATTTGTTTTTATTTGAAAAGAACATCTCTAAAAAATAACTCCCAAGTCATGTGATTTTCTTTGTAAATTTTTCTCCTGTTACAGTCAACAATATACATCTTTAACTAGAAAAATTATCTAGGAACTCTAATTTTTACCATAGGGCAGTGTTTGAAATATCGGTATCGCACAATGTATCGCACCCTTGAGATACAAATATGTATCGGTTATCGCACGGGATATATCGTTTGTATCGCATAGTTTATCACACTTTTTGGGAAACATGGGGAAACATTAGGAAAATGGTTGAATTTTTTAATTAAACTTTGGGGATTGTTAAAAAACCCCTTAATACATACTTTTAAATCATAACATCTCAAAAAAAATATACACATAATAAGTTTCCTTTGTATAGGGTCCTAAGCTATGCGATGTTTAACTGAACTAATGCAACTATATTTAAATTGGATGCATGATATTTATAAATATATCATAGTCATGTATTAAAACACAACCAATTCATTGAAAAGACAGAATAATGGAGGAAGTAAAATTTATACTTATGATTGATGGGGACATGAAGTGACATCACCAAGTTTTGAAGGGCCCACCATGATGTGTGTTGTATCCACACCGTCCATCCATTTGAAGATATCATTTTAGGCCATGAGAAAAAGAATGAGTCAGATCCAAAGCTCGAGTGGACGCCACCACAGAAAATAGGGGAGAGAGTGACGCCCACCATTAAAAATTTCTAAGGGCCACAAAAGTCTTTGATCAAACTGAAAGTTGTTTTTTTCCTTTTTTTCATGTTTGTCTTAACTTATAAACAGGTTGGATCTCAGATAAACATCACAGTGGACCCACGATCAGGGTTTTAACAGTGGGCGTCCCTCTCTCCACTGTTTTCTATGGTGGGGTCCACTCCAAATTTGGATCTGACCCATTCTTTGTCTCATGCCGTAAAATGATCTAGCCAAAGGTATGGACGGTGTAGATACAACACATACATCATGGTGGGCCCCACAGAACTTGGTGATGTCACTTTAGTAGCCGGTCTGGCTACGTGTCCTGAGAATCCGCGCAAGCCATTTGCAGGAAGTTCCGGCGCTGAAAACTTAAGTGGGGCCAACGTGATGTTTACGAGTAATCCACTCCGTCCATCCATTTTTTGAGATCATTTTGGAACAAAGAGCCAAAAATGAACAGGATCCAATTTTCAAATGGGCTAAAAACGTAAGGATTGAACATCCACAGTCGAAATATTCGTGGGGCCATAAAAGTTTTGAATCAGGTTAATATTTGTGATTTCAGTTCATCTCAGCTCCGTGGGCCCCACCATAATGTATTTGTTTCATCCATTCCGTTCATCCATTTTTACAGATCATTTTAGTGCTTGATACAAAAAATTATAGGGATATGATCTCATGTGGACCACACCACAGGAAAACAATAATGATTGGATATCCACCATTAAAATCCTCCTAAGGCCCACTGTACTGTTTATTTGACATCCAATCTGTTGATTGGGTCATAAAGACCCAGATGAAGGTAAAAAATAAATATCTGGTTGGATGACAAACAAACATCACCGCGGGCCTTAAAAAGGTTTCAACGATGGAAATTAACAGTTCCACTATTTCCTGTGGTATGGTCCACTTGAGTTGTGGATATGGTTCAATTTTGGGTTGAACACCTAAAATGATCAGTAAAAATGGATGGACGGCGTGGATAAACCACGTGCAATCATGGTCGCCCAACAGAGTTTACTCGGTACGAGCGTACCATGTCGCCCTTCATTGACGGAAATGGATTGGCTACTCCACCTGCCAATGGTTGATGGTCGGGCCTCTGTGGGCCCCACCATGATGTATGTGTTTCATCCATGCTGTCCATCTATTTTTATATATCATTTTATGGTATTACATAAAAAATTAGATATATTCCAATATCAACTGGGCCACATTACAGGTAACAGTGTGGATGGAATGAACGTTGACCATTAAAAACTTTTTGGGGTCCATAAAAGTATTGGATCTAGCTGATATTTGTTTTTTCCCTTCATCTAGGTCTTTATGACCTATTCAACAGATTTGATGTCAAATAAACAGTACAGTAAGCCTTAAGAGGATTTAAATGATGGATATCTAATCACTATTGTTTTCCTGTGGTGTGGTCCACCTGAGATTTATATCCCTCTAGTTTTTGGGATAAAGCCATAAAATTATCTTTAAAAATGGATGAACGGAATGGATGAAATACATACAATATTGTGGGGCCCACAGAGCACCGACCACCATCTGCGGGCTGGTGTCAGGGGGAGTATCCAATCTGTTTCTGTCATTGACGGCCCCAATGCCACGTGACCAACTTATGTGGGTCCCACCATGATGTATTTTCTATCCACACCGTCTATACATTTGAAGAGATCATTTTATGGCATGAGCCAAAAAATGGTTCAGATCTAGAGCTTGAGTGGACCCCACCATAGAAAACACTGGAAAGACTGACTCCTTTAAGGTGGGCCCTTAAAATTCTTAAATTTATGGATCAACCCCTTAAATTAGATGGGAAAACGGATGGACAATGTGGATAGACTACATACATTAAAGGTTGGCCCAACTGAATTTACTGAGTATGATAAGAGCGTACTCCATAACCCACCGCACGATCGAAACCCCTTTTCACCCCATGTCCACGCCCTTCTTCTTCGTTTTCCCTCTCCTTCACGCACGCAGAGATTCCGACGATCATGGCAGCGACGATTCCCGTTCCAGAGGAAGGGGTTCCTCTATCTGGCCCGATTTCTCGCCGGAATCTCTGAGAAATCCCCACAGATATATCATAATGGCCCACCTCCGATCACCAATCTTCGCTGGTACTCTCCGATTTCTCCTCTTTTTTTCTAATTCAAATTTTTTTTATTCTCCACCTATACACATGGCAATATCGCACGATATATCGTGCGATATCTGAATTTTTGCATTTTTGGTATCTTCCGGGCGTTATTGCCCGAATATTGTCTCGTTGGGGGCCGATAACGATAATATTGGCCGATATATCGGCCGATAGTATCGATTTTTCGAACACTGTCATAGGGTGAACAACTTCTAGAATGATCTGGTCTCTGAATCTGAATTAGGTGACATCATTTCTATTAATGACCATTAGGTTGCACATATATAGTAACAAGCAGAGCCTAGGATTTCAACATTGTTTTACAAGCATACATTTCATGGAGATTCATATATATTTTCATGGAAATCCATCTTAAAAGTCATTTGGATCATTCAAATTTTAGGATTACGTGTGCAGTTAAAGATTTCAAAAACATACACTTAATGTTGAAATGCACACACATTTTATGAAAATCGATCATAAAACTCAAAATCAAGCTGCAAACAAAAGGAAACAGATATAGCCTTAAATTTCAGATTCCTGACATGTTAGAACTCCCAATTCCCTGGCAAATATGGCCCTTTTGATCATTTCTTCGCATGTACCTGCAGTAGCATTCAAGTAATATCCTTGATTTCACCTGTTTCAACCTGCGCTTTAAAATCATGTCCTATTTTGGCTTCCTGTCCTGCAGAAAAAGGGGACTGTAGATGTTGAGGGGCTACTAGACCAGACCTTTCTGTTAGCAGTTTGGTCCAAATCCAAACAATGGTCTGTTCTAGTCCAACCAGGACATGTTTAAACAAATAAAATGATAGGAACTGACTGCAACTACCTGTCTGTAGCACAGTTGGTAGTGTTTGCTCTATAAAATAAAAGATAAAATGGTACTCGAACACCACAACCCATTTTGAATTTTACCAATAAACAGTAGAATTGAAGCAACAGTCCAACTGGCAATATGCCATTAACTCTTTTTTTTTTCTTGATTTCAAGTGAATACCATTAACTTTTGTCATTTCCTTGATTAAACTGATATCATAATTGAATTCATATGTTCTTCTACCAAACTCAGACTTAGAAAATTAAGGTACTTGCAATATCATCAGAAAGGACATTTCTACTTCTTTTTTTTCTTTTTTCTGAAAAATGGGTATGGTTCAATTTTCACAGGAAATACATCAACTGAAAATACAAAGAAATTGAAAAGACCCTAAATGTGTCTAGTGAGTACCAAATGATAAAGAAATAAATGAAAATCCTTTTTAGATTGAAGCATTTTATTTTTAACAAGGCACTTTCATCAAGTGAGATGCAGCCATTTAAGTTTTATACACCAACAAAAAGATTTTAAGTAAAAAGAACCTTCATTTATGGCATGTTTGTGTAAAAGAAATCAAAAATTCTTTTTGATTCTAACATGAATAGGTGGCAGACATGCTAACACATCAGATTTTCAGTCCATGCCAAAAGGATCAACAGAAAAAGATACAACCAATAGCAAACAGTGAGCTAATCAAACACCATTTAGTACTTTTTGTAACGATTTTGGTGTGTGAATGTAGGTTCATTCATCTATTTTTCTTTTCCCAGGCCTAACCCAACCTTAAGAGGATCCAACCCATAACCCGAGCCAACCTGAATTCCTTGATACTCAACCCAAATACATGGGATTGTTCAAAGCCGGACCTAACATGACAGAAACTTGCTCGACATGAACCCAACACGATTTCAAATTGGGTTGGTGTTATAGATGGATGGTAATAACTAAATGATTGTTGCACAGTTGGTTATGTTTGGTTTGTATAAGGCTGGTCATGGGCCTGATGAGCATTGAATCCCTTGAAGCGTAGAAAATTTGCCTGACCTGTAGCCCATAAAATGAGAGAAAACCACAAATGAAAGGACTATGAAAGGGTGGAAATCAATCAGTATATTGAAATGAACAATCATACAGCTCAATAGAGTTTAAAGAATTAAACATTCAACATATAAATCCATGTTTCTAAAGTTACTTAATCAAAGCCTACATTTACAAGATGATAAGAGAACAAATCAAACAAATTTACAATTCAATCAACACAAAAGAATGAACTTTGAACCCATTTGAACCACCTCAAGTTTCTTGCGAACATGCAAAAGCATTACATCATCTCCGCCAGCAAACGCTCAACACATTCAGGCACAAGCATGAAGAACACAATTAAATAAAAAACAAACTATTTCACACCCATCCAACAGAGAATGCATCCAGCTCCTTGGACAAAGTTATCTTGATCATTGACATGTGCCTTGTGGTTTCAAGGCTAAAAGGTGTACAAAAGATACTTATCAGATACCAATATAATAACCACAACAAAGGAAACAATAATAATAATATTAGTAGTAATAGTTGTAACATACCATAATAATAAGGTATGCACACAATTATATAAAAGACAATGCAACCATCCATTTCAATTATATATCTTTAAATTCTCCAATCATTCACTACCTGTATATATTTTCTGGAGATCTGATTTCAGGTACTACCCCATCACTCCCATACTGAATCTTCTTTGCCCCATGACAACAAGAAGCTCATTCTGCAAAATCATCTACAAACATTGAGAGAAAGCAATCACTTGGCTTGTTCAGGTTTGTCAAACTGCATATAAACAAAATAAATTAGGTGAAAAATAGAAAAGACAAATGAATTTGTAGGATTTAAGTTTGTCAAAGACAAACTTCCACAAATGATGCAATAAAGTGCCCCATCACCATCCATTTTTTTTCTTCTTTATTCTTTTTTCCCTAATTCATGCAAAACAAGTATTTAATTGACAAATGGTCATATTAGTGGCAAGTTGCGTTTCATGACAAATGAAAATAGGAGCATTGTATTTTTTTTCACTTTACAGCAGCTAAAGCAGAGCTTCCATGTCTGGCTTTCATCTCTTTCTCATCCGTTCCCAACCGAATCGCGGCCTCTGGAGCGGAACCCAACTCGGAAAAGATGAGAAATCAGTTGCAGGAGCTAGAAAGGTAACTGTTGGATGATAACGACGATGAAAACTCTGTTTCTTTGCTCAAGTGCACTCCAGAAACATAAATGACAAAAGGAAAAAAGCAATAAAAATCAAAATATCCCTGTATTGAAGAATACAAGAAACAAACCTTGGATGGAGGACATCTAGGGCTTGCGGCCGGCAATGAATCTAAGAATGATACAGAATCCGATCGAACCATTACATGACGAAAGAAGAGAAAAGGAACGATCCAAGCAGTTGATGATCAATTCATTGTATGGAAATCAGATCTAGGGTTTTTTAGAAGAAACCGTGAGAGATGTTGGAGAGAGAGAGAGAGAGAGAGAGAGAGAGAGAGAGAGAGGAATTTTAGGAGTAGAGAGATTGGGCACAAACGAGGGTTTTTCTGATTTTTTGGGCATAGGGTTTCTCTGATTTTGGGGGGAAGGGTGCGATTTGTTTTTGGGGAATGGGGGTAGGCACGGGGTTTGGTCTTTTGGGAGAGACCAGTTTGGCTTGAAATGCTACCACGGGCGCGGATTAGCTACTAACAGGTTGAGTAGCGAGACTCTCAACTGAAGTGACGTCACCAAGTTCCGTGGGCCCCACCATGATGTATGTTTTGTATCCACATCTTCCATCCATTTGGAGAGATCGTTTTAGGTTAATATCCAATGAGTTAAATCCAAAGCTCCTGTTGACCCATCACAGAAAACAATGGGGACAGTGACGCCCACCATTAAAAACTTCTAAAGGCCACAAAAGTTTTAGATCAAGCTGATATTTGTGTTTTCCCTTATTTCATGTCTTTTTTAACTTTTGAATAGGTTAGATTTCAAATAAACATTATGGTGGGCCTTAGGATAGTTTCAACGGTGGGAATCTCTCTCCCCATTGTTTTATGTGGTAGGGTCTACTGCAGTTTTTTATCTACCTCATTCTTTGGCTCATGCCCTAAAATGATTTTTTAAAATGGATAGACGGTGTGGATACAACATATACATCATAGTGGGGCCCATAGAACTTGGTGACGAAAAATTCTCACCTCTTGCACTCGCCATTGCTACATATGGGAGAAGAGAAGAAAAATCCTCACCTCTTGCACTTCCTCTCTTGTTATTTTCCCATCTGCATTGCTATATACCCTACGAAAACACCACCAAACCTCAATAAACAGAGAGAGAGAGAGAGAGGGTTGGTCAGTTTTTGTAGGGAGAAGAGATGGGTTTTAGGAGATGAGGGTTTGAGAGCGTCGAGTGTTGGGAGAAGGGTTTGGAAGAGTAGGGTTTCTATAGAAGGGGTGAGAAAGAGTGAGAGAAATGGGAGGATTTGGGTGCAGCTCCGTTTTGAGTGCGCGCCCAATTTTGGGTGTAGGGGCATTGGACGGTCCTCTCAAGGGCTCCATGGGGCCCACCATGATGTATTTGCTTTATCCATTTCGTTCATTAATTTTAATAAATTATTTTAGTTCATAATCCCAAACATAAAGTAGATTAAAGTTTCAAGTAGACCACACCATAGGAAGCACATATGATTTAATCTCCATGATTCCTACCGTGTGGTCCACTTGGAACTTCAATCTTGATGATTTTTGGTTTCATGTCCTATAATAATATTTCAAAATATATAGACGGCTTAGATAGAAAATATATATTTTTTTACGCCCTATAAGACCCCTTATACCAGTGTTAATTATTAATGGTGTGGCACCTTTTCAACTATGGATTAAAACCATAGTAAATGTATCCTTTGCCCCTTTTTTTGGTAATGCTATCTACTCTCATTTTAATACTTCACATTATATTATTTTATCTCCTAAGATCATCTTACCACACAAAGTAGAGACCGTACTCCCATACAAGTAGATTGGGTGTCTAACACCTTCATTTTCTGTAACAGAGGTCCCTTACTCAGAATCCCATGTCACAAATCAGGAGAAAGAAAGAAAGTCTCTGAATTCTCTAGCTTTTACAGATTTTATAGGTTCTATCTAATTACGAGTTTTTGAGTTAATTGGCTAGTGTTAACTCCAAGTCCACTACATCATCAGTTCAAATCAGCCCATACACCACAAAACAAAGATAAAAGGCGTGGTGCGCTAATTTTCAGTGTTCACAGAATGACGACTCTGCTAGGGACTTAGTAGCTCACACTAGCTAAGATCCGACTTGAAAGAGTGTGGTAATACAATCTTAGGGGATATTCTACATACAAAATTTGCATTCATACTTCCAAAACATGATTCGAGTTCTATTTTTTAGGCCAGATCGAGTTTAGCTCATTTGATTGGTTTTATTTTATAGTAAAGGAGAGAATGAGAGAGAACAAAGGAAATGGGAGTCGTGCGTGGTGGGCAATCTAGGCAGCGGACGAGTTAGTTGGACGGGTGTAGGTAGAGAGAGAAAGATGAGATTTCTCATTGAATTGCATAAGAGATTTCTAAATTCCTGATCCTCACTAGTTATAGCTTCTTTACATCCAAACGCCTCATTTCCTTTCGATTTCATTCTGTTGTTGCTGCTCTGTTTGAAAATTACTAGGAATTTCACGAAATTAGAGTATTAAGTTTTCTACTTTCACAATCTGGACTAGCTGGAGGTAATTTACAGTTAAATTTTCGGATCAGGTTGTGGTTTTCACCCGATTCCATCCGTAGCATCTCTGTTTGTGAAATTCTACTGTTATTTTGAAAACTACAGCATAAAAATATAGATCTGGAGGTGAAGTGATTAAATTGTATTCATGAATGGGTTGTTTAATGAGTCATTCTAAAAAAATAGTGGTGTATTTTGAAGTGGTTTGCTTTCAATTTAGATGATATCTAGTAACATCCTCATGTTGAAGCAGGGCCCAAGTATGTCGGAGTATGACGGACAGAAAAATGGAATATTTCTGCGAGTTGTAAATGGGCTTTTTGACTGCCTAACGTTTGCCAATGATAGATCCAAGTACATAATCAAATTGTCAATGGTATTATAAGTACTAATGTTCCATGATTTTCATGCCCTTTGAATTGTCAATGTCATCGGTAAAACTTTTCTTTTGTGGCACTTACAGGTGGAGATCTATATGGAGAAAGTAAGGTTTGTAACTTACTGAAAGCTAGCAGATGGATTACCTTTAAAGTTCTCCAACCCTGGAACATAATATTTGCTCTTTCACAGTTTTGCATATCCTCATTTTTTGGATATGTACTTCCTCTTGATTCTTTAAAAAATTACACTACTGATAAAATAAAAATAAAAATAAAAAGATTAAGAAAGCTACAAATTATTAAATTATGTTTCAATGTAAGAAGTGTGTGTGTGTATATATATATATATATATATATATATATATATATATATATATATATATATATATATATATATATATATATATATTTATTATATACGCATCATTAAAATCCTCCAAGGCCCACAATACTGTTTATTTGACATTCAATATGTTGATTAGGTCATAGATGAAGGGGAAAAACAAAAATCAGTTTGATCCAAAACTTTCATGGCCCCAAAATGTTTTTTAATGGTTGACGCTCATTCAACACTGTTTCTGGAATGTGGTCCACCTAAGATTTGGACATCCAATTGTCGAACATCAACACCGTGGATTTGATATGTCTCCTATAGGTGAGTTACTCGTTACCCTTATCAGAGTAAACTCTGTGGGGTCCACCATTATTAATTTATTTCATCCACTCCGTTCATCCATGTTAACAGATAATTTGAAGTCTAAAGAACAAAAAGGAAGCATGATGTATGTGTTTAATCCTGACACTAACCAATGGCTGGTGGTTGGTGCTCTGGGGGCCCCACCATGATGTACGTGTTTAATCCATGTCGTTCATCTATTTTTAAAGATCATCTTACGGCATGAGACAAAAAATGAGGTATATCCCATATGAAATGGACCATATTACAGGAAATAGTGTTGAATGAGTGTCAACCATTAAAAAACATTTTGGGGCCATAAAAGTTTTGGATCAAACTGTTTTTTGTTTTTCCCCATCATCTGGCCTTGTATGACCTAATCAACACATTGGATGTCAAATAGATAGTACAGTGGGACTTAGGAGGATTTTAATGATGGATATATAATAATTTTATAATTTATTATATATATATATATATATAGAGAGAGAGAGAGAGAGAGGCATGCTCACCTACGCACCTACGCACGTGCGCACCTTTGTACACATGTCATGGGTGTCGAATCCGAACGGTCCATAAGATGCAGAATCCCATCAAACCTTAGAGTGTGAATTTGCACCCTGATCTAAGATTCTGGTGGGCCATAGCAAAGAGAAATTCAAATCAAGAGAAGAAACTGTTTGCATTTTTCATGGCCCACCAAAGTTTTGGATCAAAGTAAAATTTCATACCAGGGGGTTTCATGAGGTTTTGCTTCATGTGGACCGTTCAGATTTTCGAGACTCATCAAATATGATGAGTTCTCAAAAAAGTTCGTATGTAGTACGTACGAACTGGTTCGCAGGTGAGCATTTCCGTGTGTGTGTGTGTGTGTGTGTGTGTGTATGTGTGTGGGAAAAGGTTCCATACGGTGGAGCTCATGGGAACTTCTCATAATGTCGAGTTGTGTGGTCCCCACCATGATGGGTGTTGAACATCTACCCAATCGGTCAGATGCACCATTCCATGGTGGACCTGGGGCTTAAAAATCAAGTCAATCTATGACTTTTTTGGGCCACACCACATACAAAAGTTGACAGGGGTTACCCTCCATTAAAATATTCATAATCATTTGTTGGGACCACCGAGATGTGGTTCACAAATCCAGCCCATCCATTATGTGTGTCCCACTTGGATGAGGAGTCAGACAAAGTTTCATATGCATCAAAATTTCAGGTGGGCCCCACCAAGTGATTTTATGATTTAGGCATTTCTTCACATGATTTTAAATGGTATGGCCCACCTAAGTTCCGTATACGGCTGATTTTTGGGATGTCCCATAATTTAAAGGGGGCCCATCAAATGCACGGTGTTGATGGTCGACACACATCACAGTGGGACCCACACAGCTCAACCTCGTGGGAAGTTCCCATGAGTTCGACCGTACAGAACATTCTCCCTATATACCCGACCCCACCCGACCCTAGCCCCCTTTCCCTTTCTTCTCTTTCTCCACCCGCCGCACGCCCGCCCGACGCCCGACCTAAACGAAAATCCCTCCCTCTCTCTCTCTCTCTCTCTCTCTCTCTCTCTCCCTCTCTCTGGTCTCTCCACCCTACCGTTGTTGCATGCCCTACCCACGCACGGCCTCTCTCTGTCTCTGAAGCTCGGTGAGGTATCTCTCTCTCTCTCTCTCTCTCTCTCTCTCTCTCTCAATCTCAATACCGATTTAGGGATTTGGGGATATAGAAATTTGTGGATTTGGGGATTTAACAATCTGTGGATTTGGGGATTTAGCAATTAGTTGAGCTTAGTCCAGTTTTATTGTGTTCAAGACTAGACAATGTGGTTCCTTTTAAGAAAAAGAAAGGTGATTTCATGTTCTCTCTAAATGAACAGTAGCTAAACGATGCATTTTGAGTTTTTTTGGATGTTCCATCTTGTATACAGCAGGATGCCCATCTTTTCCACTTCATTTAAGTAATTACCCTGTCACTGCATTGCTGACTTTCCTATCTTAATTTCTTGTATCTGGTACCTTTCCATTTTCAATCAATTCTTCATCTCTTTACAAGCTACAAATTTGTACTTTCAGAGACTAGTAGCTGGTGAATGGTTTACTGCTCGAGTTTCCTCTTGTGGACTGTTTCATATTGCTTACCCAAGTGCACCAGAGCTGTTGAAGGCAGAACTACGTTCTATATACAGTCAGTTGTGTCAAGATGATATGCCCATGGTGAGAAGATTTGCTGCAACAAACTTAGGAAAGTTTGCTGCTACGGTTGAACCTAACCATTTGAAGACTGATATCATGTCGATATTTGAGGATCTGACACAAGATGGTATGGATTCTTATAATGTTTGTTGGAGCTTGTAAATACTTCTGATTTATTTTACTCTCTGTAATCAGTTAATATGCTGGTTTATTTTTTCTTCCAGTAATTTGACTGTATGGTTGTGAAGTTTTATCGAATACTCACTGAAAATGCTATCTGATTAGTGCTGATCATGACTTCTTCCAATGATGAATGTTACCTGCTTCATAGTTTTAGAAGTGTATCTAGTCTTAAATGTTAGTGGACATATTTTATTTGCATTTTTTGATCTTTGAGCAACTTAATTTTGACTGGAGAAAGGAAAAGAACAGAATAAAGAATGAAAGGAAGGGGGAAAAAAAAAATTCTGGCCTTTTCAACTTGGTGATTTTTATTATGTTTTTGCATGCCATCCTACTTGTACCTTTTGTTGTTGACTTTCTTTCTTTGCATGCGCTATCTGGCTGCTAGCAGCATGACTATCCAATTTGCTACATTTCAGATCAAGATTCTGTGCGATTGTTGGCTGTTGAGGGTTGTGCAGCACTTGGAAAACTGTTGGAACCCCAGGACTGTGTAGCACACATCCTTCCTGTCATAGTCAACTTCTCTCAAGTATGCCCATTAGGGATGCAGATGCCTCTTATATTTCTAATGGTGGTTTGGCTTATGCATTTTTTATTGTTCCTCTTTTCTAGTGTCTACTTGCTTGCATAAGCATCTATAAGAACTTAAAATGTTACTTTATGTTAAGAAAAATAAAGGAATTAGCTTCTTCATGTGTATTTATATTTAACAATAATATAGGAATTAGCTTGTTCAGTGACTTACACTAGAAAGTTGGAATATCTAGAGTCAAAGTTGGCATAAACTACCACCATTACAGATATAATTGAGTTAATTGTGGTTCGATGGAATCATGATGATGGTAGTTGGTACAACCAAGAAAGAGTTGGAGAAGGAGGGCCATACTAAGTAGAATATTCCAGTTGCTAAGGTTTTTAAATGACCAGGTTGACTCTTACAAGTCAATCTGCGGATTTTACAAACAGTAGAAGTATACTTTGGTGCTATGTGTCACATGTAATTTCCATGTTTTCTACAATATACCATTTCTAAATAGTGTCTGTCTGAGGTAAGCTTATGATGAATGGGTTTTTACTGTTCAATGAAAGGTTTTAATTTAATTTATTAGCTCTTTACTGTGTGTATTTAGGATCTTGAACATCTTTGGACTCTAATCAAGGATTGGATGGCTAGGATTGTTCTATGGAGGAGATCCCATTCAAAGCTATCATTTGAGAGAAATTTCCGTTCCACTTGGAATCAAAACCTATTAAAAGCTATCATTTGAGGAATAAAGACAGATCCCATTCAAAGCTATCATTTGAGAGAAATTTCCGTTCCACTTGGAATCAAAACCTATTAAAACTCAACCACATCATCAAAGGGTACTTAGTTTTGGACCACGACTGCATATCTTCTTTAAAAGGGAAGTTATTTAATACTCTGGCTGTGCACAATGCTTGATATGCAAGTCCTTAATTAGAAATGGCACTTATGTCATGTATTAAGTCAAGTTCAAAAGGATAAATAGTAGAACCTGTTGTCCCCAAGTTACAGTCCAAAGGTTAGACTGGTTGCACCATCCTAGACACTTTTTTCTTTAAATAAGACCATTGGATATTTATTATCTTAACCGTCCAACAAATGTCCACAAATATGATGGTAAGATAGCCACATGAGCTCTTTTTTTTTTTTAATGATACATACTAAATGGTTTAAATCAAAATACTTGTAAGTCAGATACGTAATATCTAATTAGTAATTTGTAAATGCATATGCATCATTCAGCACAATCTGCCAGAGTATGGAAGTTGTTCTCTAAAAGACTGGGACTTATTTGATACTATGGTTGTGTATGACGATTGATACACAGGCACTTGGAAATATTACACATGTCATGTATTAAATCAAATTAGACTGACTAAATTGTGGAAGCCACTGTTGCTAAGTTACATTCCAAAAATCAGATTCTTTGAACAATCCTGACCTCTGATTCATTGACATAAGACCATATGGTATTTTTCATTTCTAACTATCCAATAAATGTCCATCAATCAAATGTTCAGATAATCAACAAAGCATAATTTTTTATTCATGTTACATCTAAACTAATACCCAAAATTTAGATGGTTTAATTTGAATTACTTAAACACCGTGTATGCAATTTCTGAGAAATTTTTAAGTGCTTGTGTATCATCCATCACGCTTTTCTAGAGTATGGAACTTTTTTCTCTATTAAAAAAAATTGGGACAATCTGCCCACGTGTACGGTCCTAGGAGCACTGTAGTTATGAAAAATTGTGATTATTCCAACGTATTACTTTCTAATAAATAAGTAGGCAAAAGGATGTAAACCATCCATCAGTGGAGTTTTTATATGGTTTTGAGACCTTTTTATGGTAACCTGACTGAATATGGAATCGTTTGAGTGTCATTGTAAGGCCCTTTGAAAATTTAATAGTGAAAGGAAGAATGGGATTAGAAAAGAAGAATTTCATCTTTTGTAATGGTGAAATGACAAGGAATGAAGTGCCAAGGAAATTCTTGAGAGGATAGTTTAAGTGAGAATTCACTGAAAATGTGCATACGTGTGCAATATCTGAACCATTCATTTGATGGGGACCATGGTGAACATATCTTGGCCCAAAAATCAGGTTGGTCCACTCATTCGTTGGATTAAAATGGACAGTTAAAGAAGATTTAAATAGTCTGTATTTATTTCCATGTGAAGCCCATCTTCCTTTGTGAGTGATGGAATTGAAAGGTTTGTTGAGTTGAATGATGATGCAGATTTCGGATCGAGGCAAAGCCTTTCTTCCTTTGTGAGTGAGATAGTCTTTAGTTATTTATTTTCTTTCTTATTTTCGCATGATTTTCCTTGTCAACTGTTAGTCATAGAGTGACATTACTTGTTTCAAGTTTCTTGGATGGATGATGAATGTATTTGCGAATGTAAATGAAAATAAAGATATAATATATATATATATTATATATATATATATATATATATATATGTTGTCAATGGAGGATACCTTGCTTAGGGAGACATGAAATTCTTGTAGCTTATGGTATGGTGCCCCAATATTGGTTGTATGTAACTAGTATGTAGTAGATAATACTAGGTCTAATAGTAGATAATACTAGAGAATACCTAAACCCAATCCGAACCCGAAACCGAACCTGATTCCCTAAACCTAAACTTAAACCTATAACCTAAACCTAAACCTAAACCTAAACTTAAACCTATGACTTAAACTTAAACCTAAACCTAAACCTAAACCTATAACCTAAACCTATTCTCAAATCCCTAAACCTATGACCTAAACTTAAACCTAAACCTAAACCTATAACCTAAAGAGGATGCTTATGAAAAGAGAAAAAAACTTATTTTCTGTCTACACCAAAAGAAAAAAAAAAACCTTATTTTTTGCCATTTCCCCTATCATATGAGAAAAGAGACTTATAAATAATCTCTCTCTCTCTCTCTCTTCACATGTCCAGTTTAGTACATTGTCCTTCTCTACTAACCGAACATGATGAAGCTGTCCATTTCTTATGGACAGCATTAGAGTGGCCTGGCCATTTAGACAGGCCGTGTTTATGTATTTACTCGAAATTGATGGACCAGACCCGGATGTGCGTCGGAGCTATCCGGATGAGCAGGGCTCCCTGGAAGGTGGGAACCGCTGTTATGACCATGATGAACCTGTCCATTTCCTATGGATAACATTGGAGTGGCCTGGCCATTTGGACAAGCCGTGTTTATGTATTTGCTTGAAATTAATGGAGCAGACCTGGATGTGCGTCGGAGCTACCCGGATGAGCGGGGGTCCCTGGAAGGTGAGAACCGTTGTTATGACCATGATGAAGCTGTCAATTTCCTATGAACATCATTGGAGGGGTCTGGCCATTTGGACAGGCTGTGTTTTTATATTTGCTCAAAATTAATGGAACAGACCCGGATGTGCATTGGAGCTATCCGGATGAGCGAGGGTCCCTGGAAGGTGGGAACCGCTATTATGACCATGATGAAGCTGTCCATTTCCTATGGATAGCATTGGAGGGGCCTGGCCATTTGGACAGGCCGTGTTTATATCTGTATTTGCAGGTACCACACCCTTAACCTAATCCTATAACCCCAAACCTGTAACCTAAACCCATTCTCAATTCCCTAAAGTTATAACCTATAACCTAACCCTAACCCTAAACCAAAACCTATAACCTAAACCTTAACCTAAACATAAACCTAAACCTAAACCTTAACCTATAACCTAAATATATACTTATAACCTTAACCTAAACCTATACTTATAACCTTAACCTAAACCTATTCTTAAATCCCAAAACCTTTACTTATAGCCAAAACCTAAACCTTAACCTTAACCTATAACCTTTACTTACAACCTTAACCTAAACTTACAACCTATACTTATAACATAAACCTAAACCTAGACCTATTCTTATAACATAGACCTAAACCTAAACCTTAACCTATAACCTAAACCTAGACTTATAACCTTAACCTAAACCTATTCTCAAATCCCAAAACCTATACGTATAACCTAAGCCTAGACCTTGACCTTAACCTTAACCTATAACCTATACTTGTAACCTATAACCTAAACCTATACCTATAACCTATACTTATATCCTTAACCTAAACTTATAACCTTAACCTAAACCTATTCTGAAATCCCAAAACCTATACTTATAATGTAAACCTAAACTTAAACCTATAACCTAAACCCAAACCCTAAACCTGATCCTGAACCCGAACCCGATTTCCTAAACCTAAACCTTAACCTATAACCCATACTTATAACCTTAACCTAAACCTACTCTCAAATCCTAAAACCTTAACCTATAACCTAAACTTATAACCTATACTTAACTTATACTTATAACCTTAACCTAGACCTTAACCTTAACCTATAACCTATACTTATAACCTATACCTAAACTTATGACCTTAACCTAAACCTATTCTCAAATCTCAAAACTTATACTTATAACCTAAACCTAGACCTCAACCTTAACCTATAACCTCTACTTATAACCTTAACCTAAACTTACAACCTTAACCTAAACCTAAACTCAAATCCCTAAACCTTAACCTATAACCCAACCTAAACCTATACTTATAACCTAAACCTATTCTCAAATCTCAGAACCTATAACCTAAACCTAACCTTTCCCTAAACCTATAACCTACACTTATACCTATAACCTAAACCTAAACCTTAACCTTAACCTATAACCAATACTTACAACCTTAACCTAAACCTTAACCTATAACCTTAACCTAAACTTACAGCCTTAACCTAAACCTTAACCTATAACCTAAACTTATAACCTTAACCTAAACTTACAACCTTAACCTAAACCTA
Source organism: Magnolia officinalis (assembly GCA_021015155.1). Taxonomy (NCBI): domain Eukaryota; kingdom Viridiplantae; phylum Streptophyta; class Magnoliopsida; order Magnoliales; family Magnoliaceae; genus Magnolia; species Magnolia officinalis. The sequence goes on from JAJHSJ010000014.1 coordinate 35,810,864, forward strand.
AACCTTAACCTAAACTCAAATCCCTAAACCTTAACCTATAACCCAACCTAAACCTATACTTATAACCTAAACCTATTCTCAAATCCCAAAACCTATACTTATAACATAAACCTAAACTTAAACCTATAACCTATAACCTAAACCCAAACCTAAACCCGATCCCGAACCCGAACCCGATTTCCTAAACGTACCTTAACCTATAACCCATACTTATAACCTTAACCTAAACCTATTCTCAATCCCAGAACCTTAACCTATAACCTAAACTTATAAACCTATACTTAACCTATAATTTATAACCTTTAACCTAGACCTTAACCTTAACCTATAACCTATACTTATAACCTATACCTAAACTTATAACCTACTTAAACCTTAATAAACCTATTCTCAAATCCCAAAACTTATACTTATAACCTAAACCTAGACCTTAACCTTAACCTATAACCTCTACTGATAACCTTAACCTAAACTTACAACCTTAACCTAAACCTAAACCTTAACCTAAACTCAAATTCCTAAACCTTAACATATAACCCAACCTAAACCTATACTTATAACCTAAACCTATTCTCAAATCCCAAAACCTATAACCTAAACCTAACCTTTCCCTAAATCTATAACCTACACTTATAACCTAAACCTATACCTATAACCTAAACCTAAACCTTAACCTTAACCTATAACCTGTACTTACAACCTTAACCTAAACCTTAACCTACAACCTATACTTACAACCTTAACCTAAACTTAGAACCTTTACCTAAACTTACAACCTTAACCTAAACCTAAACCTTAACCTAAACTCAAATCCCTAAACCTTAACCTATACTTATAACCTAGACCTATTCTCAAATCCCAAAACCTATACTTATAACATAAACCTAAACTTAAACCTATAACCTATAACCTAAAACCTAAACCCAAACCTAAACCCGAACCCGAACCCGAACTCGATTTCCTAAACCTAAACCTTAACCTATAACCCATACTTATAACCTTAACATAAACCTATTCTCAAATCCCAAAACCTTAACCTATAACCTAAACTTATAACATATACTTAACCTATACTTATAACCTTAACCTAGACCTTAACCTTAACCCATAACCTATACCTAAACTTATAACCTTAACCTAAACCTATTCTCAAATCCCTAACCTAAACCTAAACCTAAACTTGAAAACCCAAACCTAAACACTATCCCGAACCCCAACCCGAACCCGATTTCCTAAACCTAAACCTTAACCTATTCTCAATTCCCTAAAGCTATAACCTATAACCTAAACCTAAACCTAAACCTAAAACCTAAACCTAAACCTAAACCTAAAACCTAAATGTATTCTCAAATCTCTAAACTTAAACCTTAACCTATTCTCAATTCCCTAAACCTTAACCTATAACCTAACTTAAACCTAAACCTGTAACCTACACTTATAACCTAAAACCTAAATGTATTCTCAAATCCTTAAACAAAAACCTACACCTAATCCTAATCTCAACTCCTTAACCTAAACCTAGACTTGAAACCCCAAACCTAAACCCGGTCCCGAAACCGATTTCCTAAACCTAAACCTTATCCTATTCTCAATTCCCTATACCTTAACCTATAACCTAACTTAAACCTAAACCTATAACCGACACTTATAAGCTATAAACTAAAACCTAAACCTAAACCTAAAACCTAAATGTATACTCAAATCCCTAAACCTACACCTAATCCTAATCTCAACTCCTTAACCTAAACATAAACTTCAAAACCCAAACCTAAACCCAAACCTAAACCCGAACCTGAACTTGATTTCCTAAACCTAAACCTTAACCTATTCTCAATTCCCTAAGCCTATAACTTATAACCTATAACCTAAACCTAAACCTTAACCAAAACCTATAACCTAAACTTATAACCTATAACCTAAACTTATAACCTATAACCTAACCTTAACCTTAACCTTAACTTAAACCTAAAACCTAAACCTAAACCTATAACCTAAACCTATAAACTAAAACCTAAACCTAAACCTAAAACCTAAATGTATTCTCAAATCCTTAAACCTAAACCTACACCTAATCCTAATCTCAACTCCTTAGCCTAAACATAAACTTCAAAACTCAAACCTAAACCCGAACCCGATTTCCTAAACCTAAACCTTAACCTATTCTCAATTCCCTAAACCTATAACCTATAACTTATAACCTAAACCTATAACCTATAGCCTATAACCTAAACCTAAACCTAAACCTAAACCAAAACCTATAACCTTAACCTAAACCTTAACATATAACCTAAACCTTAACCTATAACCTATAACCCAATAACCTAAACATAAATCCAAAACCTAAACCTAAACTTAACACCTAAATATATTCTCAAATCCCTAAACCTAAACCTATACCTAATCTTAATCTCAACTCCCTAACCTAAACCTAAACCTAAACTTGAAAACTCAAACCTAAACCCGATTTCCTAAACCTAAACCTTAACCTATTTTCAATTTCCTAAAGCTATAACCTATAACCTATAACCTAAACCTAACCTAAACCAATAACCTTTACCTAAACCTAAAACCTAAACCTAAACCTAAACCTAAAACGTAAATGTATTCTTAAATCCCCAAACCTAAACCTACACCTAATCCTAATCTCAACTCCCTAACCTAAACCTATACCTAAAATTTAAAACCCAAACCTAAACCCGATCCCGAGCCCGAACTCAACTTCCTAAACCTAGACCTTAACCTATTCTCAATTCCCTAAAGCTATAACCTATAACCTAACTTAAACCTAAACCTATAACCGACACTTATAACCTAAACCTAAACCTATAACCTAACCTAAAACCTAAATGTATCTCAATCCCTAAACCTACACCTACACCTAATCCTAATCTAAACTCATTAACCTAAACCTAAACTTGAAACCTCAAACCTAAACCCGAACACGAACCCGATTTCCTAAACCTAAACCTTAACCTATTCTCAATTCCCCAAACCATAACCTATAACCTAACTTAAACCTAAACCTATAACCTACACTTATAACCTAAACCTAAAACCTAAATGTAATCTCAAATCCCTAAACCTAAACCTACACCTAATCCTAATCTCAACTTCCTAACCTAACCTAACTAAACCTAAACTTGAAAACCAAAACCTAAACCCGATACCGAACTCGAACCCAAACCTGATTTCTTAAACCTAAACCTTAACCTATTCTCAATTCCCTAAAGCTATAACCTATAACGTATAACCTAAACCTAAACCTAAACCTATAACCTAAACCTTAACCTAAACCTAAACCCTATAACCTTAACCTAAACCAAACCTATAACCTAAACCTTAACCTATAACCTATAACCCATAACCTATAACCTAAACTTATAACCTATAACCTAACCTTATCTAACCTAAACCTATAGTGTAGGTTATAGGTTTAGGTTTAGGTTAAGGTGTTTTTTCTTTTCATTTGTCTGGATCACTGTAAGTGCTATAGTTTAATCCTGTATGTTGTCAAATTAGTGGTGACAAAAACACTGTTATATAACTTGCATAGTGAAGCTCTTTCTAAAGATCAACATTCATAAACAAACAAAGCTCACAACAAGCAAAGATTACAAGTACAAAGATCAACCTTGACTTCAAGTATTGCTCTCAAGACAAGACTCAAGAATACAAGACTTCAAGAAGAGTACAAAGTAGTTCGTATAGAACTCAAGTCACTTTCGAGGTTGAGCTACATCAAGACTTCAAGGCTTAAACTTCTAGGTCACTTGTTCCTAATGTTTTCAACGTCCTTACTTCTTGATTGAGGTTTGAATGACCATAGGTTGACCTTAGAAGTAGGCCATTTTAGATACATAAGTCATATGTATATGACACTTGTGTTTGGGCAGTTCGGGGACTTGTCCTAGGCTTTCTTCGACAAGTCCTAGCTTTGCTTCGACCAGTCCAAGAAATTTCACGATCAGTCGTAAGTTTGTTACAAAATTTGGATAAATTCTGTTAGGCTTCAACCAGTCGAAGGAGGTCTTCGACCAGTCGAAGGAACAGTGTCGACTGCTTCTTCGACCAGTCGTAAATCTTCAATTCAAAGTTCAGCGATAATTTACAAGGTCTTCGACCAGTCGAAGGTGACCTACGACCAGTCGAAGGAGGCCTTCGACCAGTCGTAGAACGGTCAAAGCTTATCGCGCCCAATTTTTTTCAAATCTGTTATTTCTTCGACTAGTCGAAGAGCTCCTTAGACCAGTCGAAGATGCGATCTGCTCACCTATAAATAGAGCACGAAACTCAGAAGAATAAAGGGCAATCAATTAATCCATTCAAGCCAATCTTTGTCAAACTTCTGAGAAGTAATTTTGTGCTCCATCTAAGCTAAGTGTGCTTATTTAATACTCTCTTTCTTTAGCTTTATTTAATTGATTTTGTTTCTTCTGCTATTCCAATCTAATTTGATAAGAGGAATTGTTATTCCCTTTCTTTGGAATCAAAATCAATTAAGACAAGCCCTATTTGGTCTAATTTAAAATCTATTAGAACTAGAACCATTGTAATTGAGTACTGGACATTGAACTTGAACATTCAATCATTTACTCTGATTTGGTTTTACCGGGCTGCTACAACGAAGGAGTTAATCAGGTATTTTACGTTTAATTGTAAAATTCTTTCTGTTTTGGTTTCTTTCAAGATTTTCCAGAAAAATCTTGTTGTATTGGTTATCTGAGGAGAGCCAGGAAAACTCAGAAGTGGGGTTTTTTTTTTATTGTGTAAGCCCACAGACAAAGACACAATTGTAAAAGTTTTGGGTGAACCTGTGAAAACCTATTTTGTGAGTGAACGCTAATATCCCCTGTGTGAGGATATTAGGAGTGGAGTAGCATTCTGTGTGGCTGTTGTTTAACAGTTGGTGAACACACAGGCGAACCACTATAATCCCTTGTGTTGTGGTTGAATGATTTACATTTCTAATCTTTAATATTCATTTGTGGGATGTATTGTGGTGGTAAATGTTGTAATCGTTTAATTCAAGCATTGTGGGAATTTTGTAATAATTTAGAATTTACTTTCTGCTATTCCTTTATCTACTTGAATTTAAATTTCCTTTAAAGTTGTTCCAGCAAGGTTGCCCTGCCATTTTTATGGTGTATGGCTGTCCCTAGAACAATACATTTGTGATTACACTTTATTTCAATTTGTGCTTAATTCTGTATTCCTCTTTGTTTGAGATTTGATACAAAGATCTTTCTAGAAATAAGGTTGTCCTACCATAAACTCTAGTTTTTGGTGGAAAGGTTTGTCCTTAGAATAACATTTGTATCAATCCCTCAAGATCAGATTTTTGAGGTTGTTTTACTTTCCTGCATTGTGATTTATTTTGGCTATCATATTGTTTTTTTTTCCGCTGTTATAACATTTATTTGGCATAGTCCTATTCACCCCCCCTCTAGGACATATAGCTAGGCCGTTTCAATCACCTCTCATATGTTCTCTCTCTTTTCATTTGTTTTTTTCCATAAGATTGTTTGTGTTTGGATGGATGCAGTTTATGTTTAGATGAATGTAGTTTATGTCTGGTTGAATTTACGTAGTTCGGGTTTAAATGGATGTAAATGTGAATGTAAATGTGAATATGATGAAATATATTATATAACAGGTGTATATCAGGAAGAATATGATGAATTATATTTTAACAGGTGTATATCAGGAAGAATATGATGAATTATATTCTAACAGGTGTATATCAGGAAATTTAAGATGGAATATTTAAAAAAAAAAAAAAGATACTTTTGCCTACGAAATATTTCGTAGGTAAAAGTCCCATCCATGTTTTTAGGAAAATTGATTGCAGCCTTTAGCGACCAAAATTTTCATCGCGAAACATCTTTATTCGTCGCTAAAAGTCCATCCACGATTTTTAGCTACGAAAGTTCCATAGCTAAAGTAATCCATTCAAAATTTTTGAAAGCCTTTCGCGACGAATATTTTCATCGCTATAAGTCTCATCTGCGATTTTTAGCTACAAAAATTTTCGTAGCTAAAAGTAATTGTAACGCCCTGAAAATCGGGGGTCGAGCATAAACTCAACTCCCGAGTTCCAGAACATCACTTATGCAACAAAATGAATGATGATTGAATGTTGACTATATTCGTGCATTGAACATGAGTGAGATTAAGCCAAAACACAGCATATCATACTCCAGAGACAGTTAAGTTTGCAAGCTGAAGACTGTGATAGATAGATAAATATATAACTTATGATGAGTCTCCAGAGTGTGATAACATTACCAGGTTAAATAATATAAGTGCAGTTCTAAAATTTACCAAATGTGAGGAAGTGTATGCCTTCTATCCCAAGAACCATAACCCCGTCAATACAATACCTAGTTATTCTCATACGATATTATAGTTTGAGAAGCTTAGTGAAGGCATCGCAAAGGGCTCGTCACCCGTCAGCGCGGATACAGATCTCACCGTATGCGGCTCAATTGCTGGCCGTCAGCTCGAGTACAGGTCTCACCGTACTCGGCTCAATCACTAGCCGTCAGCTCAAGTACAGGTCTCACCGTACTCGGCTCAACTCACACTCTAGTTGCTGTGAAAGACTCGTTGCCAATCACAGACCCTTGGAGTGTACTCGATGATACCACGGAGGACTCGTCGCCCGTCAGCACGAGCACAGATCTCACCGTACTCGGCTCTCGCCGAAGTATCGACAGCTCGAATACAGTGTCCCATACCACCGTATTCGGCTCACGAGTTAGTTGCGCAATGGTCACTACGGGGAGGCACATGGCCCCAGCGTAGGCCGACAGCTCGACCACGGTGTCCCATACCACCATGCCCGGCTCATGCGACTTAGCGGATCTAGGTACCATGGTTAAATGGGGATCGCCACTGGTAAGTTTGGTACCCTAGGTTCAAGCAGTAGCGACCAAACAGGGTGAACACACATAAGGCAGATCGGGTTACTTGACGAGCTCGACTAGCACGAACGCCCGTTGAGCTGCACGACATGAAGTGCATAAACAACTTCGTGTGGCCTAGCCACTGCCGACAGGCAACGCACGACTCGAGTTCGTCGAACACATCCCACGTGGCAAATGAATCTCAGCCACGAGTTCAATCTCGTTACCGATTGCCTGGACTATAATCATAGCCCCAAACACAATCAATTACAGAGATATAAAGCAGTGATGGATCAGGATTCAAATCATACAATCAGTCTGGTATTATCCGTTTAGGGCTGCCAGGGCTGTTGCACGCACTCGTTGCTCCACTCCCCCATCACCCATGACGGATCATACATCATAAATATAAATGTAAACATATGCATTACATAGTTAAAATCATAAAACAGTTGAGCATGTTATGAATCACAACACAAGCATGAGTTTGTACATGTTCAAATCCTAATCACACAACTATCAAAGGAGATCATACACATAGTGAAAAGAGGTTGAGAATCATATCTCAACACCCTTATATATTACAATTTGCTAACTACTACACATTCAGACATTTCAAGAAACACTTAAACAAACATACATCAACATACATGACATATGTCGATCACATAGGCATTAGGCCAAATCCTTTCGCTAGGGAGTTGCCCCAATCATAACACGCGTACACCCACGATGGATAGTCATGGCACGCAGGAACCCAAGTTCCATATTCATTCAGCTATTTCCACAAATACTTGGGTCACACATTTTAGCACATATAGTGTATACTGGCCGTGGCGTGATTTAGGGCAAATCCTTTCGTCAAAGGGATATTGCCATTACAACAATCATATATCCATGACAATTAGTCATGGCGAGCACGAATGAGAATTCTATACTCATTCAGCCATTTTCACAAACACTTAGAATACACTATTCCACACATACATAGTATATTAGTTAAACATACATGTATTAGGGCTATTCTTTCGCTAAGCGTTATTTTATCTGCGTATACCGTATTCATACAACAATTAATCATGACAATTATATTTCCAAATTTACACATACGCGGTATTTCTAGAATACACAATTTCAACATACTAGGCATTTACACACGAGCATGTATTTCAGCGATTCCTTTCGCCAAACTAGTATTTTATCCATATACTATATAATCATACATTAAATAAACATGTCAAGCATTTTCTCTCGAAAAAAATACGTATACGGTATTTCTACGTATACCTAGAGTATGTGAAATTCCATATTCTACAACGTTAATCGAAACAGGAAACGGAAAGCACTTTGTACATGTGCATTTACATGCAGATCATGAATCTATCATTATCTGACATTGAAAGCATTGAAAAACGTAACTTATACACTTAAAGTCCGCACCTTTTGTCGTAGAATCGTAACGGAGTTGATAGGTTCGCTAAGCTTCCGTATACGGGAGTTTGGCAACCTAGAGAACGAAATAGGTTAGCTATCTCATAACCTACAACCACCCAAGCCCCAAATCAGATTAGGGTTAGGGTTTCTTACCTAGAAACGGGGCTGGAATCGCCGGGAAAGCGATGAGAAAGGGATGGTGCAGCCCGTGTGGTGGCAGGGAACGACGGCAGGGAGATTCTCCCACTTCTCCCTCACTTTCTCTCTCTTTTCTCTCTTTCTCTCTACGGGTTTGCACCCAAATTCGTATGGCTGTGAGAGGGGCTGTTCTAAGCCCCTTTTATAACCAAGAACATGTCCAAAATAGACTCAGGCTCAAGGGTGGCTGCATATGTAGGCATTTCGTCACTTTCCAAGCTCAAAAGGTATGTTCTGGTGGCCCTCTTTGAGCCAAACGTCAGACTTAAGCTCACCATCTACGGATCTACGTGAGATTACGTTTTCGACTCTATCAGATTCCCAGATCGCACGTGGCGGACCACTTTCAGTTCAACGGTCAATGGGCCACGATCAGAAATTCTGAGTACATGTAAATGTTCCTGAAATTTTTCTTAATCCGAGGGTGTAATTTGGTCTGATTCCGACGGTCAGGTTGCTTAATACTGACGCGCAACCAAAAGGTGCCAGATCACTATTCCAGATATTTTTATTTGGATGGGAATAGTGTTTTTCACACTCCCTCGCTCTGGATCGAAACGAATGGCCGTGGGACATCGGCTGGATCTGATTTTTGAGATGATTGTCAAGCCCAGTGAGGCGGTCCTAGTTCCTTAGCTTCGTGTTAATCGGACTCCCGATGTGTGGTCTAGACCTAATACGAAGTTTCGTTTAATTCCCGAGAGCAGACGGGAAATGAGTTTGGTTCTAAACTTTAGGGAAACCTAGAGTCACTGATTTTGCAAGTTTTGGGTCTTGTAGATCATATTTAAAGCGATCCCAACGGATTTCATGACTAACCGAGTTTAGTACTTAGTTAACTTTGTTAAATTTCTAAAGGATTTAATCCTACGTGATTTCTGGTCGAGGTGGTACTTAGGCCTTTGCAGTTTGTATATAAAGTGATCCAAGTTTTACTACTTAGCTAGTTTAAGTTAGTGTCTAAGGCGAAAGTGCTTTGAAAAATTGAAAGCACAAGGTAGTGAAGGGTGGGATTTGTGAAGAAAATGGTTCAAGACGGGATTTGAGGCTTTGAATTGAGTGTTTGAAAAGTTAATCAAGTGTTAAGATTGACCCAATGCCTAAGGATGTCTAATCCCAGGTTAGCAAAAATCCGGGATGTTACAGTAATCCATTCAATTTTAAAAAAAAAATTGTTTGTAGCCTTTGGCGGCGAAAAGTTTTCGTCGCTACAAGTCTCATCCACGATTTTAGCTACGTAAATTTTCGTAGCTAAAAGTAATCCATTCCAATTTTTTAAAAAATTGTTTGGAGAAGTCTTGTAGTCTTTAGCGATGAAAATTGTCGTCGCTAAAAGTCTCATCCACAATTTTTAGCTACAAAAATTTTTGTAACTACAAGTAATCCATTCAAATTTTTTTAAAATGTGTTTACAACCTTTGGCAATGAACATATTCGCGCTAAAAGACTCATCCACGATTTTTAGCTACGTAAAGTTTTGTAGCTAAAAGTAATCCATTCAAATTTTTTACAAAATTGTTTGCAGCCTTTAGCGACTAACATTTTCGTCGCTACAAGTCTCATCTGTGATTTGTAGCTACGAAAATTTTTGTAGCTAAAAATAATCCATTCGAATTTTTTTAAAATGTGTTTGTAGCCTTTAGCGACAAAATATTCGTCACTAAAAGTCTCATCCACGATTTTTTAGTGACGAATATTGTCGTCGCTAAAAGTCTCATCCACGATTTTTAGCTGCGAAAATTTTCGTCGCTAAAAGTAAACTTTTAGCGACGAAATAAATTTTCGTCGCTAAAAACCCTCTTTCTTGTACACTATTAAAAAAATGAAAAAAAAAAAATCCACCTATGATCTAAATCTCATGCCGATCATGAAGTGGACCATCAGATATGAGCCATCCGATCACCATCAAGTGCAATCAATGCGATTTTAACAGTTGAAACAAAACTTTACCAATTGAAAACTTTTCAAAATCCGATTAAAACCATTTAAGTGTTGGGCCTGGTGAAAAAAAATGATGCTTGATGATTCCTTATTTAATCAGATCTAGCCTCACATAAAGTCCCATAGTAAAACAAGTAGATCCCTTGTTAGCCTATGTAAGAGCCAATTAACACTGATGAATGAAGGTACTAGCATCACCCACTTTCAGTGGCCCTACATTGACTTCATAAAGTGAAACAAAGCCCCAATCATGATCTAAGATCCTCACACGTCCTGAAGTCTAAGGATTGATCAATTAATGTGTGCACTCAAGTCTCTGGTCACATGTTCACAGCCCATGCTAATGGGCCCCCAAATTGTTTGAGTTGAACTCATTCCACCAATGTGAGTATTTAAGGGTCCATATCAAGATCCCTATGCATGACACCCTCACACTCCTGTGTAGGGTAAGTGCAAAAAGGCACGATCAACTCCAAGTTAGTTCCTGATAATGAAGACCTTCTATTCTTACCAAAGTCTGTCCCCTCACACAAAATGACTATACATCTCAAAGATAGATGTCTACAGATGTGTCCTAAGTATTTGTGACAGTCATAGTTCATCTAGGTATTGAGATTCATGGAACACAACTCTTCCCGATCCGTAACCACTATGTCTAATCTCAAGCTCCCTATGACTAGAGGATGTACCATGTACTCCTCAGACGACCCAATGAATGTAAGATGAATGTAACATTAAATATGTCTAAGGCATACATGACATTCCCAACTAGGACCCATGCTCATCAAGATCAATGGTTAAGATCTACCCAATCACATCCACATGACCAGTGGATTAGGGTCCAGATGGTTTTCCATAGCACTGCCTCCAACAGATAAGTTCTTACCTACATGTGTTCTTATGGAATTCCTTCGTGAAGTCCATTAGAGCATCTTTAATAATGTTATAGTAAGCAATATTCAACAAAAAAAATGTTATAAAAGGCATGAAAAATGTCAATGTGAAGCCATCTGGCATGGCACCTTATCATTGTTGGGATCACCGAACCATGAAACCCACATTTACAGGCTGATTAGGGATATTCCTTCTTTGTGTGGAATAGATAGATTATTTTGCTTCTTCCTTGTACATAAAATAATACTAATTAAGGAATTGTAATTGCGCATGAGGAATACAAGATCCGAATTGGTCACCCGCCACACCCTATCATATAGGAACCGCAGTCCATAAACAAGCAATTGGATCATCTTAAACTACTCTGACTTTAGGAATAAAGACCATTAATACCAAAAAACAACCAAAGGCCACGGACCATGCTGGTTTTTAGCTATGGATATAAACCGTAGCTTTATTGCTACAGATTAAAACCATAACTATAATAATAAAACCGTAGCTAAAAGCTAACGCCCCCACCAGTGCCTTCACCATGTGACAGCCCCCATATGGAACTCTATGAGGCCCATTAAATGTGTATGCTCCATCTAATACATCTATATATTTTGAAAGATCATTTTAGGATCCTAAAAAAGGAAGTACATCAAAGGCTCAAGTGGACCACACGGTAGGAAACAGTGGAGATTATATATGTACCATTGATCGATAGTGTGGTTCAATTGGACCTTGGATTTGCCTAGATTTTTGTGTCATTCTCTATAAAAAAAATTACAAATTTAATGGACGGAGTGGATATATCAAATGCATCATGATGGACCCCATAAAGCTCCTGATTGGACCATCCGTCCATAACCCGTCAAACGTGAAACACAGAGTGTTTCTAAAATTTCTCTCCCTCCGCTCTGCAGAAAAAAACCCAAATCCTCGCGTCCCTTTTCTCTCGCGTGCTCTCTCTCTCTCTCTCTCTCTCTCTCTCTCTCTACTCTCCCTCTCTCATTCCCTCTCCCTCTCCCTCTCCCTCTCGACCCTAATCCCTACCTCCCTCTGTCGCTCCCTCTCCCTCTCCCTCTCTCGTTCCCTCTCCCTCTCCCTCTCGACTGCAACCCTTGAGCGACGCACCCCCTTCACCCGGGCAAAATCCACCCTTGCAGCCCCCGCCCTTCACCTCTTCTTCGTCTCTCCTCTTTGACCAGGTACCCATTTCTCTCACCATATATTCTAAGTTTGATTTTGAGTTTTTATTTCTAAATATTCAAATACACAGATTAGGGTTTCGTTTCTTGTAAATTTCTAACAGGAAAAGGATTTAGGGTTCTGTAAAATCTATAACAGGAGAAAATGGGAAAGTTTTTTTTTTTGCAAGGTATTTAAGGAATTTTTTTTTGTACACTTAGGGCTTTTGATCTTCCTCTATTCAATTGATCCAGTGTCGATTGACATTTACAGGTCTCTCTCTCTCTCTCTCTCTCTCTCTCTCTCTCTCTCTCAATTGGTCCAGTGTCGATTGACATTTAAGGATTTAGATGATGCTTCAATCTAATTGACAGATCTAGACCCTATACCTGCCCATTGACAGCCCTACTGAAAACTGTATAGAGAGCTAGATGATGCTTCATCTGATTGCCTTTTTCGCACTGGTTCAACATGAATATCTGAGCATAATAAGAACAAAAACAAACTAGCAGTTCATGGATGGCCGACAGGACAATTCTCAAATCTGCAAATTCTATTGCACATCACTAACTACTCATTTCTTGATTCTGTAGACTCATTCCTTTGCATCATCTAAAATCTCCCATGCACATCACAGCCTTATTCGTGTTTTCATAACCAGGACTTTTGCATTTCCAGAAAGTAGAACTCACAATGACCTTTGAACTACTCATGTGACTGTTGAGAAGTCCAATTTTGCAAACCTTTCATCTCATTTCTTATTGTAGAATGTGCAAAAATCCATTTGTTGATCACTGTTTCTAGGAGTCCATGGTTGTCTTCGATAAATAAGACATTCTGAATCTTTGACCCAGCCCGCCAACCCAACCTGACCCACCTAACCTAGCCTGAGATGGTTTAGGGTTGAGGATATAGTATGCTGGGTTGGGCTTAGGTCGGGTCGGACCACAGGTTAACCCAACTTGATCTCAGGTTGGGCTCGAGTTGACTCTCAACCTGACTCGACCTGCCAAGTTACATCCTAATATGCATGCTAGGACCTGCACTATTGCATGTACATGGAATTCATACATGTGGAATAACCTGACTAATTGATTAAATGATTTTTATACCTGCCACATATCCATTAGTCAATCCTTCGCGCCTTACCCAAACATCTCATAGCTTCTGACCACTCGTTTTTCAGAACTTGCCTGTTTCTCCGACTAGACCATCTTCATAGGGAGAAGCAGGCAACAAACAGAACACAACTCCATGCATTTCTCCATGTTTGATATATACTCTGGGACCTTAGTAGAAATTCGCCTAGAGAATGATACAACCCACTCCAGAATGAAGTTCGCAATAAGCTTTTCTGATATGGATTGTATGACTGATAAGAAGTGGAGGAACTAAAATAATCAACAATGTCATAAACAGCTTCTCCAGCCTAGAACCTGAGAAGATTTTTTATCGCATCTGCTAGATGGCGTAATAGAAAAAACTGCAGATTCAGCTCTATCATCCTGAACCTGGATATGTCAAGAGCTCGTCCACAAAAAACAGGAGGGGACTGACTTGATTTGCATGAGCTAAGGAAAAACGTATGCATTCCTCTCGCAGTGCTTCTTTCTTGAGAACAATATTCGGGTTTAAAACACGCTGGAAACTTGATCCTCGTATTTCATGCAACGTCTAACAATAGCCCTCTAATCCAAGGATGGTAGTCTAGGAGCTTGGGAGAGTCACCTCAAAATATTGCAACTGTATTCACATGTGTGATTGTACCCATCTGAAAATTACCCAAAATAAAGAGATGGAAATGCTAATCAGAAGGTCTTAGATAAGGAACACAATGTCATCTCTATCAGAGATGGTAATGCTATCAAAAGATCTGATCTGCTACTACCAGTTCGGGGCTTTAAAATTTTCTGAAAACAGAGATGGTATTTTTTATATGCTGCTCCTGGAACGTTTGTTTTCTTTAATTGGTAGTTTTGAGTTCTTCTCATGGTTCCCAATGCTATCAAGCATATTTTCTTATGTACGACTTCTGCTATTTGTCACTGCTTAAGGATGTTGGCTCTCTTCATATTCTTATTATTTTGTCTAACCCTTTGTATTTGGAAAACGAGCTGTATACCAGGGTATACAAAATGGCAAAAACCTGCAATGGGTTAAGGCTTGAAGCTCAGAGGGTTTGAGTGTCAGATTGGTTCAACATCAAATTGTATCCATTAAAATAGGTTAGACATTGTCTTTGAGAGTAACCTAGTAAGTGAGAACACCTGAAAAGAAAAGAGTCTCCTCACTTATTGTAACGCCCTGAAAATCGGGGGTCGAGCATAAACTCAACTCCCGAGTTCCAGAACATCACTTATGCAACAAAATGAATGATGATTGAATGTTGACTGTATTCGTGCATTGAACATGAGTGAGATTAAGCCAAACAGCATATCATACTCCAGAGACAGTTAAGTTTGCAAGCGGAAGACTGTGATAGATAGATAAAATATATAACTTATGATGAGTCTCCAGAGTGTGATAACATTACCAGGTTAAATAAATACAAGTGCAGTTCTAAAATTTACCAAATGTGAGGAAGTGTAATGCCTTCTATCCCAAAACCATAGCCCCGTCAATACAATACCAGGTCTTCATTGGCCTGTCAGAAGATACAGTAGGAGAACCTCCTCCACATCATAGAAGTCCGGCTCTGCTTCACAAGCATCGCCATCACCTGAAACTCAACAAATCTGGTGGGTGTTCGGAACACCGTCCCGTAACGTGGGAGTGAGTGATCAACTCAGTGGAACAGTAAAGCATAGGTTAACATGTTATCAATTCAATCAAGCAGTAATGATAAAGCAGTACAAATCAAACATTTCTAACTACTCTGTTAAGTGCGAAAATGAAATGACATGATGCTGTATGCCCTTGCCAAACCACCCTCAAGCGACATCATCTTACGTTCGCGAATGCTTACTCCCTCAGTGCGCCACATCTACAAAGCACATGCGGTGCGATGATGCTCATGATTACCAAGTTTTTATTAGTCCATTTCAAACAGCAGTATTGGGAAACTAAGGTACCTCCCTTGTATCATTCCCAAACATGATCCATTCTAGGGTCGTCAATCCTAGTTATTCTCATACGATATTATGGTTTGAGAAGCTTAGTGAAGGCATCGCAAAGGGCTCGTCACCCGTCAGCGCGGATACAGATCTCACCGTATGCGGCTCAATTGCTGGCCGTCAGCTCGAGTACAGGTCTCACCGTACTCGGCTCAATCACTAGCCGTCAGCTCAAGTACAGGTCTCACCGTACTCGGCTCAACTCACACTCTAGTTGCTGTGAAAGACTCGTCGCCAATCACAGACCCTTGGAGTGTACTCGATGATACTACGGAGGACTCGTCGCCCGTCAGCACGAGCACAGATCTCACCGTACTCGGCTCTCGCCGAAGTATCGACAGCTCGAATACAGTGTCCCATACCACACGTATTCGGCTCACGAGTTGTTGCGCAATGGTCACTACGGGGAGGCACATGGCCCCAGCGTAGGCCGACAGCTCGACCACGGTGTCCCATACCACCATGCCCGGCTCATGCGTCTTAGCGGATCGAGGTACCATGGTTAAACGGGGATCGCCACTGGTAAGTTTGGTACCCTAGGTTCAAGCAGTAGCGTCCAAACAGGGTGAACATGCATAAGGCAGATCGGGTTACTTGACGAGCTCGACTAGCACGATCGCCCGTTGAGCTGCACGACATGAAGTGCATAAACAACTTCGTGTGGCCTAGCCACTGCCGACAGGCAACGCACGACTCGAGTTCGTCGAACACATCCCACGTGGCAAATGAATCTCAGCCACGAGTTCAATCTCGTTACCGATTGCCTGGACTATAATCATAGCCCCAAACACAATCAATTACAGAGATATAAAGCAGTAATGGATCAGGATTCAAATCATACAATCAGTCTGGTATTATCCGTTTAGGGCTGCCAGGGCTGTTGCACGCACTCGTTGCTCCGCTCCCCCATCACCCATGACGGATCATACAACGTAAATATAAATTTAAACATATGCATTACATAGTTAAAATCATAAAGCAGTTGAGCATGTTATGAATCACAACACAAGCATGAGTTTGTACATGTTCAATTCCTAATCACACAACTATCAAAGGAGATCATACACATAGTTAAAAGAGGTTGAGAATCATATCTCAACACCCTTATATATTACAATTTGCTAACTACTACTCATTCAGACATTTCAAGAAACACTTAAACAAACATACATCAACATACATGACATATGTCGATCACATAGGCATTAGGCCAAATCCTTTCACTAGGGAGTTGCCCCAATCATAACACGCGTACACCCACGACGGATAGTCATGGCAAGCAGGAATCCAAGTTCCATATCATTCAGTCATTTCCACAACACTTGGGCCACACATTTTAGCATATATAGTGTATATGGCCGTGGCGTGATTTAGGGCAAATCCTTTCGTCAAAGGGGGTATCGCCATATAACAATCATGAATCCATGACAATTAGTCATGGCGAGCACGAATGAGAATTCCATACTCATTCAGCCATTTCCACAAACACTTAGAATACACTATTACAACATACATGTGTATGTTAGTAAAACATGTATTAGGGTTATCCTTTAGCCAAGCTAGTATTTTATCCATGTATATATATTACTACAGCAAATCATGATACATACATCTCCAAAATTTATACGTATACAGTATTTCTAGAATACACAATTTCAACATACGTAGCATTTACAAGTGAACATGTATTACGGCGATTCCTTTCGCCAAACTAGTATTTTATCCATATATAGTATAATCATACATTAAATAAACATGTCAAACACTTCTCCAAAAAAAATACGTATACGGTATTTCTACTACGTATACCTAGAGTATGTGAAATTCCATATTCTACAACGTTAATCGAAACAGGAAACGGAAAGCACTTTGTACATGTGCAATTGCATGCAGATCATGAATCTATCATTATCTGACATTGAAAGCGTTGAAAAACGTAACTTATACACTTAAAGTCCGCACCTTTTGTCGTAGAATCGTAACGGAGTTGATAGGTTCGCTAAGCTTCCGTATACGGGAGTTTGGCAACCTAGAGAACGAAATAGGTTAGCTATTTCACAACCTACAACCACCCAAACCCCAAACAGATTAGGGTTAGGGTTTCTTACCTAGAAACGAGGCTGGAATCGCCGGAAAGCGTCAGAAAGGGATGGTGCAGCCCGTGTGGTGGCAGGGAACGACGGCAGGGAGATTCTCCCACTTCTCCCTCACTTTCTCTCTCTTTTCCCTCTCTCAAATCCAAATTCGTATGGCTGCCATGAGAGAGGGTTTAAGGTCCTTATATAGTCTCAAAACTCACCGAAATAGACTCCTGTTCAAAGGTTACTGCTAATATAGGTATTTCGTCACTTTTCCAGCTCAAAAGAGAGGTTCTGGTGGCCCTCCTTGAGCCAAACGTCAGACTTAAGCTCACCACACATGGATCTATGAGGGATTACGTTTTCGACTCGATCGGATTCCCAGATCGCACGTGGCGGACCACTTTCAGTTCAACGGTCAGTGGGCCACGATCCGAAATTCCAAGTACATGTAAATGTTCCTGAAATTTTTCCTAATCCGAGGGTGTAATTTGGTCTGATTCTGACGGTCTGGTTGCTTAATACTGATGCGCAAGCGAATGGTGCCAGATCACTATTCCAGATATTTATTTTGGAAGGGAATAGTGTTTTTCACACTCCCTCGCTCCGGATCGAAATAATGGCCGTGGGACATCGGAATCACTGATTTTTGAGATGATTGTCAAGCCCAGTGAGGCGGTCCTAGTTCCTTAGCTTCGTGTTAATCGGACTCCCGATGTGCGGTCTAGACCTAATACGAAGTTTCGTTTCATTCCCGAGAGCAGACGGGAAATGAGTTTGGTTCTAAACTTTAGGGAAACCTAGAGTCACTGATTTTGCAAGTTTTGGGTCTTGCAGATCGTATTTAAAGCGATCCCAACGGATTTCATGGCTAATCGAGTTTTGCACTTAGTTAACTTTGTTAAATTTCTAAAGGATTTAATCCTAATTGTTTTCTGGTTGAGATGGTACTTAGGCCTTTGCAGTTTGTATATAAAGTGATCCAAGTTTTACTACTTAGCTAGTTTAAGATAGTGTCTAGGGCGAAAGTGCTTTGAAAAATTGAAAGCACAAGGTAGTGAAGGGTGGGATTTGTGAAGAAAATGGTTTAAGACGGGATTTGAGGCTTGAATTGAGCGTTTGAAAGTTAATCAGGTGTTAAGATTGACCCAATGCCTAAGGATGTCTAATCCCAGGTTGGCAAAAATCCGGGATGTTACATAAATTGATTCGTGATGAGTAATTTTTCGTGAGTTGTTAGATGTTTTTAGTGGGAAATTAAAGCTTAAACCTGATTAGTTGTGTTGCTTATATTGACGTCTTGCTTGCATTGATCAGCAATCCCAAAAATGTGATAAATGAACATTTCCTGCACACGATTTAATTAGTGCTGATAACATTTTTTTTGCCTGTGGATTACTTCCTTCTTAATTTAGCATCTTCTTGCCAGGTGCTCTTCTGTTTCATAGGAATTCCTGGTATGGACTTTCATATAACTATAACTCACCAGGGTTTGTCTGTTGGCAACATCATTAACCGATGGGGAAGCAACTTAAAGCATGTCCTTCTTTTAGAAATTAAGGTGTTTTGGTGAAGGAGCCCTATTTCTTTTTACCCTCCTTTCATCTTTTCCGCAATGGTCCATCATTGTGAAATATAGCCGGTGATTCTATTTATAGGGGAATCATATCGTCCAACTAAAATCTTTAAAGTCAGTGAGGCCTTTTGAATATGCTAGGTACAGAGTTCTGTGGAATTTAGTTTTTATATTTTTGAGTATTTTCATACCATGTCATGCTTTCTAAGCAGGTCATTTTAAAGGACGAGGCGAACATTGACCCCAATGATCAATCATTTGTTCTTGAGATTTGGACAAAGTCGTATGGATTTTTCTTTCCCACTTTCATTAAGACCTACAAAACCTCATACCTTGATGGCTACATACTAGTAACTGTACCGATTGCCTGGGCTACGTCGTAGTCCCAATCAGCCTCCAATGTAACATCATTCACATATGATAGTCATAGCAGTATTGAACAGACAATTCAGGCATTGTAATTATTTGAGCATTTTATAAAACACATAGCGAACATAATATCATACATATGCATTTCATACATGAATCACGTAGCTGAATTTAAATTACATGAAGGAATTTATTCATACAGCTAAGGTGAATGATAATCTCATCGCAACCTTTTATAAATGCATTTCATCAAACAATTTCTCATTCAGACATTTTATCAAACACTTAGACTACATTTCCAACATACATGTAATAAATTAGTTATAATATATATTAGGGCAAATCCTTTCACAAAGTAGTTGTCACACATCCAACAATCATGTATTCTCAATTAATAATCATGGCAAGCACAATCATAATTCCATATTCTTTCAAACATTTCAACAAACACATGGAATGCATTGTATTCAACATAGTTCGTATATATGTGTAATACGCGGAAAGAAAACATTGTATGTAAGTACATGTGACAACAATCAAGTCGGCCATAAATCATTAATTGACATTGAAAGCCTACACAACCATAACCTAACGTTTATAGTCCGCACCTTTCGCCGATACGCCGATTACGAACTCGGTTCATACACTACACCTTTGTCTACGACCACAATGCTACCTAAATCATGAAATAGGTTAGTTATTACACCGTTTCCTCTATTCGGATTTCTAAAACAGATTAGGGTTAGATTTCTTACCCAAATCGGATTCGGATTCGACAGACGGTGTGGTGACACGGGATAGATGATTTGGCATGTGGAGTGGTGGGAATGAATCCCAGCAACTCTCTCTCTCTCTCTCTCTCTCTCTCTCTCCTCTCTCTCTCTCCTCTCTTCTCCTCCTCTTTCTCCTCGTTTCTCTCTTCCTCTCGTAGGGTTTTAGGAAATTCGTATGGAATGAGAGAGGGGTGGGTTTAGGGCTTTAAATAGGCCCAGAAGTGATGTCAATGGCCTCAAGGCCATGGTATACTTAGGTTATAGCCAAAAGGTGGCTATTTCGGGCCAGCGGAGCTCATCCGGAGGTCCATTACCTGCATACGGTCCGGAGAAAGTTCCCTGACAATGGATCTATGTCAGGTTAATATTTCGGTTCGATCAGATTAGTGGATCGACCGTAGAGGACCAGTTTTAGTTCAACGGTCATCGTCACTCGATCAAGGCCACAAGTACACTGACATGTGTAGGGAAATTTTCATGATCCAAGGATGTAGCTGAGTCAGAATCTGACGGTCTGAAGCCTTAAATTTGGCCTGCAAGCGAACAGCCCAATCACTTAAGTTGAGTTCATTTTTCTAAAGATTCTTCGCGTTTCTCACACACACTTCGCTCCAGGTTCAAGTTGTGCGTTTCTGGCATACTATTGGACTCGTCAAGCCCAGTAAGGCGATCATAACCGTATAGTTTCACACAGTCATCGGACTTACGCCGCGCGGTCCAAGTCTAATACAGAGTTTCAATGTACTCCCATAAGCAACTAGGCTTTGAGATTGATCCTAGGTTTCTAAGAAGTATTGGGTTAGTGATTCTACTGGTTTAGGGTCTTACAGTTCGTTTAGAAAGCAGTTCAAGCTAATCTAACGATTAATTCAATTTAGTACTTAATTAATTCTCTTCTAATTTCCAAAGAATTCGATCCTTAGTGATTTTTGCCAGAGGTGGTACTCAGGTCTTTGTACGAATTTTTTCGAGACGTTACAATCTACCGCCCTTAAAGAAAAATTTCGTCTTCGAAATTAGTACATTTTCCTACTCCTCGAGAATCTGAGGGTAGTTCTTACAGACCTCGACTTCTGTTTCCCAAGTAGCTTCTTCCTCAGTGTGGTATGTCCACAGTACCATCACAAGTGGAATCACTTTACTGTGCAGTACCTGTTCCTTCCTGTCTAGAATATGTGTCGGTCGCAGTACATAAGTAGCATCTTCACTTAACTGTACCTGCTCCCATTTGATAATGTCCGAAGGATCAGGAACGTATTTCTTCAGCATCGATACATGAAACACGTTGTACACGCCTGCGAGTGGTGTGGGCAAAGCAAGGCGGTACACTACCACACCCACTCAGTCTAGAATCTAGAACGGACCAATAAATCGAGGCATGAGTTTCCCCTTCTTGACAAATCGAAGGACTCCCTTCATGGGGGAAACCTTAAGAAACACATGGTCCCCGACCTCAAACTCTAGCTGTCGCCGTCTCATATCGGCGTAATTCTTCTGTCTACTCCGTGTTGCAAGAAGTCTACGCCTGATAATGTCGATCTTCTCTGAGGTCGTCTGCACTAACTCTAGCCCAATCAAACTGTTCTCGCCAACCTTTGCCCAATAATGCAGTACTCTACATGGGTGCCCATACAATGCTTCTTAGGGAGTCATGCCAATGCTCACCTGAAGTTGTTGTTATAAGCGAACTCAGTATAAGGAAGACAGTCATCCCAATTGTCTTTAAAATCAAGCACACATGCTCACAACATATCTTCTAACACCTGATTCACCCATTCTGTCTGCCCATTGGTCTGTGGGTGGAACGCGGTACTGAACTTCAGTTTCACACCCATCACTTCCTGGATACGAGTCCAGAAGATAGATATGAATCGCATATCTCGATCCGACACGACTCCATAGGCACTCCGTGCAGACGTACTATCTCCATGATGTAAGCCTGGCCAATCGTTTGCTGAGTTTGAGACTCTAATCGGGAGGAAATGAGCCATTTCGTCAATCGGTCCCACAATCACCCAAATGGAGTCATGTCCCTTCCTTGTCTTTGGTAACCCTAAAATGAAATCCATAGAGATGAAATCCCATTTCCATTCAGCTATGGGCATAGGCTGAAGTAAACCAGGAGGTCGGCGATGCTCGGCCTTACCTGCTGGCACGTGAGACAACGGATACATAGTCCTGCTATGTGGGCCTTCATGTTGTCCCACCAGTACGAACTCTTCATATCTCGATACATCTTCATACTACCAGGATGCATCGCCATCTTCGAATTGTTAGCAGCTTCGAGAACTTCCCTTCTCAAGTCATGAAGATTTGGGACGCATAGGCGGCCACGATAACATAAATCCCCATCCGTACCAACTCTCCATTCCGAGTCTTCATCATCACTAGCTCACTTTCTCAACTCTGCCAACCCTTCATCTTCCTTCTGAGCCACAATGATTTGGTCATTGATATGTAGTTGTACACGAATATGTGTGACGCTCTCGAATAGCTCCTTTACCGTATACTTCTGCTCAAAGTCTCACACAATTCGACCATGTTTCATTCCTCTATCGTCAGCAGAGCTGCAAATGCTATTGTCTTCTTGCGGCTCAATGCGTCTGCTACAAGGTTGGCCTTACCAGGATGGTAGGAGACCTCAAAATTGAAGTCTTTCAAGGTTCCATCCATCGTCGTTGCCTCATATTCAGGTCCCTCTACGTGAATATCTACCTGAGGCTCTTGTGGTCGCAAAAGAGGTCGAACTCCTCTCCGTAGAGGTAATGTCTCCAAAGCTTTAATGCAAAGATGACGGTTGTTAACTCCAGGTCGTGTATAAGATCGTTTTCCTCATGTTTCCTCAACTGTCGAATGCATAAGAAATCACCCTGTCCTTCTGCATAAGAACACACCCAAACTAACGCGAGAGGCGTCGGTGTATATGATATATTTGACCCCTTGCTCTAGCAATACTAGCATAGGGGTGGACGTCAACTTTTCCTTCAGTTTCTGAAAGGCTGCTTCTACCTTCTCATTCTATGCAAACTTAAGATCCTTCTGAGTCAACTGAGACAAAGGTCTGGTTATCTTGGAAAAATCCCTAATGAATCGATGATAATACCCTGCCAGGCCGAGAAATCTCCTCACTTCAGTAACCAAACCGGGCTGCTCCTAGTCCTGAACTACGATCACCTTAGCAAGGTCCACAGCTATCCCTTCCTTGGACACCACATGTCCCAGGAACTTGACTTCTTCTTTCCAGAAGTCACACTTCTTATACTGAGCAAACAACTGGTTCTTCCTGAGAGTATCAAAGACTGCTCATAGGTGCTCCTCGTGATCCTTCCTACTCTTAGAGTATATCAGGATGTCATCTATAAATACGATGACAAATCGGTACAAATACAGCCGAAACACCCGGTTCATCAGGTCTATGAACACGGCTGGTGCATTTGTGAGTACAAATGACATCACAAGGAACTCGTAGTGCCCAAAGATGATTCTGAATGCTATTTTATACACGTCCTCATCTTTGACGCGTAATTGATGATACCCAGACTGCAAGTTGATTTTGGTGAAGTACCGTGCCCCTTTTAGCTGATCGAACAGATCATTTATCCTAGGCAAAGGATACTTGTTCTTCACAGTCACTTGATTCAACCTGCGATAATCAATACACAGTCGTAGCGATCTGTTCTTCTTCTTCACAAACAACACGGGTGCGCCCCAAGGATATACACTCGGTCATATGAAGCCCGCATCCAATAGATCATCGATCTGTCTCCTCAGTTCCTCCATCTCACATGGAGGCATGCGATACGTCGGTAGAGATATAAGTGTCGCAACAGGCACAAGGTCGATAGTAAAGTCGATCTCGTACTGAGGAGTTAATCCAGGTATTTTTCTGAACACGTCCGTGAAATCCTGAACTACTGCGTGTTCCCAAGTGTCGAACCATCAACATTCTCTAACAAGGAAGCGTAACAACTAATCGATAGTACCAACTGACCTGAATTGGGAAAGTAAAGGTCGTACCCTCTGGACCATGGGCTGTCACCACTCTAGTCTCATATTCGATCTCTGCTTTCATGTCAGTGAGTCAATCTATGCCAAGGATGACGTCGTAATGGCACAGCGGGGCAACAATTAGGTCAACGAGTACTATTCTGCTTCCTAAGTCTATCAAGAAACCCTTACAAATCTTGGTAGTGTCTGAGAAGGTCCCTGTGGCGGTAAGGAGTCTCAACCCAACCATAGGAGTAGTTTCCAGTGCTAGTCGCTTGACTGCTGCCCATGATATTAACGAACTAGTGGACCCGGTGTCCACCAATAGGAAGACTGGTGTACCTTGGATATGTGTCGTGACTTCATAAGCTAATGGTGTTGCAGTTGCTGTCTCGGACGCCTCAGCTGCAAGTGAGTGCACACGAGCATGTTGAGGATGATTTGGCTGCGGTACCATACGTCGTTGAGGCGGCCTACTATGAGGTACATTAGGCCTATAAAAAGGCTGTGCTGGTGGTACTGAACATAGAGGTGGAGCAGAGATAGCTTGAACGATTGATCTTCTGAGGCGGCGAGAAGTCGTTATCCCTCATCTTGGTGAAACAGTAAGTATCTGCATGGCCCGACCTCTTGCGGTAGGTGCACTACAAGTCTGTTCACCTCAACTGGGTCGGTGGAGCTGAAAATCACGGGGCGAATCTGCACGTGGCCCCTTGCCGAGAAACAGTCTGCTCGGTAAAATCTGGTCGAGGCCTCGGACTCATGGGTACGCGTGAACGGGATAATTTGTCCCCGTCCTGCTCAGCTTACAGAGACATGTTCACTAGCTCAGCATAGTTGGGTATGCTAGCGCAACACATCTTCGTACGTATCTCAGGCCATAGTCCCTCAGAAAATCACCACATTCCCATTGGCTCATCTGTTAATATCAAGGGAGCGTATCTGGCCAGCTCGTGAACCTATTCTTATCTCTCGGCCCAGTCATTCCTCTCTGACGGAGGCGAAGGAATTCACCCTCCTTTTTGTTGTGGTAGGTGAGGGGGAAATACTTTCCGTAGAAGCTGGCCTCAAAAGCATCCCATGTCCACACGTAACCCTCGTGAAAGGTTCGAAGGATGCTGTCCCACCAGAGGTTGGCTTCCTTCTCAAATATATACATGACCAACTCAACCTGATCTGCCTCAGTGCAGTGCAGCTGCTTCACCATCCTAGAGATGCAGTCAAGCCAATATTCGGCCTCCTCGGGTTTGTGAGTACCCGCGAACGTGGAGGTCAGAAGCACTGAAATCGCTCAAATAGGCCGCTGGCACTCATGTTTCCACCAGGGTGCACAGGTGGTGCAGGCGGATCCACGTTTATGTTCTGGGCAAGGGCCCCTGTTATGGTGGTCCAAATCTGTCGTTGCTACTGTATAAAGAGCATCATCTGCTCCAACCTATCAGAATGAGAAGCCGCCTGAGGCATGTGTGGCGTCGAGGTAGACTCACTGTTCTGTTCGGAACTAGTGGTGCAAAAGTATTGGCCCATTAGTAGGGCCAGTGGCCGGCTGTGAATCCGGCATTGTGTCACTATCAGGGCCTAAGCTGGGGTCCTGTTGCTATCGATAGGGGAGGTGCCCCGTCAAACAATCGCCAAGTGCAAGGTGTGTTTGTATTCCGAGTGACTTTCGAAGCATTCCCTATACACAACATAGGGTGCAACACGTGTCAGATTTAGCATAGCAAACACTCAACTTCTCAAGCTTTCTACACATTTCATAAGAAAAGGAGCTTCATGCATTCATTTAACCAAATTGTCATAATACATGAGATGTAGTCTTACATGGATCATGACAGAAGATGCATGTGAGCTAATTCAAACGAAGCTTTAAACACTAAAAACACCAACTACTCTACCATACTACCAAACCTATCAAGGCTATCACATAGAAAGCAAGAAAATAAAGAAAACCCAAACGACTGCAACATATGACTAGTCGTCCGACTCTGGTGATGGAGGAGAAGCACCCTTGTCCTGTATACAGCATAGGAGAACCTTCAAGGTGCGAGACACCTTCTTAAATATCTACTTCATGTAGGCCTGACTCTCTTCAAGCTTGGCTCGGGTCTCTCTCACCTCATGTCTCAGGGAGACTTGGCTCTCCTCAATCTGAGCCAAGCGGACTTCTAAGCAGTCCAATCATGGTGGTACTCATGTGTAGCAGGTGGAGAGCCCTCATCAGAGTCTTGGGCCTCTCTTCTTCCTCTCCCTACTTTTCATCACCACTCCCTCTTCATCACTTCCTTCCTCGCCTTCTTCATCTTCATTCCCCTCCTCCTCTCACTTTCTTCCTCTATCTCATTGCCATACTCATCAGACGGGCCTGGCATTGTCGTGGCCCAATACCCATGTTGTTGAGCGTAGTGTCATTGATGAAGTGGATCGGCACAAGCTCTGAGTCAAGTCAGTAGCCAAACTCATGAGCAAGCTTGCATATGAGTCTTCCGAATGGGAGTGTAACATCTCCCCTAACAGAGCGTGCGGTCTGTACTATCTGTAGCAGGATGTATGTAGGCAAGCATAACTTATCTCCCTGCCCAGCTCTGTATAGGAAATCCACCATCAAATGCGTTCATTTGGAGCGATTGCTCCACCTAGGATACACATTATGTGTGAATATGTTGGTGGAGTAGGCGGAAGTCATGAGTCATCTTGGTCGCTGGGAGGCAGTTGCCTCGATTCTAGTGGATCATTCGGCCACAAAAGTCACGTACGGCGATCTCTTTCACTCACACTCTTGAGATTCTTCTCGCTAGCATGAACCTCACCACGTTCCATCCCCATAATCCGAGCTATCACACAAACATCAACTGTGGCTTCCCACCTTCCCACGGGGATAGTGAACTGTAGAGGCTCTAGTAGTGGATCCCGTATGTGGACGTAGAAGGCTCGGACAGTGCTTCACACGCACGTGACTTGCCTTCAAAAATGGACCCCACCCGGCGTCCACCAGGAGGCCATCACCGGCTAAAGTCCAAATAGCTTTTTGTCCACGTGTGTTTCATAGAGAAATCTACGACCCTGGAACCTACCATGTGTGATGCCCGGCAGTAGGGTCCTTTCGAACAGAACTTGGGGATTGAGATCTCGCTTCGTCCTCTGCTCTCGTGTGGCGCTTGTACTTGCTTTGGCGCCCGATTTCTTCTTTGGACGGGTTGGGCAGCTAGGCCCAGCTTCATCTGTGGAAGCCCTCTTCTTTCCCATGAGGGAAAGAAGTGTGGAGAGGGAGAAGATCGCAGCCACTAGCTCAAAAAGAGCCATGGAAATTAGTAAAGCTTGAGAATAGGGTGAATTGTGAGGCTTGTGTGTTATGAGGGACAAAATGTGTGGGATTTGTGCTCAAATAAGGAGAATGATGGAGATGGGTGGTTGTAGAAGATGGGTTTTTGAGGAAGATGGTGGGGATGGGATATAGTGGAAGAAGAAGAAGAAAATATGAGAATGGAGGGGGGATTTTGAGGTGAAAAACTAAGGTTTTGGAGGTGTTGGAAGGGTTTTAGAAGTTAGGTAGGGATGAAATGAAGCAAAAGGGAAGAAATCAGGGCCCCCACACAATTTCATGTGGCCCCCCCATGTGTGTACATGGTCGGTCCGTCGAGGCCTGCTGCGGCCCACCCGGCCCACTAGACCTGGACCGGAGGCCTCCCGGTAAGCGGGATGCCATCGCGGTCCACTGGACCTCTAGGCGATGGCATCCCCCTCCTGAGGTTGCCGAAAATGTACGGGACCCCCTTGGGTCCCTGTTTCATGCAGTTTGGGGCCCCTACGTCCGTTTGGGATGTTTTCGGGTCCATCTGGTGCATATTCACACGCTTTTCGAGTCATTTGAGTGTGGAATACGCTAAATTATCATCTAAACCCGTCGATTGATGGTCTAGAAGGAATTGGGATCATCCCGTATGATAACAGATGCATACGGGTTCGATTTCAACTATCAGTTTTGCCC
>JAJHSJ010000014.1:35839389-35968960 GCA_021015155.1 Magnolia officinalis
AATCCAAAACCTAAACCTAAACCTAAACCTAAACCTAAAACCTAAATATATTCTCAAATCCCTAAACCTAAACCTATACCTATCTTAATCTCAACTCCCTAACCTAAACGAAACCTAAACTTGAAAACTCAAACCTAAACCCGATTTCCGAAACCTAAACCTAACCTATTCTCAATTTCCTAAAGCTATAACCTATAATCTATAACCTAAACCTAACCTAAACCTATAACCTTTACCTAAACCTAAAACCTAAACCTAAAAACCTAAATGTATTCTTAAATCTCCAAACCTAAACCTACACCTAATCCTAATCTCAACTCCCTAACCTAAACCTAAACCTAAAATTGAAAACCCAAACCTAAACCCGATCCCGAGCCCGAACTCAACTTCCTAAACCTAGACCTTAACCTATTCTCAATTCCCTAAAGCTATAACCTATAACCTAACTTAAACCTAAACCTATAACCGACACTTATAACCTAAACCTAAACCTATAACCTAAATGTATTCTCAAATCCCTAAACCTACACCTACACCTAATCTTAATCTCAACTCATTAACCTAAACCTAAACTTGAAACCCCAAACCTAAACCCGAACACGAACCCGATTTCCTAAACCTAAACCTTAACCTATTCTCAATTCCCTAAACCTTAACCTATAACCTAACTTAAACTTAAACCTATAACCTACACTTATAACCTAAACCTAAAACATAAATGTAATCTCAAATCCCTAAACCTAAACCTACACCTAATCCTAATCTCAACTTCCTAACCTAACCTAAACCTAAACTTGAAAACCAAAACCTAAACCCGATACCGAACCCGAACCAGAACCTGATTTCTTAAACCTAAACCTTAACCTATTCTCAATTCCCTAAAGCTATAACCTATAACGTATAACCTAAACCTAAACCTAAACCTATAACCTAAACCTTAACCTAAACCTAAACCTATAACCTTTACCTAAACCAAAACCTATAACCTAAACCTTAACCTATAACCTATAACCCATAACCTATAACCTAAACTTATAACCTATAACCTAACCTTAATCTAAACCTAAACCTATAAGTGTAGGTTATAGGTTTAGGTTTAGGTTAAGGTTGTTTTTCTTTTCATTTGTCTGGATCACCTCTCATATATTCTCTCTCTTTTCATTTATTTTTTTCCATAAGATTGTTTGTGTTTGGATGGATGCAGTTTATGTTTGGATGAATGTAGTTTATGTCTGGATGAATTTACGTAGTTCGGGTTTAAATGGATGTAAATGTGAATGTAAATGTGAATATGATGAAATATATTATATAACAGGTGTATATCAGGAAGAATATGATGAATTATATTCTAACAAGTGTATATCAGGAAGAATATGATGAATTATATTCTAATAGGTGTATATCAGGAAATTTGAGATGGAATATTTTTTTTAAAAAAAGATACTTTTGCCTACAAAATATTCCGTAGGTAAAAGTCTCATCCATGTTTTTAGGAAAATTGATTGCAGCCTTTAGCGACCAAAATTTTCGTCGTGAAACATCTTTATTAATCGCTAAAAGTCCATCCACGATTTTTAGCTACGAAAAGTTCCATAGCTAAAAGTAATCCATTCAAATTTTTTGAAAGCCTTTAGCGACGAATATTTTCATCGCTATAAGTCTCATCTGCGATTTTTAGCTACGAAAATTTTCGTAGCTAAAAGTAATCCATTCGAATTTTTTGAAAAATTGTTTGTAAAAGTTTTCGTCGCTACAAGTTTCATCCACGATTTTAGCTACGTAAATTTTCGTAGCTAAAAGTAATCCATTCCAATTTTAAAAAAAAATTGTTTGGAGAAGTCTTGTAGCCTTTAGTGATGAAAATTGTCGTCGCTAAAAGTCTCATCCACAATTTTTAGCTACAAAATTTTTTGTAACTACAAGTAATCCATTCAAATTTTTTTTAAATGTGTTTGCAGCCTTTGGCAACGAACATATTCGTCGCTAAAAGACTCATCCACGATTTTTAGCTACGTAAAGTTTTGTAGCTAAAAGCAATCCATTCAAATTTTTTACAAAATTGTTTGCAGCCTTTAGCGACTAACATTTTCGTCGCTACAAGTCTCATCTGCAATTTGTAGCTACGAAAATTTTTGTAGCTAAAAATAATCCATTCAAATTTTTTTAAAATGTGTTTGTAGCCTTTGGCGATGAAAATATTCGTCACTAAAAGTCTCATCCACGATTTTTTAGTGACGAATATTGTCGTCGCTAAAAGTCTCATCCACGATTTTTAGCGGCGAAAATTTTCGTCGCTAAAAGTAAACTTTTAGCGACGAAATAAATTTTCGTCGCTAAAAACCCTCTTTCTTGTACACTATTAAAAAAATGAAAAAAAAAAATCCACCTATGATCTAGATCTCATGCCGATCATGAAGTGGACCATTAGATATGAGCCATCCGATCACCATCAAGTGCAATCAATGCGATTTTAACAGTTGAAACAAAACTTTACCAATTGAAAACTTTTCAAAATCCGATTAAAACCATTTAAGTGTTGGGCCTGGTGAAAAAAAATGATGCTTGATGATTCCTTATTTAATCAGATCTAGCCTCACATAAAGTCCCATAGTAAAACAAGTAGATCCCTTGTTAGCCTATGTAAGAGCCAATTAACACTGATGAATGAAGGTACTACCATCACCCGCTTTCAGTGGCCCTACATTGACTTCATAAAGTGAAACAAAGCCCCAATCATGATCTAATATCCTCACACGTCCTGAAGTCTAAGGATTGATCAATTAATGTGTGCACTCAAGTCTCTGGTCACATGTTCACAGCCCATGCTAATGGGCCCCCAAATTGTTTGAGTTGAACTCGTTCCACCAATGTGAGTATTTAAGGGTCCATACCAAGATCCCTATGCATGACACCCTCACACTCCTGTGTAGGGTAAGTGCAAAAAGGCACAATCAACTACAAGTTGGTTCCAGATAATGGAGACCTTCTATTCTTACCAAAGTCTGTCCCCTCACACAAAATGACTATACATCTCAAAGATAGATGTCTACAGATGTGTCCTAAGTATCTGTGACAGTCATAGTTCATCTAGGTATTGAGATTCATGGAACACAACTCTTCCCGATCCGTTACCACTATGTCTAATCTCAAGCTCCCTATGACTAGAGGATGTACCATGTACTCCTCAGACGACCCAATGAATGTAAAATGAATGTAACATTAAATATGTCTAAGGCAAACATGACATGCCCAACTAGGACCCATGCTCATCAAGATCAACGGTTAAGATCTGCCCAATCACATCCACATGACTAGTGGATTAGGGTCCAGATGGTTTTCCATAGCACTGACTCCAACAGATAAGTTCTTACCTACATGTGTTCTTATGGAATTCCTTCGTGAAGTCCATTAGAGCATCTTTAATAATGTTATAGTAAGCAATATTCAACAACAACAAAAAAAAAATGTTATAAAAGGCATGAAAAATGTCAATGTGAAGCCATCTGGCATGGCACCTTATCATTGTTGGGATCACCGAACTATGAAACCCACATTTACAGGCTGATTAGGGATATTCCTTCTTTGTGTGGAATAGATAGATTATTTTGCTTCTTCCTTGTACATAAAATAATACTAATTAAGGAATTGTAATTGCACATGAGGAATACAAGATCCGAATTGGTCACCCGCCACACCCTATCATATAGGAACCGCAGTCCATAAACAAGCAATTGGATCATCTTAAACTACTCTGACTTTAGGAATAAAGACCATTAATACCAAAAAAACAACCAAAGGCCATGGACCATGCTGGTTTTTAGCTACGGATATAAACCGTAGCTTTATTGCTACAGATTAAAACCGTAGCTATAAATAATAAAACCGTAGCTAAAAGCTAACGCCCCCACCCGTGCCTTCACCATGTGACAGCCCCCATATGGAACTCTACGAGGCCCATTAAAATGTGTATGCTCCATCTAATACATCTATATATTTTGAAAGATCATTTTAGGATCCTAAAAAAGGAAGTACATCAAAGGCTCAAGTGGACCACACGGTAGGAAACAGTGGAGATTATATATGTACCATTGATCGATGGTGTGGTTTAATTGGACCTTGGATTTGCCTAGATTTTTGTGTCATTCTCTATAAAAAAAAAATTACAAATTTAATGGACGGAGTGGATATATCAAATGCATCATGATGGACCCCATAAAGCTCCTGATTGGACCATCCATCCATAACCCGTCAAACGTACAAACACTGAGTGTTTCTAAAATTTCTCTCCCTCCTCTCTGCAGAAAAAAACCCAAATCCTCGCGTCCCTTTTCTCTCGCGTGCTCTCTCTCTCTCTCTCTCTCTCTCTCTCTCTCTCTCTCTCTCTCTCTCTCTCTCCACTCTCCCTCTCTCATTCCCTCTCCCTCTCCCTCTCGACCCTAACCCCTACCTCCCTCTGTCGCTCCCTCCCTCTCTCGTTCCCTCTCCCTCTCCCTCTCGACTGCAACCCTTGAGCGACGCACCCCCTTCACCCGGGCAAAATCCACCCTTGCGGCCCCCGCCCTTCACCTCTTCTCCGTCTCTCCTCTTTGACCAGGTACCCATTTCTCTCACCATATATTCTAAGTTTGATTTTGAGTTTTTATTTCTAAATATTCAAATACACAGATTAGGGTTTCGTTTCTTGTAAAATTTCTAACAAGAGAAGGATTTAGGGTTCTGTAAAATCTATAACAGGAGAAAATGGGAAAGTTTTTTTCTGCAAGGTATTTAAGGATTTTTTTTTATATACACTTAGGGCTTTCGATCTTCCTCTATTCAATTGATCTAGTGTCGATTGACATTTACAAGTCTCTCTCTCTCTCTCTCTCTCTCTCTCTCTCTCTCTCTCTCTCTCTCTCTCAATTGGTCCAGTGTCGATTGACATTTAAGGATTTAGATGATGCTTCAATCTAATTGACAGATCCAGACCCTATACCTGCCCATTGACAACCCTACTGAAAACTATATAGAGAGCTAGATGATGCTTCAATCTGATTGCCTTTTCCGCACTTGTTCAACATGAATATCTGAGCATAATAAGAACAAAAACGAACTAGCAGTTCATGGATGGCCGACCAATGACAATTCTCAAATTCTGCAAATTCTATGCACATCACTAACTACTCATTTCTTGATTCTGTAGACTCATTCCTTTGCATCATCTAAAATCTCCCATGCACATCAGCCTTAGCCGTGTTTTCATAACCAGGACTTTTGCATTTCCAGAAAGTAGAACTCACAATGACCTTTGAACTACTAATGTGACTGTTGAGAAGTCCAATTTTGCAAACCTTTCATCTCATTTCTTATTGTAGAATGTGCAAGAAATCCATTTACTGATCACTGGTTCTGGGAGTCCATTGGTTGTCTTCGATAAATAAGACATTCTGAATCTTTGACCCAGCCCGACCAACCCAACCTGACCCAGCCTAACCCAGCCTGAGATGGGTTAGGGTTGAGGATATAGTATGCTGGGTTGGGCTTAGGTCGGGTCGGACCACAGGTTAACCCAACTTGATCTCAGGTTGGGCTCGAGTTGACCCTCAACCTGACTCGACCTGCCAAGTTACATCCCTAATATGCATGCTAGGACCTGCACTATTGCATGTACATGGAATTCATACATGTGGAATAACCTGACTAAATTGATTAAAATGATTTTTATACCTGCAAGATATCCATTAGTCAATCCTTTGGCGCCTTACCCAAACATCTCATAGCTTTTGACCACTCGTTTTCAGAACTTGCCTGTTTCTCCACTAGACCATCTTCATAGGGAGAAGCAGGCAACAAACAGAACAATAACTCCATGCATTTCTCCATGTTTGATATATACTCTGGGGCCTAAGTAGAAGATTTGCCTAGAGAATGATACAAACCACTCCAGAATGAAGTTCGCAATAAGCTTTTCTAATATGGATTGTATAACTGATAAGAAGTGGAGGAACTGAAATAATCAACAATGTCATCAAACAGCTTCTCCAGCCTGGAACCTGAGAAGATTTTTATCGCATCTGCTAGATGGCGTAATAGAAAAGACTGCAGATTCAGCTCTAGCATCCTGAACCTGGATATGTCAGAGAGCTCGTCCACAAAAAACAGGAGGGGACTGACTTGTTTTGCATGAGCTAAGGAAAAACGTATGCATTCCTCTCGCAGTGCTTCTTTCTTGCGAACAATATTCGGGTTTAACACGCTGGAAACTTGATCCTCGTATTTCATGCAACGTCTAACAATAGCCCTCTAATCCAAGGATGGTAGTCTAGGAGCTTGGGAGAGTCACCTCAAAATAATTGCAACTGTATTCACATGTGTGATTGTACCCATCTGAAAATTACCCAAAATAAAGAGATGGAAATGCTAATCAGCAGGTCTTAGATAAGGAACAACAATGTCATCTCTATCAGAGATGGTAGATGCTATCAAAAGATCTGATCTTGCTACTACCAGTTCGGGGCTTTAAAATTTTTTGAAAAACAGAGATGGTATTTTTTATATGCTGCTCCTGGAACATTGGTTTCTTTAATTGGTAGTTTTGAGTTCTTCTCATGGTTCCCAATGCTATCAAGGCATATTTTCTTATGTACTCTGCTAT
This sequence comes from Magnolia officinalis, assembly GCA_021015155.1. Taxonomy (NCBI): domain Eukaryota; kingdom Viridiplantae; phylum Streptophyta; class Magnoliopsida; order Magnoliales; family Magnoliaceae; genus Magnolia; species Magnolia officinalis. The sequence continues at coordinate 35,846,024 of JAJHSJ010000014.1, forward strand.
TTGTCACTGCTTAAGGATGTTGGCTCTCTTCATATTCTTATTATTTGTGTCTAACCCTTTGTATTTGGAAAACAGAGCCGTATACCAGGGTATACAAAAGGGCAAAAACCTGCAATGGGTAAGGCCTGAAGCTCAAGAAGGGTTTGATGTGTCAGATTGGTTCAACATCATGGTACTCCATTAAAATAGGTTAGACATTGTCTTTGAGAGTAACCTAAAAGTAAGAACACATGAAAAGAAAAGAGTCTCCTCAACTTAAATTGATTCGTGATGAGCATTTTTCGTGAGTTGCTAGATGTTTTTAGTGGGAAATTAAATGCTTACCTGATTAGTTGTTGCTTATAATTGTACGTCTGTGCATTGCAGGATCAAGGCAAATCCCAAAAACGCGATAAATGAACATTTCCTGCCACGATTAGTTATTGCTGATAACATTTTTTGTTGCCTGTGGATTACTTCCTTCTTATTGCATCTTATTGAGGGTAGCTTCTGATTTCATAGGAAGTTCCTGGGATGGACTTTCATATAACTCACCAGGGTTGTCTGTTGCAACATCATTAATCAATGGGGAAGCAAAACTTAAGCATGTCCTTCTTTTAGAAATTAAGGTTGTTTTGGTGAAGGAGCCTATTTCTTTTTACCTCCTTTCATCTTTTCCATCAATGGTCATACATGTGAAATACAGCTGGTGATTTCTATTTATAGGGGAATCAATATCGTCCAACTAAAATACCTTTGAAGTCAGTGTGGCCTTTTGAATATGCTGAGGTACAGAGTTCTGTGGAATTTGGTTTTCATATTTTTGAGTATTTTCATACCATGTCATGCTTTCTAAGCAGGTCATTTTAAAGGACGAGGCGAACATTGACCCCAATGATCAATCATCTGTTCTTGAGCATTTGGACAAAGTCGTATGGATTTTTCTTTCCCACTTTCATTAAGACCTACAAAACATCATACCTTGATGGCTACATACTAGTAACTGTACCGATTGCCTAGGCTACGTCGTAGTCCCAATCACCCTCCAATGTAACATCATTCACATATGATAGTCATAGCAGTATTGAATAGACAATTCAGGCATTGCAATTATTTGAGCATTTTATAAAACACATAACGAACATAATATCATACATATGCATTTCATACATGAATCACATAGCTGAATTTAAATTACATGAAGGAATCTATTCATACAGCTAAGGTGATTGATAATCTCATCTCAACACCTTTAATAAATGCATTTCATCAAACAATTTCTCATTCAGACATTTTATCAAATACTTAGACTACATATTTCAACATACATGTAATAAATTAGTTATAACATATATTAGGGCAAATCCTTTCACAAAGTAGTTGTCACACATCCAACAATCATGTATTCTCAATTAATAATCATGGCAAGCACAAATCATAATTCCATATTCTTTCAAACATTTCAACAAACACATGGAATGCATTGTATTCAACATAGTTCGTATATATGTGTAATACGTGGAAAACATTGTATGTAAGTACATGTGACAACAATCAAGTCGGCCATAAATCATTAATTGACATTGAAAGCCTACAAAACCATAACCTAAACGTTTATAGTCCGCACCTTTCGCCGATACGTCGATTACGAACTCGGTTCATACACTACACCTTTGTCTACGGCACAATGGCTACCTAAATCATGAAATAGGTTAGCTATTTCACCGTTTCCTCTATTCGGATTTCTAAAACAAATTAGGGTTAGGATTTCTTACCCAAATCGGATTCGGATTCGACGGTGTAGTGACATGGGATAGATGATTCGGCATGTGGAGTGGTGGGAATGAATCCCAGCAACTCTCTCTCTCTCTCTCTTCTCTCTCTCTCTCTTCTCCTCACTCTTTCCTCCTCGTTTCTCTCTTCTCTCTCCTAAGGTTTTAGGAAATTCGTATGGAATGAGAGAGGGGTGGGTTTAGGGCTTTAAATAGGCCCAGAAGTGATGTCAATGGCCCCAGGGCCATGATATACTTAGGTTATAGCCAAGAGGTGGCTATTTCGGGCCAACGGAGCTCATCCGAAGGTCCATTACCTGCATACGGTCTGGAGAAAGTCCCCTGACAATGGATCTATGTCAGGTTAATATTTTGGTTCGATCGGATTAGTGGATCGACCGTGGAGGACCAGTTTTAGTTCAACGGTCATCGTCACTCGATCAGGGTCACAAGTACACTGACATGTGTAGGGAAATTTTCATGATCCAAGGGTGTAGCTGAGTCAGAATTTGACGGTCTGAAGCCTCAAATTTGACTTGCAAGTGAACAGCCCAAATCACTTAAGTTTGAGTTCATTTTCTAAAGATATTCGCGTTTCTCACACACTTCGCTCCAGGTTCAAGTTGTGCGTTTCTGCATACTATTTGGACTCGTCAAGCCCAGTAAGGCGATCATAACCGTATAGTTTCACAGTCATCGGACCTACGACGCGCAGTCCAAGTCTGATACAGAGTTTCAATGTGCTCCCATGAGCAACTAGGCTTTGAGATTGATCCTAGGTTTCTAAGAAGTATTGGGTTAGTGATTCTACTGGTTTAGGGTCTTACAGTTCGTTTAGAAAGTGGTTCAAGCTAATCTAACGATTAATTCAATTTAGTACTTAATTAATTCTCGTCTAATTTCCAAAGAATTCGCTCCTTAGTGATTTCTACCTGAGGTGGTACTCGGGTCTTTGTACGAATTTTTTCAAGACGTTACAATCTACCCCCCTTAAAGAAAAATTTCATCTTCGAAATTAGTACATTTTCCTACTCCTCGAGAATCTGAGGGTAATTCTTACAGACCTTGGCTTCTGTTTCCCAAGTAGCCTCTTCCTCAGTGTGGTGTGTCCACAATACCATTACAAGTGGAATCACTTTACTGCGCAGTAGTTGTTCCTTCCTGTCTAGAATACGTGTCGGTCGCAGTACATAAGTAGCATCTTCACTTAACTGTACCTGCTCCCATTTGATAATGTGCGAAGGATCAGGAACATATTTTTTCAGCATCGATACATGAAACACGTTGTGCACGCCTGCGAGTAGTGTGGGCAAAGCAAGGTGGTGCGCTACCACACCCACTCGGTCTAGAATCTGGAATGGACCAATAAATCGAGGCGTGAGTTTCCCCTTCTTGACAAATCGAAGGACTCCCTTTATGGGGGAAACCTTAAGAAACACATGGTCCCCGACCTCAAACTCTAGTTGTCGCCGTCTCATATCGGCGTAATTCTTCTATCTACTCCGTGTTGTAAGAAGTTTACGCCTGATAATGTCGATCTTCTCTGAGGTCATCTGCACTAACTCTAGCCCAATCAAACTGTTCTCGCCAACCTTTGCCCAACAATGCGGTACTCTGCATGGGTGCCCATACAATGCTTCTTAGGGAGCCATGCCAATGCTCGCCTGAAAGTTGTTGTTATAAGCGAACTCAGTATAAGGAAGACAGTCATCCCAACTGTCTTTAAAATTAAGCACACATGCCCACAACATATCTTCTAACACCTGATTCACCCATTCTGTCTGCCCATTGGTCTGTGGGTGGAACGCGGTACTGAACTTCAGTTTCACACCCATCACTTCCAGGATACGAGTCCAGAAGATAGATGTGAATCGCGTGTCTCGATCCGACACGATATCCATAGGCACTCCGTGCAGACGTACTATCTCCATGATGTACAGCCTGGCCAAATCGTTTGCTGAGTTTGAGACTCTAATCGGGAGGAAATGAGCCAATTTCGTCAATCGGTCCACAATCACCCAAATGGAGTCATGTCCCTTCCTTGTCTTTGGTAACCCTAGAATAAATCCATAGAGATGAAATCCCATTTCCATTCAGCTATGGGCATGGGCTGAAGTAAACCAGGAGGTCGGCGATGCTCGGCCTTGACCTGCTAGCACGTGAGACAACAGGATACATAGTCTGCTATGTGGGCCTTCATGTTGTCCCACCAGTACGAACTCTTCATATCTCGATACATCTTCATACTACCAGGATGCATCGCCATCTTCGAATTGTGAGCAGCTTCGAGAACTTCCCTTCTCAAGTCATGAAGATTTGGGACGCATAGGCGGCCACGATAACATAAACCCCCATCCGTACCAACTCTCCATTCCAAGTCTTCATCATCACCAGCTCACTTTCTCAACTCTGCCAACCCTTCATCTTCCTTCTGAGCCACAATGATTTGGTCATTGATATGTGGTTGTACACGAATATGTGTGACGCTCTCGAATGGCTCCTTTACCGTATGCTTTTGCTCAAAGTCTCGCACAAATTTGACCATGTTCCATTCCCCGATCATCAGCAAAGCTGCAAATGTTATTGTCTTCTTGCGGCTCAACGCGTCTGCTACAAGGTTGGCCTTACCAGGATGGTAGGAGACCTCAAACTTGAAGTCTTTCAAGGTTTCCATCTACCGTCGTTGCCTCATATTCAGGTCCCTCTACGTGAATATCTACCTGAGGCTCTTGTGGTCGCAAAAGAGGTCGAACTCCTCTCCGTAGAGGTAATGTCTCCAGAGCTTTAATGCAAAGATGACGGTTGTTAACTCCAAGTCATGCATAAGGTAGTTTTCCTCATGTTTCCTCAACTGTCGCGATGCACAGGAAATCACCCTGTCCTTCTGCATAAGAACACAACCTAAACCAACGCGAGAGGCGTCGGTGTATATGATATATTTAACCCCTTGCTCTAGCAATACTAGCATAGGGGTGGACGTCAACTTTTCCTTCAGTTTCCGAAAGGCTGCTTCTACCTTCTCATTCCATGCAAACTTAAGATCCTTCCGAGTCAGCTGAGACAACGGTCTGGCTATCTTGGAAAAATCCCTAATGAATCGATGATAGTACCCTGTCAGGCCGAGAAATCTCCTCACTTCAGTAACCAAACCGGGCTGCTCCTAGTCCTGAACTGCGATCACCTTAGCAAGGTCCACAGCTATCCCTTCCTTGGACATCACATGTCCCAGGAACTTGACTTCTTCTTTCCAGAAGTCACACTTCTTATACTGAGCAAACAACTGGTTCTTCCTGAGAGTATCAAAGACTGCTCGTAGGTGCTCCTCGTGATCCTTCTTACTCTTGGAGTATATCAGGATGTCATCTATAAATACGATGACAAATCGGTACAGATACAGCCGAAACACCCGGTTCATCAGGTCTATGAACACGGCTGGTGCATTTGTGAGTACAAATGACATCACAAGGAACTTGTAGTACCCAAAGATGATTCTGAACGCTATTTTCTACACGTCCTCATCTTTGATGCGCAATTGATGATACCCAGACTGCAAGTCGATCTTGGTGAAGTACCATGCCCCTTTTAGCTGATCAAACAGATCATTTATCCTGGGCAAAGGATACTTGTTCTTCACAGTCACTTGATTTAACCTGCGATAATTAATACAGAGTCGTAGCGATCTGTTCTTCTTCTTCACAAACAACACGAGTGCACCCCAAGGATATACACTCGGTCATATGAAGCCCACATCCAATAGATCATCGATCTGTCTCCTCAGTTCCTCCATCTCACATGGAGGCATGCGATACGTCGGTAGAGATATAAGTATCGCAACAAGCACAAGGTCAATAGTAAAGTCGATCTCGTACCAAGGAGTTAATCCAGGTATTTTTCTGAACACGTCCATGCCTGAACTACTGCGTATTCCCAAGTGTCGAACCATTAACATTCTCTAACAAGGAAGCGTAACAACTAATCGATAGTACCAACTGACCTAAACTGAGAAAGTAAAGGTCGTGCCCTCTGGACCATGGGCTGTCACCACTCTAGTCTCATAATCGATCTCTGCTTTCATGTCAGTGAGTCAATCTATACCAAGGATGACATCGTAATGGCACAGCGGGGCAACAATTAGGTCAACGAGTACTGTTCTGCTTCCTAAGTCTATCAAGAAACCCTTACAAATCTTGGTAGTGTCTGAGCAGGTCCCTATGGCGGTAAGGAGTATCAACCCAACCATAGGAGTAGTTTCCAGTGCTAGTCGCTTGACTGCTGCCCATGATATTAACGAACTAGTGGACCCGGTGTCCACCAATAGGAAGACTGGTGTACCTTGGATCTGTGTCGTGACTTCGTAAGCTAATGGTGTTGCAGTTGCTGTCTCGGACACCTCAACTGCAAGTGAGTGCACACGAGCATGTTGAGGATGATTTGGCTGCGGTACCATAAGTCGTTGAGGCGGCCTACTATGAGGTACATTAGGCCTATAGAAAGGTTGTGCTGGTGGTACTGAACATAGAGGTGGAGCAGAGATAACTTGAACGATTGATCTTCTGAGGCAGTGAGAAGTCGTTATCCCTCATCTTGGTGAAACAGTAAGTATCTGCATGGCCCGACCTCTTGCAGTAGGTGCACTACAAGTCTGTTCACCTCAACTGGGTCGGTGGAGCCAAAAATCACGGAGGCGAATCTGCACGTGGCCCCTTGCCGGGAAACAGTCTGCTCGGCAAAATCTGGTCGAGGCCTCAGACTCATGGGTATGCGTGAACGGGATAATTTGTCCCCGTCCTGCTCAGCTTGCAGAGACATGTTCACTAGCTCAGCATAGTTAGGTATGCTAGCGCAACACATCTTCGTACGTATCTCAGGCCATAGTCCCTCAGAAAATCACCGCATTCCCATTGGCTCGTCTACTAATATCAAGGGAGCGTATCTGGCCAGCTCGTGAACCTATTCTTATACTCAGCCACAGTCATTCGAAGGAATTCACCCTCCTTTTTATTGCGGTAGGTGAGGGGGGAATACTTTCCGTAGAAGCTGGCCTCAAAAGCATCCCATGTCCACACGTAACCCTCGTGAACGGTTCGAAGGATGCTGTCCCACCAGAGGTTGGCTTCCTTCTTAAACATATACGTGACCAACTCAACCTGCTCTGCCTCAGTGCAGTGCAGCTGCTTCAGCATCTTAGAGATGCAGTCAAGCCAATATTTGGCCTCCTCGAGTTTGTGAGTACCCACGAACGTGGGAGGTCAGAAGCACTGAAATCGCTCAAATAGGCCGTTGGCACTCATGTTTCCACCAGGGTGCACAGGTGGTGCAAGCGGATCCACGTTTATATTCTGGGTAAGGGCCCCTGTTATGGTGGTCCAAATCTGCTGTTGCTGCTGTATAAGAAGCATCATCTGCTCCAACCTATCAGAATGAGAAGCCGCCTGAGGCATGTGTGGCGTCGAGGTAGACTCACTGTTCTGTTCGGGAACCAGTGGTGTAAAAAGTGTTGGCCCATTAGTAGGGCCAGTGGCCGGCTGTGAATCCAGCATTGTATCACTATCAGGGCCTAAGCTGGGGTCCGTGTGGCTATCGGTCAGGGGAGGTTCCCCGTCAAATGATCCGCCAAGTGCAAGGTGTGTTGTATTCCGAGTGACTTTCGGAGGCATTCCCTATACACAACATAGGGTGCAACACGTGTCAGATTTAGCATAGCAACACTCAACTTCTCAAGCTTTCTACACATTTCATAAGAAAAGGAGCTTCATGCATTTCATTTAACCAAAATTGTCATAATACATGAGATGTAGTCTTACATGGATCATGACAGAAGATGCATGTGAGCTAATTCAAACGAAGCTTTAAACACTAAAACACACTAACTACTCTACCATACTACCAAGCCTATCAAGGCTATCACATAGAAAGCAAGAAAACAAAGAAAACCCAGACGACTGCAACATATGACTAGTCGTCCGACTCTGGTGATGGAGGAGGAGCACCCTTGTCCTGTATACAGCATAGGAGAACCTTCAAGGTGCGAGACACCTTCTTAAATCTCTGCTTCATGTAAGCCTGACTCTCTTCAAGCTTGGCTCGGGTCTCTCTCACCTCATGTCTCAGGGAGACTTGGCTCTCCTCAATCTGAGCCAAGCGGACTTCTAAAGCAGTCCAATCATGGTGGTGCTCATGTGTAGCAAGTGGAGAGCCCTCATCAGAGTCTTGGGCCTTCTCTTCTTCCTCTCCCTACTTTTCATCACCACTACCCTCTTCATCACTTCCTTCCTCGCCTTCTTCATCTTCACTCCCCTCCTCCTCTTCACTTTCTTCCTCTATCTCATTGCCATACTCATCAAGACGGGCTTAGCATTGTCGTGACCCAATACCCATGTTGTTGAGCGTAGTGTCATTGATGAAGTGGATCGGCACAAGCTCTGAGTCAAGTCAGTAGCCAAACTCATGAGCAAGCTTGCATATGAGTCTGCCGAATGGGAGTGTAACATCTCCCCTAACAGAGCATGCGGTCTGTACTATCTATAGCAGGATGTATGTAGGCAAGCATAACTTGTCTCCCTGCCCAGCTCTGTATAGGAAATCCACCATCAAACGCGTTCATTTGGAGCGATTGCTCCACCTAGGATACACATTACGTGTGAATATGTGGTGGAGTAGGCGGAAGTCATGAGTCATCTTGGTCGCTGGGAGGCAGTTGCCTCGATTCTAGTGGATCATTCGGCCACAAAAAAGTCACGTACGGTGATCTCTTTCACTCACACTCTTAAGATTCTTCTCGCTAGCATGAACCTCACCACGTTCCATCCCCATAATCTGAGCTATCACACCAACATCAACTGTGGCTTCCCACCTTCCCCACGGGGATAGTGAACTGTAGAGGCTCTAGTAGTGGATCCTGTATGTGGGTGTAGAAGGCTCGGACAGTGCTTCACACGCACGTGACTTGCCTTCAAAAATGGGACCCCACCCGGCATCCACCAGGAGGCCATCACTGGGTAAAGTCCAAAATAGTTTTTCATGCACGTGTGTTTCATAGAGAAATCTACGACCCTTGAACCTACCATATGTGATGCCCGGCAGTAGGGCCCTTTCGAGCAGAACTTGGGGATTGAGATCTCGCTTCGTCCTCTGCTCTCGTGTGGTGCTTGTACTTGCTTCGGTGCCCGATTTCTTCTTTGGACGGGTTGGGCGGCTAGGCCCAGCTTCATCTATGGAAGCCCTCTTCTTTCCCATGAGGGAAAGAAGTGTGGAGAGGGAGAAGATCGCAGCCACTAGCTCAAAAAGAGCCATGGAAATTAGTAAAGCTTGAGAATAGGGTGAATTGTAAGGCTTGTGTGTTATGAGGGACAAAATGTATGGGATTTGTGCTCAAATAAGGAGAATGATGGAGATGGGTGGTTGTAGAAGATGGGTTTTTGAGGAAGATGGTGGGAATGGGTATATAGTGAAGAAGAAGAAGAAAATATGAGAATGGAGGGGGGATTTGAGGTGAAAAATCAAGGTTTTGGAGGTGTTGGAAGGGTTTAGAAGTTATGTAGGGATGAAATGAAGCAAAAAGGGAAGAAATAAGGGACCCCACACAATTTCATGGCCCCCACATGTGTGTACATGGTCGGTCCGTCGAGGCCCGCTGCGGCCCCGCCCGGCCCACTAGACCTGGACCGGGAGGCCTCCAGGTAAGCGGGATGCCATCGCGGTCCACTGGACCTCTAGGCGATGGCATCCCCCTCTTGAGGTGCCGAAAATGTACGGGACCCACCTTGGGTCCCACTGTTTCATGCGGTTTGGGCCCCTATGTACGTTTGGGATGTTTTCGGGGTCCATCTGGTGCATATCCATGCTTTTCGAGTCATTTGAGTGTGGAATACGTCGAATTATCATCTAAACCCGTCGATTGACGGTCTAGAAGGAAATTGGGATTATCCCGTATGATAACAGATGCATACGGGTCCGATTTCAACGATCAGTTTCGCCCGTCGGTGAAACTTGGAATCCTACGACTGTTTCTACGTTTCATCACCCCCTCCTAAGTCAAAGTACGTCAGTATGCAACGTGTTACCATAACCAAGTTCCAGTTTAATCCAAATCATGCTCTGATACCAACTTATAATGCCCCGAATTTTGAGGGTCGAGCAAAGGCTCAACTCCCGAGATCCGTCGCATCACTTATGTAACATAGATAATGATGATTAAATGTTATCTGTGTTAGTGCGTTAAACATGAATGGGATTATACTAATCAACATATCATACTCCAGAGACAATTAGATTACATAAGCGAAAGACTGTTATAGATATATAAAGCACATCAGTGGTTGTAAGTCCTTAGAGTATGAAAATGTCACCAGGTTAAATAATTACATATATAATTCTAAAATTTACAAAATGATAAAGTGTAATGTTCAACTAGTCTGTATCCCTTTAATCCCTATGACGCAACTCTAGGTCTACATAGACCCACTAGAGAGTTGCATGTAGGAGAACTCCTCGTCATCATAAAAGTCGGGCTCCACCTCGTAAGCCTCGCCGCCATCTGAAACTAAAACAAGGTCTGGTTGGTGTTTTAAAACACCATCCCAGAGTGCGAGTGAGTGATCAACTCAGTGGAGCTATAAGGCAAAGGTTAACATGTTATCAATTCAATCAAGCAGTAATGATAAGGCAATACAACAATCATATCCTAAGTACTCTTGTTAATTCAAGAATGGTATGTGATAATGATGCATGCCCTCGCCTGCACTCCCTCAGCAACATCATCTCATGATCGCGCATGCACCACTCCGGACACTCGCACTTCCTCACCAAAGCACATGCAATGCGGTGCATGGTCGTGTTAGCTAATATTTAATTAGGTTTATTCATATAGCAAATTCGGGAAGCTAAGGTACCTCCCTTTATATCATTTACCCAAACAATGATCCATCTAGGGTCGTCAATCCTAGCTTATCACATACGATAGGCAAGTTATAGGGCAACATCACCCCTAATTGAAAAGTAGTAGATAGGAAAGTTTAGGTCGCTACAGAGAGGCTCGTCACCTCAGCGTAGGCCTAGTTTATACTCGAGGTCACTACGGAAAGGCTCGTCACCTTAGCGTAGGCCGACAGCTCGAATACAGTGTCCCATGCCACCGTATTCAGCTCACGAGTTTGGGTTGCTCATTGGACACTAGGAGGCTCGTCACCCCAGCGTAGGCCGACAGCTCGATTACGGTGTCCCTTACCACCATGCTTGGCTCATGAGTCTTAGCGGATCATAGTACCAAGGTTAAACGAGCTTTTCATTGGTAAGTGGTATCTTAGATTCAAACAGTAGCATCCATACATGGTAAACATACATTAGGCCAATCGGGTTACTTGACAAGCTCGACTGGTACGAGCGCATGTTAAACTAATCGATATGGAGCGCATACACACTCCTCGTGGCCTAACCACTGTCGATAATCACAGTACGACTCGGATTCATTGAACGTATCTGTGTGGCGCAACAAATTCGATCACTCGATCGAAAACTGTTACCGATTGCCTGGCTATGTCGTAGCCCCAGTCACCCTCCAATGCAACATCATTCACATATGATAGTCATAGCAATATTGAACAGACAATTCAGGCATTGCAATTATTTGAGCATTTTATAAAATACATAGCAAACATAATATCATACATATACATTTCATACATGAATCACGTAGCCGAATTTAAATTACATGAAGGAATCTATTCATACAGCTAAGGTGATTGAGAATCTCATCTCAACACCTTTAATAAATGCATTTCATCAAACAATTTCTCATTCAGACATTTTAGTAAACACTTAGACTACATATTTCAACATACATGTAATAAATTAGTTATAACATATATTAGGGCAAATCCTTTCACAAAGTAGTTGTCACACATCCAACAATCATGTATTCTCAATTAATAATCATGGTAAGAACAAATCATAATTCCATATTCTTTCAAACATTTCAACAAACACATGGAATGCATTGTATTCAACATAGTTCGTATGTATGTGTAATACGCAAAAAACATCGTATCTAAGTGCATGTGACAGCAATCAAGTCAGTCATAAATCATTAACTGACATTGAAATCCTTGAAGACCATAACCTAAACGTTTATAGTCTACACCTTTCGCCGATACGCCGATTACGAACTCGGTTCATACACTACGCCTTTGTCTACGACACAACAGCTACCTAAATCATGAAATAGGTTAGCTATTTCACAGTTTCCTCTATTCGGATTCCTAAAACAGATTACGGTTAGGATTTCTTACCCAAATCGGATTCGGATTCGACAGTGTAGCGACACCGGAGAGATGATTCAGCACGTGGAGTGTTGGGAATGAATCCCAGCAACTATCTCTCTTTATCTCTCTCTCTCTCTTCTCCTCACTCTTTCCTCCTCTTTTCTCTCTTCTCTCTCCTAGGGTTTTAAAAAATTTGTATGGAATGAGAGGGGTGGGTTTAGGGCTTTAAATAGGCCCAGAAGTGATGTCAATGGCCCCAGGGCTATGGTATACTAAAGTTATAGCCAAGAGGTGGCTGTTTCGGGCCAACAGAGCTCATCCGAGGGTCTTTTACTTGCATACGGTCCAAAGAAAGTTTCATGACAATGGATATATGTCAGGTTAAGATTTCAGTCCAATCGGATTAGTGGATCGACCGTGGAGGACCACTTTCAGTTCAACGGTCATCGTCACTCGATCAGGGCCACAAGTACACTGACATGTGTAGGGAAATTTCCCTGATTCAAGTTTGTAATTGGGTCAGAATCTGACGGTCTGAAGCATTAAATTTGTCCTACAAGCGAATAGCCCAAATCACTTAAGTTTAAGTTCATTTTCTAAAGATATTCGCGTTTCTCACACACTTCGCTCCAGGTTCAAGTTATGCTTTTCTGCATACTATTTGGACTCGATTTCCGTGATGGTTGTCAAGCCCAGTAAGACGGACATAACTGTATATTTTCACGGTCATCGGACCTACGACGTGCGGTCCAAGTCCGATACGGAGTTTCAATGTGCTCCCATGAGCAACTGGGTTTTGAGATTGATCCTAAGTTTCTAGGTAGTATTGGGTTAGTGATTCTACTGGTTTAGGTCTTGCAGTTCATATAGAAAGCGGTTCAAGCTGATCTACCGATTAATTCAGTTTAGTACTTAATTAATTCTCGTCTAATTTCCAAAGAATTCGATCCTTAGTGATTTCTGCCTGAGGTGGTACTCGGGTCTTTGTATGGATTTTTCTGAGACGTTACAGCTATTCAACAGCATTGAGGGTAAAAACACGACATCACGCAATGGCTATCACCTCCCTTGACCCCCAATAAGAATCAGCCAAAAAGGATCCTCCTGTGGAAGACCTGGTGTCGGTACCCCTCTGCGAGGTTGACCGACACGCACAGTTTAGGTCGGCTCATTGTTAACCCCAAGACAACAACAGGAGATCATCGACCTACTGAAGTGACATGCCGATGTCTTTGCATGGTCCCACCAGGACATGACTGACATCAAACCTGAGGTAATGGTTCACAAGCTGAATGTCAACTCCGACCATCGACCAGTGAGGCAAAAGCAATGGGCATTTGAGCTAGAGCAGTACGCCATCATTGGATAAGAGATCGGCAGGCTCCTAGAGGCCGGATTGATTGAAGAAATCTACTACCTCAACTGGATAGCAAATGTCGTGCTAGTGAAGAAGTCAAATGGTAAATGGTCGGTATGCGTCGATTACACAGATCTGAATAAGGCATGCCCTAAAGACAGTTTCCCTCTACCAAGGATCGACCAGCTAGTTGACACCATGGTAGGGCACAAGCTCCTCAGTTTCATGGATGCCCATTTGGGTTACAATCATATCGTCATGTACACACACCATAAGCAGAAGATAACCTTCGTCACCGATAAAGGGCTCTACTACTACAAGGTCATCCCTTCCGGGTAGAACAACGCCAGAGCGACGTATTAACAACTCATCAACAAGATGTTCGTGAAGTAGATTGGACACTCAATGGAGGTCTATGTTAACGATATGTTGGTCAAGAGTATCAACGCGGCAAACCATGTGGCTGACCTCGAAGAGATGTTCATCATCTTGAGGAAGTATCAGATGAAACTAAACCCAAGCAAATGTGCATTCGGGGTAAGCTCGGGAAAGTTCTTTGGTTTCTTGGTCAAACAGAGATGCATTGAAGAAAATCCTGACAAGATGCAGGCATTGTTGAACATGAGCTCGCCCAAAACTACAAAGGAGATTAAGTGTCTTGTTGAGGGTCAAGTATTGCATATTATCCCCCATTTATATCTTAGTTTTATGAACATGATAATGCTTAATGTTTTATTTTAATCATGTTTGTGTTGCAAGGTGAATTTAAGAGCTTGGATTGACAAGGGTGCTAAAAGCATGGATTTGATGCTCAAGAATCACCAAGGCAAGGGATGGATCTTGGGAGACCAAGATTGAAGATTTCACATGCCAAAGATCTAAGAAAACCAAGTGAGGAATGAAGAGAATCAAAGATTTAAAGTGAAGAAAAGGAATCTTGAAATCGTAGTGAAGAATTATATTCTGAAACTCTAGGTCATTTTGTGAAATTGTGCAGAGTAAAGTTTATTTTGGGAAACTGCGCAGAGTGAAGTCTATTTTAGCAAACTGCATAAATTTGAGGCGGTTTCTAGAGTTTTTCAACTAAGTATGAAAGATGGAGTTCCACAACTATAAATAGGACTCCCTAGGATGTTCCTAGACATCTTTTAGGGTTTAAGGAGTGGAGCAAAAGGGTGGAGAAGTTGTCGCCAAGTGTTTTTTTCTTCTTCCTTAGTTGCTTTCATATTTTTCTTAAGAGACTTTGGTCCAATCATGTCTATTGTTGATTAAACCTCTTAGCTAGGGCTAAGAGGTGAAGCTTGTAGTATGATGGGAAGTTTTTATTCCTTCAATTCATGTTTATGTTGAACTCCATGGATTCAAATTTGACATTTAAGGAATACTTTTAGTTTTTAATGGTTTATTGTGACTCGAATTACAGTAGATTTGCAATAGCTTTGAGTATCTTCTTTTCCTGATTTGAGATTGTGAAATTAGGAAGAACTGTTGTTCACCATCATCCCATGGGCATGATAGGGTGATGGAATCCTTCTTAATCTTCACAATTCTCCTACTTTGAGATTATGGGATTGGTAAATCCTGTTGTTTGTCATTGTCTCGTAGGCATGGTTTGGTGATGGAATCCATGCTAATTATCATAGTTCTCCTTCATTGAGAATTAGGTCGATGGAAGTTCATATTTAGTTTTATTGATATATTTTCCAATTGGATAAGATAAGACTCCAATTCTAATTGCGTTACTTGAATCAACCAAGAGGACTCCCTAATTACTACAAGTGGATCCTTGGCACCCTAGTTCCCACATTTAAATTCTTAATTTTAATTACTCTATTCACAATTACTCTCTCAAATACTTCAGAATTAGTTTCACATCTTATTCTAGTTCTACTTCTAGTTAATTTCAAAAACGTACAAGTTTCAGTCCCTGTGGATTCAACCTCGGTCTTACCGAGATTATTACTACATCGCGACCCTACACTTGGGGTTGTGAACAAGTTTTTGGCGCTGTTGCCAGGGATCGACGGTTGAATTTTTCAGATTTGATTAGTTTTGGAATTAGGTTAAGATTAGGATTTATTTACTTTCTAATTTTTAGGTTAAGGTTCTTTCTAATTTGTTTCTAGAAACTAACTTTTCTTTCTATTTCCTATAACGACTTGTAAATTTCCGTGCAAAGACCCGAGTACCACCTCGACCAGAAATCACTTAGGATTAAATCCTTTAGAAATTTGACAAAGTTAACTAAGTGCTAAACTAGATTAGCCATGAAATCCGTTGGAATCGCTTTAAATATGATCTGCAAGACCCAAAACTTGTAGAATCATTGTCGCTAGGTTACCCTAAAGTCTAGGATCAAACTCATTACCCGACTGCTCTTGGAAACACATTGAAACTCCGTATCAGGTCTAGACCGCACATCGGGAGTCCGAATAATATGAAGTTAAGGATTTAGGACCGCCTCGCTGGGCTTGACAACCATCTCGGAAATCAAATCCAGACAGTGTCCCACGGCTGTTCGCTCGAGTCCAGAGCGAGAGAGTGTGAAAACACTTATTTTCTTTACAAAATAAATATCTTGAATAGTGATCTGGCAAGTGTCGCTTGCGGACATTTTGTAAGCAACCAGACCGTCAGAATCTGACCCAAATACACCCTCGGATCAGGAAAAACTTCATAAACATATCCATGTACTTGGAATTTCTGATCGAAACCCGCTGACCGTTGAATTGAAACTGGTCCACCATGCGTGATCTGGAAACCCTACTAGAAGGAAAACTTTACTTGGATCCAAGGTTGACGAGCTTAAGTCCGACCTTTGGCTCAAGGAGGCCCGCCAGAAGTCCCCCGTTGAGCTGGAAAAGTGTCGTTTTGGTTATCACCTAAGTATACCTTGTCCACAAGTCTATTTCAGAGAGTTTTTAGGCTATATAAGGACCTTAGAACCCTCTCTCTCACAGCCATACGAATTTGAGTAAAACCCTAGAGAGAGAAGAGAGAAAAAGAGAGAGAAAGCTAGAGAGTTGTGGGAGATCCTTCCTACTACTATCCCCTGCCGCTACACAAGCTGCACCACCCCTTTCTTGTCGCTTTCCCGACGATACCGTCTTCATTTTGAGGTAAGAAACCCTAACCCTAAATCTGTTTTGGGGTGTGAAGGTTGTAGGTTATGAAATAGCTAACCTATTTCATTCTTTAGGCTACCGAACTGTCAAATACAGAAGCTTGGCAAACCTAGCTAATCCGTTGCGATTCTACGGTATAAGGTGAGGACTTTAGGTGTATAGGTTACGGTTTTTAACGCTTTCAATGTCAGATAATGATAGATTCATGATCTGCATGTAATTGCACATGTACAAAGTGCTATCTGTTTTCCGTTTCGATTAAAGATGAGAAATATGGAATTCTACATACTCTAGGTATTTGTTGAAAGTACCGTATACGTACAAATTTTTGAAATGTGTATGACATGATTATTTGTTGTATAAATATATTATATGTGGATAAATTACTTGTTTGGCGAAAGGACTCGCCCTAATACATGTTTTGCTTATATACACTATGTATGTTGAAATTGTGTATTCTAGAAAATACCGTATACGTATAAATTTTGGAGATGTATTTGTCATGATTATTTGCTGTATGAATATATTATACATGGATAAAATACTCGCTTGGCGAAAGGATAGCCCTAATACATGTTTTACTAACATACACCATGTACGTTGAAATAGTGTATTCTAAGTGTTTGGGAAAATACTTGTGAGAGTAAGTGCTGGGATGTTAGTGCCTTAGGTAGGTGTTGAGATAGGGTTCTCAACTACCTTAGAGACATGTATGATTTCCTCCATGTGGTTGTTTACTTTAACCGCTTACTTATGAAACATATGTGTTTGTATTCTTGTTTTTATAGTGTTTTACAACATGCTTTATATCATGCTTTATAACATGCTTTATGATATGCTTCTTAAACATGCTTGATTTACTTTGTCTATTATGCTTTACTCTACATGTTCTAAATAAGGATTGATTGAGTTTGGGACTATGCTTATAGTCCAGACAATCGGTACCAGATTTGAAATCGTGGTTGAGATTCATTTCACCACGTAAGATGTGTTTGACGAACCCGAGTCGTACTTCAGTGAGCGGCAGTGGTTAGGCCACGTGAAGTGCTTATGCACTTCATGTCGTTCAGATGATTGTGCGCTCGAGATAGTCAGACTCGTCGAGTAACCCGATGTGTCTAATGTATGTTCACCTTGTTTGGTCACTACTGCTTGAACCTAGGGTACCAAACTTACCAGTGGAATCCCGTTAACCATGGTACCTCGATCCGCTAAGACTCATGAGCTGGACATGGTGGTATGGGACACCGTGATCGAGCTGTCGGCCTACGCTGGGGTCACGTGCCTCCCCGTAGTGACCAGTGAGCAACCAGACTCGTGAGCCGATTATGGTGGTATGGGACACTATATTCGTGTTGTCGGCCTACATTGATAAGGTGATGGGGGAGCGATGTAACCTTTGTGCGTAACAGCCCTGGCAGCCCTTTGTAGTGACCTCGAGCATACTCTGAATTTGCGGTGAGGCAACGAGTCTTGCCGCAGTATATAGAGTATGGACCAGGCCTGTATCTGTATAGTGATGAACCGTTAAAAAGGTGATGGGGGAGTGGTGTAACCTTTGTGCGTAACATCCCTGGCAGCCTTTGCAGTGACCTAGAAAATGCACCATCGTCTGAAATTAACTAGGATTGACGACCCTAGAATGGATCATGTTTGGGAATGATACAAGGGAGGTACCTTAGTTTCCCAATCCTGTTGTTTGAAATGGACTAATAATTACTCGGTAATCATGCTCATCATCGCACTGCATGTGCCTGGTAGATGTGGAGCACTAAGGGATGAACGCATTCACGAACGTAAGATGGTGTCGCATGAGGGTGGTTTAGCAAGGGCATTTATCATGTCATTTCATACTTGCATTAAATAAGAGTAGTTAGGATTGTTTTGATTGTACTGCTTCATCATTACTGCTTGACTGAATTGATAACATGTTAACCTATGCTTTATTGTTCCACTGAGTTAGCTACTCACTCCCACGTTACGGGACGGTGTTGTACACACCAACCAGACTCTGTCTCAGGTGTAGATGGTACGTCGATTTAGGAGGCGGAGCCAGATTACGATAAGGACCAGGACGAGTTCTCATACATGCAGTATTCTGATGTCTTTGCTTAGGCCGACTGGATCGCGGGGATTTCAGGATCTATTTTTAGTTGTATTTTGACTTTTTGATTCAGAAACAATATATGTATATGGGTACTCAGTTAGTGTTCATACTCTGGAGTTCATGATGGTTTTGTTTCCTTGCATACCTTATATATACAGTTTCAGTCTTCCGCTTACCTTTATACAATTGATCTGGAGTATAAATTATTGTTTTGGTATAATCTCACTCATGTTATTGCACTGAATAGACAACATTCAATCTTCATCATCTATGTTGCATAAGTGATGATCTGGAACTCGAGAGTTGAGTTGCTACTCGACCCTCGAATTTCAGGGCGTTACATTTCCAGATTTAAAAAGTTTCCTAATTTGTTTTTAGAAACTAACTTTTCTTTCTATTTCCATATTTAGAAACTTTCCTAATTTGTTTTTAGAAACTAACTTTTCTTTATATTTCCATATTTAGAAACTTTCCTAATTTATTTTTAGAAACTAACTTTTCTTTCTATTTCTACGTTTACAAGCTTTCCTAATTTGTTTTTAGAAACTATTTTTTTTAGAAACTAATTTGTTTTTAGGACTAACATTTTGTTTTGTTTTTAAGTTAGGGTTTTCTCTGATTTATTTTTAGAAACTAACATTATTTTTTGTTTTGTAGGATCCTAACATAGAACTCTCCAAACTGGTAAACTCCTTCTAACTTCTCCTCTACTTACTTTTCATATTACTGTAGGATTTTTCTTTTATTCTATTTTAGGATTATGTTCAGGGTTAGGATTTCACCATGTATATGCAAGAGTGGGAACGTCAGTATGTTGAGCTAGTTTTAGAGAATGTGAGAAATTGTGAAGGGGTGTCAGATGATTATGTTAGGAAACAATCTATCTCTCAAAATTTTTCTGAAACCATCATCGAGAACAACTAGAATACAATGCTCCACTGGTTAAGAAGTCCTTACGCAATCACAGGCAAGAGAATAATTACACCCCACAGATTAAGAAAACATTACGTGATTGTTGGGGTTATCATAATTTTGGGAGTGAGAACTATTGTCACCCATCAGATAAGAAGAAAACAATGAGAGATTATATTATGGGTGATAATATGTACCAACAACCATCAGACTCTCCCACCTATGACCCGTATAACTATGATCAGTGAAAACATCAACATTGGAGAGATGAACTAATAATTGATTATAGTGACTATTCTCTTAGATTCCCTACCTTTGAAATCCAACCAGAAATGATTCAAGAGGATTCACGTTTGAATTTCACAGACTATCAAGAACAGTTCAACCAACTTGTCGTATGCATGATGAAATCATTGGAAGCGATTGAATTGCACCTCGATAAGGTTGAAGAGGCTAGGTTATCACAATCTCAACCCAATCTAGAAACACAATGTGAGGAAAGTGATCTTAACTCGCTTTTAGAGAGTAATGAAATTGAGAATGAAAAGTTGGATTGTGTTAACGAGCATATGGCTCAATTTCTCAAAGAGTAGATCTTGATGACTATCTAAAGGAATGATCAAGAGACATGGGTGTCTTTCAAATATAATGATATTGGCACGTTTCAGTCATTTGACACACGTGACTTCAATGAGGAGGAAGAGACTAGTTTATTCGAGCCTCAACTCAACCTAAGAAAATAATGTAAGGAAAGTGATCTCATCCCACCTGTGAACTGTACTGAATTGAAAGATGATAAGTATTGGGATGAGAATTATGAGTTTAAAGCCTAAGATTCACTGGAATCAATTTCAATTATGGTTCAAGAAAGTGATTACGAGATACAGGACAGTGTCTACCATAATGATCTACTCCACCCATCTAACATGTTTGATTTACATGTGGAGGAAGAGTCCCTTCCAAGTGAACCACATGACTCTTTTGAGGCGTGTGTAGACCACTCCCTTGATTTAGATTATAATATGATTAGGGAGATGAACAAGTTGCCCGAGATGACTCTGGAATTTGAAACCACTGAGTTAAGGTCACCTTCTGAGCCGTCAACACTTCACGATATAATGCCTCTACTGAGTAGTAACAATGAATAAAGTCTTCACATCAATGCGCCTATTGATCCACAATCTATCTATGCAGGGCAGGGCGAGATATATCCGGTGATAATTGACTCTCACCAAGGTGAAGAGCAAGAGATCATGTTTCTCTCTATTCTAAGAGAAGACGAAGGAATCATTGAGTATATCATCACATACCTCAATGTGGAAAATGAGCCTCGCTCAACAGACTACCTCAACTCTCTAAAAGATCACTCAGCATATTTTGCATATTCAAATGATCTCATGATAAAAGAAATAATGGATGCCTTGCAAAACAATACTCAGTAGTTGTTACTGAATGAGAGAACTACTATTTTGAAGCCCCTCTTTCCACAGATCTTGAATGTTTACCATTAAGTGAGGAGGAGCTGAAAGTTGAACCAAAGTCTGAAACTTTGGAATATGTTGAGACTACATCACCTACTAAGAATTTCTATGAATTTTATCTACTTGTAGTCTCTGATTCACCATGTTGCACTAACTCTGAAGCTTTCTCTGTCCCAGGTGAATCATATGTACTTTGGACACCTCAGGAGATTAAAAGGAAACTTTATGCTGAGGTCCACAAATTTCTCTGAAAAATCATGCTCCATGGCATCCAAGCCTATTGCAAAAAAGGCTTTTGGATGATCTTGTTACGAAACCTACTGAGAAATTTATCAAGATATTGGCCGGAGGAGGAACCTTACGGCATGACTAAGTAGTTTTCCCATGTTTTCCTAGTTAAGTTTATTGCTCTCAAAGAATTTAGGATTATGATAGTTTATTTTTCACCGTTTAGGATAGTTTGCTTTTTGCCGTTTAGGATAGTTTTCTTTTTGCTGTTTAGGAAAGTTTACTTTCTGATGATTTAATTCTTGTGCTAACCCATCTTTACATTGAGATATTTTGGGAAAAAAAAAAAGCCTTAGAATTTCTTCTTCAAGTACTACCTTTCCACCACTTCCCTTTTCTTTTTATTGCCTCATTTACATTGAATGCTTATCTCTTTTACATTGAGGACAATGTAGATTTTAGGTTAGAGGTGTGGATTAGGCAAACTAATCAGTTGTTTTCTTAGTCATTGGGTGAAGTTATGAAAAATTGAGAAAATTTTCTAAAATTTCTGTAAATTTAAGTGATCTCGAAGTTAATCCATGAATTAGAATTACAAGATACTTAATGTTGATGCCTTATGTCTCTTAGATTTTAGTCACTTGGGAGATCTCAAAATTAAGTCATTGATCCTCGATTACAAGTTTTAAACATTGATTGAGTCATGATTTCACATGTTACATCCAGCTTACACATTAAAGTGTCAGTTTGATATTGAATTGTTAACTTGATGATTATTACGCATGGAAGGAACCAACTTGGGGAATTTGTCCATCATGTTCAATAAGAAGAATTGAAAAGAAACAAAAAGAAAATACTCAGCTAAAAAAATAGTTGTTGTCTAATAAGGCTACCTATTAAAGATCTTTAAAAAGGTTGACATAGCGTGAAAGCCATCGATGGAAATATCAAAAGCTAGAGGAATAAAAGAGGTAATTAAAAGATGAAATATAAGGCAAGTTTCAGTTCAGGTTTTGGTTGTCCTGAATGCTCTTTTAACTATCAATGTTATCATGAAAGTGAAGAACTGAACCTTGGATTGTGATAAGTCTAGACTTCACTATACACCCATGGAACTCAATGTTTGGAATTGTTCTAATTTGAGGATTAATGCTTTGAACTTGATTATGAAACTTACTGAGTGCTAGAGTTTAGGAGAAGGTAATGCACAACAATAATGTATTTTAAAATTCTATTATTTGGATTATTTTTTTAAACCACTTGAGCTTATAGAAATTATCCGGTGGTTCTCGAAATATTTTTCGCATACTTTGCTCGGGACTAGTAAAATGTTGGTTGAGGATTGTGTTGAGGGTCAAATATTGCATATTATCCCCCATTTAAATCTTGGTTTTATGAACATGATAATGCTTAATGCTCTATTTTACTCATGTTTGTGTTGCAAGGTGAATTTATGAGCTTTGATTGAAAAGGGTGCTAAAAGCATGGATTTGATGCTCAAGAATCACCAAGGCAAGGGATGGATCATAGGAGACCAAGATTGAAGAATTCACATGCCAAAGATCCAAGAAAACCAAGTGAGGAATGAAGAGAATCAAAGATTTAAAGTGAAGAAAAGGAATCCTGAAATCGTCCTGAAAAAGTATATTCTGAAACTCTGGGTCATTTTGTGAAATTGCGCAGAGTGAAGTCTATTTCAGTAAACTGAGTAAATTTTAGGCGGTTTCTGGAGTTTACCAACTAGGTACGAAAGTTGAAGTTCCACAACTATAAATAGGACTCCCTAGGATGTTCCTAGGCATCTTCTAGGGTTTAAGGAGTAGAGCAAAAGGGTAAAGAAGCCGTCGCCAAGAGTTTTTTTTTTCTTCCTTCGTTGTTTTCATGTTTTTCTTAAGAGACTTTGGTCCAATCATATCTGTGGTTGGGTAAACCTCTTAGGTAGGGCTAAGAGATGAAGTTTGTAGTATGATGGGATGTTTTTATTGCTTCGATTCATGTTTATGTTGAACTCCATAGATTCTAATTTGATATTTAAGGAATACTTTCAGGTTTTAATGGTTTATTGTGACTCAAATTACAGTAGATCTATAATAGCTATGAGTATCTTCTTTTCCTGATTTGAGATTATGAAATTAGTAAGTCATGTTGTTTACCATCGTCCCTTGGGCACGATAGGGTGTTGGAATCCTTCTTAATCTTCACAATTCTCCTGCTTTGAGATTATAGGATTGGTAAATCCTGTTGTTTGCCATTGTCTCTTGGGCATAGTTTGGTGATGGAATCCCTGTCAATTATCATAGTTCTCTTTTATTGAGAATTAGGCCAATAGAAGTTCAGATTTGGTTTTATTGATATATTTTTCAATTGGATAGGATAGGACTCCAATTCTAATTGCGTTACTTGAATCAAGCAAGAGGGATCCCTAATCACTACAAGTGGACCCTTAGCACCCTAGTTCCCACCTTTAAATTCTTAGTTTTAATTACTCTATTCACAATTACTCTCTTAAATACTTCAGAATTAGTTTCACATCTTCTTCTAGTTCTACTTCTAGTTAATTTCAGAAACGTACAAGTTTCAGTCCCTGTGGATTCGACCTCAATCTTACCGAGATTATTATTACATCGCAACCCTACACTTGGGGTTGTGAACATGTCTCACAGGCAGAGTCGCGGGCCTCAGCAGATTCATCTCCAGAGCTACCTACAAGTGTCTCTCGTTCTTTCAACAACTGAAGGGCAAGGAGAAGTCGACATTGACCGACGACTGCAAGCAAGATTTTCAACAACTCAAACAGTATCTGGGATCTCCCCCACTACTTTCAAAGCCCGAGTAGGGAGAGCCACTACTTCTTTACATAGCAATCTCAGCGGCAATAGTTAGCTCAACCGTGATACGAGAGGTCAAAGGAAAATAACTATATGTCTACAACGTCAGCAAGGCACTAGTCTAAGCTGAAAGCAGATACCCCGACATCGAGAAGCTTGCACTGGCCTTGATCGTGTCGTCACAGCACCTCCACCTATACTTCCAAACCTACATCATTATAGTCCCGACCAATCAACCCCTCCATCGAGTACTCCAAAAACCTGAAGTAACAGGTAGATTGACGAAGTGGTCGATCGAGCTCAACGAATTCGACATCGAGTACCGACCCCAAACTGCTATCAATGGCTAGACGGTGGCCGACTTCATTGCTGAGTTCACCAATACCAGGCTCCTTAAAGAAGTCACCGACGAGGAAACCAAGGAAAAAAGCAACCCACAAGTGTGGACCCTTCATGTCAATGGGTCTTCCAACTCAAAAGGCAATGGGGCAGGAATAATCCTTGTGGCACCCGACCAGACCTGCACATGGTATGCCTTGAGATTTGGGTTTCTGACGTCCAATAATGAGGCGGAGTATGAAGCCCTCCTCGCCGAGCTCAGGCTGGCAAAAGCTATGGGAGCTCGAGCCCTGACAATCCACAATGACTCTGAGCTCATCGTCAACCAGGTCACCGATGAGTATCAGACAAAGGGAGAGAAGATGATCGCCTACCTCCAGAAGGTGAAGGAACTTATCAGTAGATTCAGTAAATGTGAAGTAACCTTGGTACCCCGAGAAGAAAATTCTCGAGCAGATGCTCTAGCAAATTTAGCCGTAGCGGGCGACATTGATATCTCCAAATTAATTCCAATTGAGTTCCTTCCCGAACCCATCATCGACCGACCTGAACCGGAGGAGGTACTCCTCGTTAACTCTACGCTGAACTGGATGGACCTGATCATAGGCTACCTCCAATAGAACAAGGTACCTGACGACGAGCTTGAAGCACAGAGAATTCAGAGCAAGACAGCTCGGTACACTATGATAGGGGATATTCTCTACAAAAGATGATTCTCCTTACCATACCTGAGGTGCCTCCGACCCGATGAATCAAAGTATATTCTGAGGGAGATCCTCGAAGGTGTTTGTGGCAACCATTCAGGTGGGAGAGCACTCGCCCACTAGGTGATTCGACAAGGATACTATAGCCGACCATCCATGAGGACATCAAGAAATATGCAAGGAAGTGTAAAAAAATGTCAACGGTTTGCTGCGATACCTTGAGGCCATCCAAGTAGATGACCCCTATGATTGGCCATTGGCCATTCGCCCAGTGGGGAATTGACATCATAGGACCACTGCCAATGGGTAAGGGTCAAACCAAGTTCACTATTGTAGCAGTTGACTACTTCACTAAATGGGCCAAGGCCGAACCATTGACCAAATGTTGAGGGTTAAATATTGCTTATTAGACCCTAGTTATTGCCTGGATTTACGAACATGGTACTGTTTAACGATCCGATTTAATCGTGTTTGTAATGCAAGGTACATTTTCGAGCTTGGACTGAAACAGGGTGCCAAAAGCTGAGATTTAATGCTCAGGATTCATCGAAGCATGGGACGGACCCCAGGAGACCGAGATCAATAGATATACAAGCCAGAAATCTGAGAAAACTGAGAAACTGAAGCTCAAGTGGCCAAAAAGACGTCCAAAATGCAAGATCACAAGGTTCTCACCATCCGTTCGGCTCGAAACTTCATACAGGACCTGAAGACCATAAATTAACTGTACACGTCAAATTTGAGCTATTGGATCCCTGTGGAGTGACCCAACGGACAGATCAGCCCATTAAAACCTTATTTAGGGACCGCTTGATATTTGGATATGTTTTAAATTGTGTTTTAACTCCTTAATTGAGGTGGTAAGACGAATGGACGGAGTAGATTCTTCACACGCATCAGGATGGACTCCACCTTAGGGTGCGTGTACACCCAGCTCATGTACACCCGTCGTGCAGCGGGTCAACCAAGACGATCAAATACATGCTGACCGACATCCAAACGCAACCTCTGTTTTCTACGAAACAGAGGGTGCGGATGAATTCCAGTGGGCCCTCATCATGATCCCGACGATCAATCAAACCGTCCATCAGGTAGAGGGAGAAAAACCAGTCAAATTTATGCTGATTTTTGGCGTCCATGCACATATATATGATCTCTACAGCAATCGCAAAAAGACTGTTCAACTGTCGTGCAGTCTGATTGTCTCAGTGGGCCACATCAACGGATGACGAGAACCATCCATCCCCAGTTGAAACTTCGAGGAGAAGATGATGGATGGTGTGGATTTCGTAAACACCATAGAAAGTGGGCCCCACCGATTGCCAGCGCAAGATGCACACCTCTGTGACGCATGTTCGAGGTCCAGTTAATCCGGGCCATTTTGCACCCATGGCCAGGATCGGTCCAATGATCCTGGCCGTTCAAAATCATCCCAAGGTTGGGCCGACCAAGTCCAAGGGACCTGAATGGGTTGGATCTCGCATCAGATGAGGGATTTTGCTGAAATTCACGTCAAAACGTCGGTGCTACGTAAAGGAAGCTTCCGTCTGAATTCCCACTGCCTCCAGCTCTGCGCAAGCCCTCCTTCCTGCGTATGTGGCTGCGAAATTTCCACCGACTCCCATCCACCGCCCTTCCCTGCTTATAAGAGGGGGAGAGAGAGAACGAGAGAGAGACGGGGGCAGAGACGGCTTCCAATTTTCATTTTTCTTCTTTATTTTCTTTCTTTCTTTTTCAATGAATTTAATTAGAGATATTAGCCTAATCATATCTATGCTAAGCTAAACCTCTTAGCTAGGGCTAAGAGGTGAAGCTTGTAGCGTGATGGGGAGACTTTTTGTTTGTGTCTTTTGTTTAGATTGAACTGATGTTGATTTTAGTTTAATTAAAGGAATGTTTTTAGTTTTTAATGGTTTGTTGTGACTAAAATTACAATGGGTCTGCGATAGCTTTGAGCATGTTCCTTTCTTTTTTATGATTATGACGTCAGGAAGCCCTATTGTTCACCATCATCTCCTGGGCATGGATGGATGACGGTACCCTTCCTAACCTTCATAATCCTCTGATTGGTTGTTAATTAGTTTAATTCTGTTGTTTACTTTGTCTCTTGGGCATGGTTTGGTGATGGAATCCATTCTAATTCATATACCTTTCATTCTTGAAAACTATATCAAAGGAAGTTCAGTCATGATTTCCATGATTACACCCTTCAATTGGATGAAGATGGGACTCTAAGTCTAGTTGATTTCTTGAAGCAGGCATAAGATCTCCCTGATCTCTACAAGTGGATCCTCTAAATCCCTAGTTTCCTTTCCCTGAATTCTTTAGGTTTTAGATAATTATTTCATCATTATTCTTCTAATTACAATCGATTTAGATATCATCTTAGTCTAGTTCTAGTTCTACTTAGTTTCAGATTACGTACAGGTTCCAGTCCCTTGGGATTCGACCTCGGTCTCACTGAGTTTATTACTACATCACAACCCTATACTTGGGGAGTGAACACCAAAATCACTGAGGTAAAGATTATTGACTTCGTTTGGAAGAACATCTGCACACTATTATCTCAGATAATGGCAAGCAGTTTGATAATGCACAATTCTGAGGTCTGCGTGAAGGAATCGAGATTCACAACGCCTACTCGTCACCTCGGCATCCCCAGGCCAACGGGCAAGTAGAGGCAGTCAACAAGATCATAAAAAATCATCTCAAAACCAAGCTCAAAATAGTCCAAAGGAGCTTGGGTCAAGGAGATGCCACATGTCCTCTGGGCATACCAAATGACTGATCGGACATCAACTGGGGAGACTCCATTCTCCTTAACTTTTAACACAGAGGTCGTGGTACCGGTCGAAGTAAGGCTTCCGACGGCATGTGATGAATCCTTCAACAAAAGTCAAAATGCCAAGCAGATAGCCCTAAGGCTAAACCTACTTGAGGAATAAAGAGGACGAGCACAATTGAAGATAGCCACCCTTCAGTAATGTGTCACCCAATACTACAATTCCTGAGTCAATGTACAAAGATTTCGAGTGGGAAACCTGGTCCTTCGCGAAACCTTCCAAAACACTAAGGAGCCCAATTCAGGTACATTGGGGCCAAGCTGGGAGGGACCTTATAAGATAATTGGCACAACAAGACCAAGAGCGTATCGACTCGAAGACATGGATGGACAACCTTTGCCTCGACCATGAAACGCCGAGCATCTGAAGATCTACTATCTCTAAGGACTCAAAAAGTCCTCCAACTAAGAGCGCATCGATTGACTAATCTACTCGACAAGGCCGACCTCCCTTCTCAAAGGGAAAAAGGTGCTTAGGACATTGCTAATTTCCTTTTTTTGTCTACAATTGTGAATTCTACAATAAAAGAACTTCCCTAGGTCAGATGAATTAAATTTCTGTTAAATATTATTCTCAACTATCTGAGCTACACGATCGACTATGGAGATTTCCTTTAGTCTTAAGGGAAGAAGTCCTCTTATTGAGTGCTCGATCCACTAACCAAGTGGTCGGCATATTAAATCTACCATGCGCAATCTACCACTATACAATCGACTTACAGATCCTACATTGCTTGGTCTACTCGTTCTACTTTGTTCGATCTATTAAAATTACTTAAGAATATTACACACAACAATCATGGCAAAAAAGTTATCTTTTCATTAATAAGGAGAGTCATAACAAGAAATCAAAAATATTTTTATAAGTATGAGAGTGGGTGGTGAGGCTCAGTTTACTTGAGAGGGGGGTTTTTCGACTTCGACCTTAGCAGAGGTCGGGTCTTCAAGAGATTCCTCACTCAAGCCAGTCGGGTCAAGCTCTAAATACTTTCAGTTAACGTCCTCCTAGCACCGCTTGTAGTCGAAGCTGAAGTATACTTCTTCCTCCTCAACT
Source organism: Magnolia officinalis (assembly GCA_021015155.1). Lineage (NCBI taxonomy): Eukaryota > Viridiplantae > Streptophyta > Magnoliopsida > Magnoliales > Magnoliaceae > Magnolia > Magnolia officinalis. The sequence goes on from JAJHSJ010000014.1 coordinate 35,875,011, forward strand.
CCCTCAGCAAAGGTCTCGTACTCCACCTTAGCAGCCCGAACTTCTGGGATGGAGGCCTCAACTTTGGCTAACTTGGCCATGATCTCCGCTGACCTGGCCACCACCTTAGACAGCTCAGCCTCCAACCTCGCGGCCATGGCTTCTGCCTTGGCCCACTCCCCCTCAGAGATTGAGAGGCACACCCTTAAACCCTCCAACTCGGCCCACATTGTGGCCTCCTTCCACTGGGCTTCGTCTAGTTAGATCTCCAGAGTTGCTCGATCCTCCCCAGATGTCTGCAAGGTCCCCTAAAGAACCTCTGCTTGGGCCATAGTCGCGTCCTTGCAGCTACGACGGCTTCGAGCTCGGCGACCTTGACCTGAAGGTCTACCTCTATCTTCTCGAAGCTTTCTCCCACTCATCGGTACGATCAGCGGGCAGCTAGAAGTGCAGGAACGACTGAAAGAAGAAATAAAAACAGAGGACAACCAGTTAGGAAATCGAAGAAAGAGACAATTCAAAAGAGATAAGCAAAGGAAGGGAGGTCTACCTTGTAGAAGGTAGCCACCAAGTCGCCCAAAAGAGACGTTGGGTGGACATCTAGTAGGGCGGCGATCTCCTCCTCTGGCGTATGTCGAGCCGCCCATTGGGAGTGGAGACCCATATGTTAGCCCGGGGATAAGGTGCCCGACCTACTGGCCTCAAAAGCTTGATGCCTTGAGGCACCACCCTCCTCGACCTGCTGGACTTGGGCAGTGGAGGGCCCCTCAGTAGGGGGAGTCTCTTCCCGAGCTGGGAATGCCTCTAGATCTATAACCTCCAAAGTCGCTGGCAGAAGAGTAGGAATCTAACATGGAGAAGCCTCCTGAGCTCCCCCACTTATAGCGACCGGAGTCAGCTGCTCAGCTATAGGCCCCTCGACAATGGGCTCTAGTTGATCCTCCACAGTGGTGGAGGACCCTTCTCAATGAGGTCTGTCACGCCCCAAACTCGGAAACCGGGCTCACAAAATTCCCGATCGCCGAATCCGGCACCGACAGCCTCCGTAGAACCCCATTCTCGGCTCCCAGCGCCCATTCGCCAGGTTCCGATCCTGGGATGCTACAAGGAGGATTTCCAACATCTGTTTGATTCGTAATAAGCATAACCAAAGGCATAACCCACAAACAACAACCAAAAACTCCATTACATTTCCATTATGATAAAAAACTTTACAAGTACAATGAGTATAAAGGGAAATATATTGATGATAGACAAAAAGCTCCAAAATGATCAACTCAGCGCTCCTGCCTCAGCGCTACTGCGATCCAACGTCACCTGCATGCAACGGTCGTGCATAAGCTTATAGAAAGCTTAGAGGGGGGTGAAAGTGTGTGCGCAAGGTAGTAATGCAATTATGAAATATTAGAGTAATGCGAAACATGCTGGTGAATCCATGAATACCGTTAGTCGTACCAAGGCTATGCGATGCAAGGCATGAATGATGTCGGCCATACCAAGGCCATGCGATGCGAGATGCAACTCAAGCATACAAATCCTCATCTATATCCACATATCAATACATCTCAACTCCAGGATATCACCGGGGTCTAGAATACTCTAAACCAGATTCCTGCCCCATCACGCGTAATAAGGTAAGTGGAAGAGACCTCACTACCCGCCTGCCAATATCGGGCAAAACTTGTCGGTAGCGGACCCATTTCTTGAGCCGGTCAAACTTAGCCTAGCTTTGCCCCCTCCTCTCGGGCGGGTAAGGTCGCACCCCCTTCCAACCGACCACGACACAGTGGAAAGCACAGCCATCTAGTAATCGGCACCCGGCGCTCATGCACCCACTCGGTCTAGACATTAGAGTAACCTCTTGGTACTATAAGGGTTTAGGGACTTTTATCCAGGGATATCTATAGCACCCCATGTATAACAAGATTTCCGGTATCCAATCATGTCAACCACGATACACCTGTGGAGGCTACGGCCCTGATGTCGCTAGGGCGTACAGTACCATATCGCACAATGCGAATGCATGAATCACACTATCCAGTCATGCAGAAATCCTGCGCGTATCGTGCGCTCATGTAGGGCAACACCGCCTATTCGGGAGCCCCTAAACAATCTGCCCGAAGGCATATGCTATGATTAGTCACTTCTCATATCAAGCATACATATGATGCGTATGATCATGAATCATGGAACTATACTACACATGTTATATGGGATAGATGTTGTTCATAACGAAGATGGGCCTAGACGGCCTACAAGTGCGGGCCTAACAATGGGCCCTAGAGAAAATCATAATGCGGACATTTAACCAACATTATTCTACAATGTGGACGTCAAACCAACATTGCTCCCAAGGCACGGCTGTCATAACATCTTTACACAAACCATGGTAGGGTCATACATCTTAATGGACTTATGTACATCTAATTGGGCCTCGACCCACGGGCCTTAGGTACAACAAATGGGCCTTAAGTATATCAGGTGGGCCTCAATGGTTGGGCCCTAACAACATCAAGATGGGCCTAATCATATGGGCCTCATGCATATCAAGGTGGGCCTCAACGGATGGGCAACAATTAAACCAAGATGGGCCTCATACATACATCAAAGTGGGGTCCACTTGAACTATAGATCTGACTCATTCTTTAGCTCATGCCACAAAAAATGAGCTTCTAAGATGGTTGGACGGATTGGATGCAACCCATGCATCATGATGGGGCCCATGAAAGCCCACCATCAAGTATATTACACAATCTAATATAATATATTTATATATATATATATAATATATATACAATAATATATATATATAAATATATACATACATATATATATACATATATACACACATGCACAACCCCACACGTACACACACGCACCCACACGCACACACAAGCACCCACACGCATGCACACGCACACACCCACCGTCCAGGGGACGGTGGGGATAAACAAATGCATCACTGTGGGCTCCACCCTCCGCATCAAACACATAAATCATGTGGGCTCCACGTGGGGCCCACCATCAAGTTTACTTTCAATCCAACCCATCCATAAGGTCACGCAGACCTAGACAAAGGGGAAAAATAAATTTCATCTTTATCTAAAACTTCTGTGGGCCCAAAGAGGGTTATCAATGGCTGACGTCAATCGACACTGTTTCCTACCGTGTGGGCCACCTGAGTTCAGGATGAGGCCGATTTTTGGAGGGGGCCCTCTTAAGGGAGAGGCCCACCCAATGAATGGGTTGGATGACAAATATACATCATGATGGGGCCCACGGCTAGAGCCGTGGTTGGCGCAGGTAGCGCAGGTAGCCCCTGCTGCCTTCTAACACAGTAGCGCTGCTGCTGTAGCACGTCTTCTTCTTCTTTTTTTGTTTATCAATGGTATTTCACATGTGGGCCCTGCTTTTGGAGAATCCACTCCATCCAATGCGTTCTAGGGGTCAAAACACACCAAACAAGTCCAATATACTGCATGTTTGGTGTGTGGATACAGCAAGGTGGGTCCTAATAGCTTTTAACAGTAGAAAAATACAGTTTTCTATGGTATGGCCAGCCAGATTATCGAATCGACCTCGTTTTTCGGCTCAACGCCTAAAATGAGCCAAGGAATGGGAGGGACGGCATGGATTGAATACGTAAATCAAGGTGGGGCCTACATGAACAGCCCACCCAAGTTTCAAATGAAACTGATATTTTTGTTTTCTAAAAACGTCCAGCGTCCAGAAACGCTGAACGGTTTGGGTGTAACGCATATACAAGGTGGGTCCAGCTTAGGTGGGCCTTCCATTAGCTGTATGGTGCGGATACAACACATGTATAAAGTGGGCCCCGCCTATAGATTACTTGGGTATAATACATGCTTCATGGTGGGGTCCAACCGGGTGGGCCACACCCTTTTGGATGGGTGGATAGGGTGGATGATCACATGCTTTAAGGTGGGCCACAAGCCATCATACACAAGGGAGAGAGAGAAAGATCGGTGAGGATGGAGGGGCCCCGCCACTATGGGCCCCTCTTACATACAAATATATATCAAGGTAGGTCTCACATATATGGACCATTAATCAAACAAAATGAATGAAAAATAAAGATCTAAGAGAAACCACCAGCTTCAACTTGCACCCATGACTTCCTTAGCTCCTTAGCTTTGATTCCAACGGAGGAGATGAGGTTTGGATGGTGGAGATGGGAGATAAGAGGGTAGGAAGAGGTGGGCCACACTTGTAGCTTGGAAGAGATGGGAGAGGCTTGGACGTGGGATGTGTTTTGGGTTTGTAACATCTCAGAAAATTTTGTACAAAGACCTTAGTACCACCTCAGGCAGAAATCACTCAGGACCACATCCTTTAGAAATTAGACGAGTTTAACAAAGTGTTAAACTAGATTAGCTACGAAATTCGCTTGATCCACTTTAAATACGATCTGCAAGACCCAAAACTTGTAGAATCAATGACGCTAGGTTACCCTAAAATCTAAGATCAATCTCATTACCCAGCTGCTCTCGGGAGCACATTGAAACTCTGTATCGAATCTGGATCGCACATCGAAAGTCCAAATAATATGAAGTTATAGAATTAGGACCACCTTGCTGGGCTTGACAACCATCTCGGAAATCAAATCCAGATAGTGTCCCGGGGCTATTCGCTTGAGCCCGGAGTGAAGCGTGTGAGAAAACGTAGATTTCTTTATAAATTAAATCTAATTTAAGTAATCTGAGACCTGTCGCTTGCGAGCCTGATATAAGCAATCAGACCGTCAGAATCTGACCCAAATACACCCTCGGATCATAGATAATTTCATACACATGTCCGTGTACTTGTAACCCTGATCGAGTTTCGATGACCATTGAACTGAAACTGGTCCGCCACGTGTGATCTGGGAACCCGACTGGAATGAGAACTTAACTCGACCTAGATCCATAGTCAGGGAACTTAAGTCCGACCTTTGGCTCAAGGGGGGGCTCCGGAAGTGCTCCGTTGAGATGGAACAACCTCCCTTTGGACATAACCTAAGTATACCTTGGCCCTGGGCCTATTTCTGGCAAATCTGGGCCTATATAAGGACCTTAAACCCTCTCTCATTCACTCCATACGAATTTGAGAAAACCCTAGGAAAGATAAGAGAGTAAAGAGAGAGAAAGTGTGAGAGAAGTGGGAGGAGATTCCTGTTGCTCTATCCTGCTATTCTACGTGCCGATCCATCTCTACTGTATTGTTTTTTCGGTGATTCTGATTCCGTTTTCGGGTAAGAAAACCTAACCCTAACCTGTTCTAGGGTTTCAGCTATTGCAAGTAGTGAAATAGCTAATCTATTTCATGTAATAGGTTGCCATTGTGCCTTAGACGAATCATGGGTGAACGAACTGACTCCGTTACCTGTTTATCGGCGTAAGGTGCGGACTATAGATGCTTAGGTTATGGTTTTCAATGCTTTCAATGTCAGATAATGATAGATTCATGATCTAGATGTTATTTCACATACAAAATGCGATGTTCATTTTGCGATTTAGTTACGTATGCAAATTATGGTGTTTAGTGTATTTGATATATTTGTAGAAAATACCGTACACGTATAAAATATGGAAGTGTGTTTGCCATGATAAATTACTATGTGTATATGCTATATATATGTGTGTAATACTTACTCGGCGAAACGATTCACCCTAATATATGTTTTGGTTAATATAGGTTATGTATGTTAAATAAGTGTAGTCTAAGTGTTTGTGAAAATGCATGTATGAGTAAGTACTTAGATGATAGTGTTTTAGGTAGGTGTTGAGATAGGATTCTCAACTACCTTAGAGATGTATATGATTTCTTCCATGCAAGTTGTTTAGTTTAGTCGCTTACTTATGAAATGTATGTGTTTGTATTTCCTGTTTATATTGTGCTTTATAACATGCTATTAACATGTTCGAATTACTTTGTTAATTCTGCTTTGACTATTATACATGCTTTCTGGTTAAGGATTGAATGTGATTGGGGCTATGTTATTGTCCAAGCAATCGGTAACAGGCTTGAAGTCGTGGCTGAGATTCATTCGCCACGTAAGACGTGTTTGACAAACCGGAGTCGTGTGTTGGTCGTTGGGAGTGGTTAGGCCACACGAAGTGCTTATGCACTTCATGTTGATCGATACGATGTGCGCTCGTGCTAGTAGAGCTCGTCACGTAACCCGATGTGCCGATGTATGTTCACCATGTATGGACGCTACTACTTGAACCTAAGGTACCAAACTCACCAGTGAAATCCTGTTTAACCTTGCTACCTCGATCTGCTAAGACTCATGAGACGGATATAGTGGTATGGGACACCGTGGTCGAGTTGTCGGCCTACAATGTTTTAATGACGAAGTCGTGATGGGTGATGGGGGAGTGGTGTAACGATTCCGTACAACAGCCCTGGCAACCCTAGACGTGCACTTTGTAGAGACCTCGAGCATACTCTTAGTCTGCTTAGAGGCGACGAGCTTTTTCGTAACATCTAGAGTACAAACTATGCCTGTAATGATTTGGCGACGAGCCCATTGCAGCGACCTAGAACCGCAACATCGTATGAGATTTACTAGGACTGATGACCCTAGAATGGATCATTGTTTGGGAAATGAAATAAGGGAGGTACCTTAGTTTCCCAATCCAGCTGTATGAAAAGGACTAATAAGAACTTGGTAATCATATGCATGCACTGCATTACGCGCTCGTTCAAGCGTAGCAGGTCAAGCACTGAGGCAGTGTTGTCATGCGTGAACGTGAGATGAAGTCGCTGAGGGAGCATAGGCGAGGGCATGCATCATACATTCATTCCATTCTTGGATTAACAAGAGTAATTAGGAATGTGTGATTTACTGCTTTATCATTACTGCTTGATTGAATTGATTACATGCTAACCAATGTTTTATTGTTCCACTGAGTTGATCACTCACTCTCACGTTACGGGACGGTGTTTTAAACACCAACCAGACTCTGTCTTGATTTCAGATGATGGCTTGACCCCTGAGGCGGAGCCTGATTATTACGACAATCAGGACGAGTACTCTTACATGCAGTTCTCCGATGGCTTCGCTTAGGCTATCCGGATTGACGGGGCTACAGGGTTTTATTATAGTTGAACCATTTTTTAGACTTTTGAATTTTGTAATATTATATGTAATATTTCATGTACACAGTGACTCAGTGCTATATTCATACTCTAGAGACCGATCGTGAACTTTTGACTTATATGTGTGTTTATGTCTTTCAGTCTTACGCTTGCATTTTTCAACATGATCTGGAGTATGAATTACTGTTTTGGTATAATCCCACTCATGATTAATGCACTAACACAGACAACATTGACTCATAAGCATATATGTTGCATAAGTGATGTTTTGGAACTCGGGAGTTGAGTTGCTACTCGACCCCCAATTTTTAAGGCGTTACAAGTTAATATCAAAGCATGATTTGGATTAAACCAGACCTGGGTTATGGTCACACAACGTACGCTGGCGCAAATTCAACTTAGGTAGATGCGAGGAAATGTAGGAACAGTCATAGGAGTCCCAGTTTCGCCAATTGGCGAAGTTCACTGAAAATGATCGCCGAGATTGAGTCCGTACACCTCCGTGATCTCATGAGTCGACCCCGAATCACTTCTACACCGTCTATCGACGGATCAAGACCACAAATGACCCCATCCCAGCCTATAGAAATCGCTGAATGCACCCTCATTTTTGTGCACCCTCCCCACCACCCTGCTGTAAACTTGTTTCCATTGCTACCTACCCTCTCCCTTCTCTTCGATTTGAGCTCTTGAATCCCCCATTTGAGGCTCAAATTTGTGTACACCCCTTACCCATGCTCTTTCTTCATTTTCCCTCTTCATTCCCTTCCATTTGAGCCTTTACACGCCCCTTGGAGGCTCAAATCCGTGGAGCCCTAACGACTCCATCCCTTTCTTCCCTTTTCTTCACTTTCTCCATGGCTCTCTTCGAAGTTATTGCGGCTATTTTCTCATTTTCCACCATTCTTTCCCTCATGGGAAAGAGAAAGGGCGTCGCGGATGAAGCCGAGCCTAGCCGCCCTTCTCGTTCGAGAAGACCGCGAGGCGCCACCGCAAGCACGGTCGTTGAACGTGAGGTGCGTACTAAACAGGACCTCGATCCCCAGGCTCCTCTCCCACGAGCTCTACTGGCGGAATTGTCCCATGGGAGATAAGCGGGCCGTAGGGTCCTTTTTGAAGCTCAGGTGGATGGGTGGCTCTTTGGAGAGTATCTGTTGTTGGAGTACCTGACTTAGGCCGGCTGGGGCCCTCTGTTTGAGGGAACATATCGTACAAATGTCGGCACTGTCCGAGCTTTCTACGCCCACATTCGAGAGCCTACATCGGAGCCCTTGCAGTTCAAGATTCCCTCGGGAAGAGGTCGGAAGGCCACAATCGACGCTGACCTGATAGCTCAACTCCTTGGCATACCGCTTAGTCAAGTTCACGTGATCGAGAAGAATCGAAAGAGTGCACGAGAAAGGGATCGCTGTACACGTTCTCTTTGTGATCCACTGGTTCAGTGGCAGCCAAATAACAGTCTTCTAGCGACCAGCATGACTGACGACTTCCGTCTACTCCATCACATTTTCACGTTTAATGTCTACCCCAGGTGGAGCAATCGCAGTGAGTGCATGCGCCTTATGGTTGACTTTCTATACCAGGCAGGGCAAGGAGAGAAGTTGTGCGTGCCCACGTATGTTTTGCGACAGATTATTCTGACCGCACACTCAAATAGAAGGACTGATTGTCTTCCCTTCGGCCTATTATATGCAAGATTGCACGCGAGTTCGGCTACAGTCTTGGCACGGAACTCCCAGTGCCTCAACATTTCATCAATGACACCACTCGCAACCAGATGAAAATCAGGTCACGGCAACGACAAGCCCGACTTGAGGAGAGTGAGGATGAGACAGAGAGTGAGGAGGAACAAAGTGAGGATGAAGGCGGAGCTGAGATAGAAGAAGAAGAGAACGAGGAAGAAGAGGAGGCCCAGGATACGAAGGAGAGCTCCCCTCCTACGCCACCAGAGCAGGACACTGATAGGGCTACTAGGGATGCCCGTAAGCTTGACTTGAGGAGGATCATGCTGCCCTACGATAGGGTCAGACGGTCCTACGACAGATATTATGGATCTTCGGGGCCTTGTGAAACATCAGTTCCAGAAGGTGACTTTCACGTTGAAGTCTATCCTGTGCTGCTTGCAGGATAAGGGTGCCCCTCCTCCGTCGCCAGACTCAGATGCCTAGTCATCCATGGCGTTGTCTTGCGACTTGTTTTTATTACTGCTTTAAGTTATGTTTGTGTTCAAGTTGATGGGCCTAGTAGTGTAGTAGTTAGTAGAATGTTTTCAGTGTTTGAAGCTTGGGTTGTATTAAGCTTGGGTTGTATTAGCTCACATGCATCTTCCGTCATGATTAATATAACTTTGTATTCCATGTATTATGACAAATTTTAGTAAATGAAATGCATGAAATTGCTTTGATTTGTGTATGAATGCTACGTAATAAGTTTGTGTGTATGCTGAATCTGACCATAGTTGCACCTTATGTCATATAGGGCATGCCACGGAAGGTCACGCGAAGCACGGCATGCCTTGCACTTACTAATTCGATGGATCAGGCACCTCCCCGATGTGATGGTCATACGAACCCCGGTGTGGGCCTTGTTCGTGAGACTATGCCTGAGTCTCAACCATCTACTGGTCCTACAGTTGGGCAGCCACCGTACACACCACTGGTTCATGAGCAGAACCGTGTGTCATCTTCGATGCAGCATGTGCCTGAGCCTCCCCCACCTGCTGATAGGTTGGAGCAGTTGATGATAATGATACAGCAGCAGCACCAGTAGCTCTTGGCTACTATTGCAAGGGCCCTAGCTCAGGGTGAGAGTGCTGCTCCACCTTCACCATCTGTACGTCCTGCCGAGAAAATAAGGCCTTCTGCTCAGGATGAGGGTGTGCCTCCCCTTGCACCTGCTACATACCCTACTGGGAATCTGGGTACGTGTGGTCTCCTCGAGCGATTCCAACGCTTAAGGCCTCCTAACTTTACGGGTTCTCACAGACCCGAGGAGGCTGAATATTAGCTCGACCGCATCTCTAAGATACTGAGGATGCTATATTGTACTGAGCAGGAGCAGGTCGAGTTGGCCACCTTTATGTTTAAAAAGGAGACTAGCCTATGGTGGGATAGTGTATTACGGACAGTTGCGGTTGGCTATATATGGACCTGGGGCAGATTTTGAGTTCCGCTTTCATCAGAAGTACTATCCTCAAACGTACCAGCACGAGAAGGAGAATGAGTTTTTGCTCCTCATACAGGGAGGCATGACAGTGACAGAGTATGAGCATCGGTTCACGAAGTTGGGCCGATAGGTTCCTACGATCCTTGACGACGCACAAATGTGGATGCGACGCTTTTCTGAGGGCGTGCGCCCTGATATTTGTTCGAAGATGTGTTGTGCTAGCATACCCACCTATGTTGATCTAGTGCACATGTCTATGCGGGCAGAGCAGGACGGGGATCGGTTTGCACGTACTAGTGGGCCTATGGTCCCTAGGCCTCGACCAGATATGTCGAACAGGCCATTCCTCGGCAAGAGGCCTCGTACAGACTCTCACGATTTCGGTGCCACTAGTTCCGGTGTGACATGCACTTATTATGGGAGGCCAGGCCACCCAGCGGAGAGTTGTTTTGCACGTATGAGAGATAGTGGGTTCTCGCCGCCGTAAAAGATCGACCGCACTCGCCCTCAGACTATATCGGCTCCGCCCCTGCGTACTGTCCCTGATCATCCTTCATTCCGACCCCCTGCACCTCGATTTAGGCCGCCTCAGCGACCTATGGTGCTTCAGCCCAACCGACCTCAGCAGGCACGCGTTCACGCGCTTACAGCAGAAGAGCCAGAGACAACACCGTCAGCACCTATGGCCTTCGAGGTCACTGCACATGTTCAAGGTACTCCTGTCTTCTTATTGCTGGATACTGGGTCCACTACCTCCATCATTTCATGTGCGGCAGTTAAGCCTCTTACTTTGTATACTACTCCCATGAGGGGTTGAGATTCACTACTGCTACTGCGACTTTTTCAGATGTCACACGGACGTGTGAGGGTTGCTCAGTAGATTTGGGTAGCAGGACAGTATTCGTTGACCTCATCGTCGCCCCACTATGGCACTACGACATTATCCTCGGTATGGACTGGCTCACCGAGATGAAGGCAGAGATTGATTGAGATAATCGGGTCGTGACAGCCAATGGACCTAACGGCACGGTCTTTACTTTTCCAGTGCAGGTTAGTTGGTCATGTCGTGTTGGATGTTACGCTGCTTTACTAGAGCATGTTGACGGGCCGACGTTAGGGAACATGCCAGTAGTTCGGGAATTTGAGGATGTGTTCAGGAAGATCCCTGGATTACCTCCTCGACGCGAGATTGATTTTACTATTGATCTTGTGCCTGGTGCAACCCCCGTTTCATTACCTATGTACCGGATGCCTCCATGTGAGATGGAGGAACTGAGGAAACAGATTGATGAGCTGGTAGAGAAGGGCTTCATACGACCCAGTGTGTCTCCTTGGGGAGCACCTGTGTTGTTTGTCAAGAAGAAAGATGGGTCGCTGCGATTATGTATTGATTACCGCAAGTTGAACCAATTAACCATGAAGAACAAGTATCATTTGCCTAGGATAGACGATCCGTTCGATCAGTTGAAAGGGGCGCGCTACTTCTCGAAGATTGATCTACAGTTAGGGTATCATCAGTTGCACGTCAGGGATGAAGACGTGCAGAAGACGGCCTTCAGAACTAGTTTTGGGCATTACGAGTTCCTCGTGATGTCGTTCGGTCTTACGAACACACCGGCCGTGTTCATGGATTTGATGAACCGGGTATTTCGATCATTTCTATACCGATTTGTCATCATGTTTATCGATGACATCCTGATATACTCTGCGAGTCAGGAAGAGCACGAAGAACACCTACAAGCGGTCTTAGACACTCTGAGGAAAAACCAGTTGTTCGCACAGTACAAGAAGTGCGACTTCTGGAAAGAGAAAGTCAAGTTCCTGGGACATGTAGTGTCCAAGGAAGGAATAGTGGTGGACCTTGCTAAGGTAGTCGCAGTCAAGACTGGAAGCAGCCTGGTTCGGTTACTGAGGTGAGGAGTTTTCTAGGACTCGTTGCTTACTATCGACGATTCATTCGGGATTTCTCGAAGATAGACAAGCCGTTGTCACAGTTGACACCAAAGGATCTGAAGTTCGCCTGGAATGAGAAGGCGGAAGCAGCTTTTCAAGAACTGAAGGACAGACTGACGTCCACCCCTGTGCTAGTATTGCTAGAGCAAGGGGCCAAGTATACAATTTACACCGACGCGTCTCAAGTTAGTTTGGGATGTGTCCTTATGCAGAAGGACAGGGTGATTACATATGCCTCGAGACAGTTGAGGAAACACGAGGAGAATTACCCTACGCATGACCTCGAGTTAGTAGCGGTCATATTTGCATTAAAGCTCTGGATAAATTACCTCTACGGTGAGGAGTTTGAGCTTTTCTGCGACCACAAGAGCCTTCGCTATATATTCACTCAGTGGGACTTGAATATGAGGCAGCGCCGATGAATGGAAACCTTGAAGGACTTTAAGTTCGAAGTCTCCTACCATCCTGGCAAGGCCAACCTTGTGGCAGACGCGTTGAGCCGCAAAAAGGCTATAGTATTTGTGGTTCTGCTTATGATAGCAGAGTGGGATATGGTAGAGTTCGTGCGGGACTTCGAGCAGAAACTCACCGTGGAGGAACCATTTGAGAGTGTCGCGCACATTCTGGTGCGGCCACTTTTTAACGACAAGATTATCAAAACCCAAAAAGATGATGAGCGGCTGATTGAGCTTAGAAAGCAAGCTAGCTATGACGAGGACTCCGAGTGGAGAGTTGACACAGATGGGGGCCTATGATACCATGGTCACCTATGCGTCCCAAACATTCATGACTTGAGACAGAAAATTCTCGAGGCTGCCACAGATCGAAGCTCGCGATGCATCCTGGTAGCATGAAGATGTATCAGGACTTGAAGAGGTCGTATTGGTGGGACAATATGAAGGTTCATATAGCAGAATATGTCTCCTGTTATCTCACGTGTCAACAGGTTAAGGCAGAACATCGCCGACCTCCTGGACTCCTTCAGCCCATGCCCATAGCTGAATGGAAGTGGGACTTCATCTCTATGGATTTCATATCAGGGCTGCCGAAGACGAGGAAGGGACATGATTCCATCTGGGTGATCGTCGACCGGTTGACAAAGTCGGCTCATTTCCTTCCGATCAGAGTTTCGAACTCTGCAGACAAGTTGGCTAGATTGTACATTAAGGAGATAGTGCGTCTGCATGGAGTTTCCTTGGAGATTGTGTCGGACAAAGATATGCGATTCACATTTATCTTCTGGACTTGTATCCAGGAAGCGATGGGTGTGAAGTTGAAGTTCAGTACCGCGTTCCACCCACAGACTGATGGACAGACGGAGCGAGTGAATCAGATTTTGGGGGATATGTTGTTGGCCTGTGTTTTTTATTTCAAGGACAGTTGGGATGACTGTCTCCCGTATGCAGAGTTCGCCTACAATAACAGCTTCCAGGCGAGTATTGGTATGGCTCCTTATGAGGCCTTATACGGGCGCCCTTGCCGAGCACCGCATTGCTGGGCAGAGGTTGGCGAACGTAGTTTGATTTGTCCAGAGTTAGTACAGGCGACCTCAGAGAAGATCAACATTATTAGGCGTCGACTTCTTACAACGCAGAGCAGACAGAAGAGTTAGGCCGATACGAGGCGGCGACCGTTAGAGTTCGAAGTTGGGGACCATGTATTCCTCCGAGTTTCCCCCATGAAGGGAGTCCTTCGGTTCGGTAAGAAGGGGAAACTTACACCACGGTTCATTGGCCCATTCTAGTTATTAAACCGAGTGGGTGTGGTAACATACCATCTTGCTTTGCCCACACCACTTGCGGGCGTGCACAACATATTTCATGTTTCCATGCTAAAGAAGTACGTTCCTGACCCTTCCCATATCATCAAATGGGAGCAAGTACAGTTGAGCGAGAAAGCTACATATGTACTGCTTCCGATGCGTATCTTATATATGAAGGAAAAGGTATTGCGTAGCAAAGTTATCCCACTGGTGAAGGTACTGTGGACGCATCACACTGAGGACGAGGCTACTTAGGAGACAGAGGCCGAGGTCAGAAAGAACTACCCTCAATACTCGAGGAGTACGAAAAGGTACTAATTTCGAGAACAAAATTTTTCTTTAAAGGGGGTAGATTGTTACGTCTCAGAAAATTCCGTACAAAGACCCGAGTACCACCTCAGGCAGAAATCACTCAGGACCACATCCTTTAGAAATTATACAAGTTTAACTAAGTGTTAAACTAGATTAGCTACGAAATCCACTTGATCCACTTTAAATACGATCTGCAAGACCCAAAACTTGTAGAATCAGTGACGCAAGGTTACCCAAAAATCTAGGACCAATCTCATTACCCAGCTGCTCTCGGGAGCACATTGAAACTCCTTATCGGATCTGGACCGCACATCAAAAGTCCGAATAATACGAAGTTATAGAATTAGGACCGTCATACTGGGCTTGACAAGCATCTCGGAAATCAAATCCAGATAGTATCCCAGGGCTATTCGCATGAGCCCGGAGTGAAGTGTGTGAGAAAACGTGGATTTCTTTAAAAATTAAATCTAATTTAAGTAATCTGAGACCTGTCACTTGCGGGCCTGATATAAACAATCAGACCGTCAAAATCTGTCCCAAATACACCCTCGGATCAGGGGAAATTTCATACACATGTCTGTGTACTTATAACCCTGATCGAGTTTCGGTGACCGTTGAACTGAAATTGGTCCGCCACGTGTGATCTGGGAACCCGACTGGAATGAGAACTTAACTCGACCTAGATCCATAGTCAGGGAGCTTAAGTCCGACCTTTGGCTCAAGGGGGGGCTCCGGAAGTGCTCTGTTGAGACGGAACAACCTCCCTTTGGACATAACCTAAGTATACCTTGGCCCTGGGCCTATTTCTGACAAATATGAGCCTATATAAGGACCATAAACCCTCTCTCATTTACTCCATACGAATTTGAGAAAACCCTAGGAGAGAGAAGAGAGTAAAGAGAGAGAAAGTGTGAGAGAAGTGGGAGGAGATTCCTGTTGCTCTATCCTGCTATTCTACGTGTCAATCCATCTCTACCGTATCGCTTTTTCGGCGATTCTGATTCCATTTTCAGGTAAGAAAACCTAACCCTAACCTGTTCTAGGGTTTCAGCTACTGCAAGTAGTGAAATAGCGAATCTATTTCATGTAATAGATTGTCATTGTGCCTTAAACGAATCGTGGGTGAACGAACTAACTCGGTTACGCGTTTATCGGCGTAAGGTGCGGACTATAGATGCTTAGGTTATGATTTTCAATGCTTTCAATGTCAGATAATGATAGATTCATGATCTGGGTGTTATTTCACATGCAAAATGCGATGTTCGTTTTGCGATTTAGTTACGTATGCAAATTATGGCATTTAGTGTATTCTGTATATTTGTAGAAAATACCGTATACGTATAAAATATGAAAGTGTGTTTGTCATGATAAATTACTGTGTGTATATGCTATATATATATATATATATATATATATATATATATATATATATATATATATATATATATATATGTGTGTGTGTGTGTAATACTTACTCGGCGAAAGGATTTGCCCTAATACATGTTTTAGCTAATATACGTTACGTATGTTAAATAAGTGTAGTCTAAGTATTTGTGAAAATGCTTGTATGAGTAAGTACTTAGATGATATTGTTTTAGGTAGGTGTTGAGATAGGATTCTCAACTACCTTAGAGATGTATATGATTTCTTCCATGCAAGTTGTTTAGTTTAGTCGCTTACTGATGAAATGTATGTGTTTGTATTTCTTGTTTATATTGTGCTTTATAACATACTATTAACATGTTCGAATTACTTTGTTAATTCTGCTTTGACTACTATACATGCTTTCTGGTTAAGGATTGAATGTGATTGGGGCTATGTTATAGTCTAGGCAATCGGTAACAGGCTTGAAGTCGTGGCTGAAATTCATTCACCACGTAGGACGTGTTTGACAAACCCGAGTCGTATGTTGGTAGTCGGCAGTGGTTAGGCCACACGAAGTGCTTATGCACTTCATGTCGATCGATACGATGTGCGCTCGTGCTAGTCAAGCCCGTCACGTAACCCGATGTGCAGATGTATGTTCACCATGTATGGACGCTACTGCTTGAACCTACGGTACCAAACTCACTAGTGAAATCTCGTTTAACCTTGGTACCTCGATCTGTTAAGACTCATGAGCCGGACATGGTGGTATGGGACACCGTGGTCGAGCTCTCGGCCTACGCTGGGGAGACGATCCTCCCCGTAGTGACCAGTGAATAACTTAGACTCGTGAACCAAATATGGTGGTATAAGACACTGTATTCGAGCTGTCGTCCTACAATGTTTTGATGACGAAGTCGTGATGGGTGATGGGGGAGTGGTGTAACGATTCCGTGCAACAGCCCTGGTAGCCCTAGACATGCACTTTGTAGTGACCTCGAGCATACTCTGAGTCTGCGTAGAGGCGACGAGCTTTTCCGTAGCATCTAGAGTACAAACTAATCCTGTAATGATTTGACGACCAGCCCATTGCAGCGACCTAGAACCGCAACATCATATGAGATTTACTATGACTGACAACCCTAGAATGGATCATTGTTTGGGAAATGAAATAAGGGAGGTACCTTAGTTTCCCAATCTTGCTGTATGAAAAGGACTAATAAGAACTTGGTAATCATATGAATGCACTGCATTACGCGCGCGTTCAGGCATAGCAGGTCAATCACTGAGGAAGTGTTGTCATGCGCGAACGTGAGATGTAGTCGCTGAGGGAGCGTAGGCGAGGGCATGCATCATACATTCATACCATTCTTGCATTAACAAGAGTAATTAGGAATGTGTGATTTACTGCTTTATCATTACTGCTTGATTGAATTGATAACATGCTAACCTATGCTTTATTGTTCCACTAAGTTGATCACTCACTCCCACGTTACGGGACGGTGTTTTAAACACCAACCAGACTGTCTTGATTTCAGACGATGGCATGACCCCTGAGGCGGAGCCTGATTATTACGACAATCAGGATGAGTACTCTTACATGCAGTTCTACGATGGCTTCGCTTAGGCTATCCGGATTGACGGGACTACAGGGTTTTATTACAGTTAAACCATTTTTGAGACTTGAATTTTGTAATATTATATGTAAAATTTCATGTACACAGTGACTCAGTTCTATATTCATACTCTAGAGACCATTCGTGATCTTTTGACTTATATATGTGTGTTTATGTCTTTCAGTCTTCCTCTTGCGTTTTACAACTTGATCTGGAGTATGAATTACTTTTTTGGTATAATCTCATTCATGATTAATGCACTAACACAGACAACATTGACTCATAAGCATATATGTTGCATAAGTGATGTTTTGGAACTCAGGAGTTGAGTTGCTACTCGACCCCCGATTTTTAGGGCGTTACAAGTTGGTATCAAAGCATAATTTAGATTAAACCGGACCTGGGTTCTGGTCACATAACATACGCTGACACAAATTCAACTAAGGTAGGTGCGAGGAAATGTAGGAACAGTCATAGGAGTCCCGGTTTCGCCAATTGGCGAAGTTCACCGAAAACGATCGCCGAGATCGAGTCGATACATCTCCATGATCGCATGAGTCGACCCCGGATCACTTCTAGATCGTCTATCGACGGATCAAGACCACAAATGACCCCATCCCAGCCTTTAGAAATCGCTAAATACACCCTCATTTTTGTGCACCCTTCCCACCACCCTGCTATAAACTTGTTTTCATTGCTACCTACCCTCTCCCTTCTCTCCGATTTGAGCTCTTGAATCCCCCATTTGAGGCTCAAATTCGTGTACACCCCCTACCCATCCTCTTTCTTCATTTTCCCTCTTCATTCCATTCCATTTGAGCCTTTACACGCCCCTTGGAAGCTCAAATCCGTGGAGACCTAACGACTTCATCCCTTTCTTCCATTCTCTTCACTTTCTCCATGGCTCTCTTCGAAGTTATTGCGGCCATTTTCTCATTTTTCACCATTCTTTCCCTCATGGGAAAGAGAAAGGGCGTCGCGGATGAAGCCGAGCCTAGCCGCCCTACTCGTTCGAGAAGACCGCGAGGCGCTACCACAAGCACGGGCGTTGAACGCGAGGTGCGTACTAAACGGGACCTCGATCCCTAAGCTCCTCTCCCACGAGCTCTACTGGTGGAATTGTCCCATGGGAGATATGCGGGCCGTAGGGTCCTTTTTGAAGTACAGGTGGATGGGCGGCTCTTTAGAGAGTATCTGTTGTTGGAGCGCCTGACTCAGGCCGGCTGGGGCCCTGTGTTTGAGGAAACATATCGTGCAAATGTGGGCACTGTCCGAGCTTTCTACGCCCACATTCGAGAGCTTACATTAGAGCCCTTGCAATTCAAGATTCCCTCGGGAAGAGGTCGGGAGGCCACAATCGATGCTGGCCTGATAGCTTGACTCCTGGTCATACCGCTTGGTCAAGTTCACGCGAGAGAGAAGAATCGGAAGAGTGCACGAGAAAGGGATCGTCGTACGCGTTCTCTTTGTGGTCGACTGGTTCAGTGGCGGCCAAATAACAGTCTTATAGCGACCAGCATGACTGACGACTTCTGTCTACTCCATCACATTTTCACGTTCAACATCTACCCCAAGTGGAGCAATCGCAGTGAGTACACGCGCCTGATGTCGACTTTCTATACCAGGCGGGGTAGGGAGAGAAGTTATGCGTGCCCACGTATGTTTTGCGACAGATTATTCTGACCGCACACTCAAATAGAAGGACTGATTGGCTCCCCTTCGGCCGGCTTATATGCAAGATTGCACGCGAGTTCGGCTACAGTCTTGGCGCGGAACTCCGAGTGCCTCAACATTTCATCAACAAAACCACTCTCAACCAGATGGAAATCGGCCACGGCAACGACAAGCCCGACTTGAGGAGAGTGAGGATGAGACAGAGAGTGAGGAGGAACAAAGTGAGGATGAAGGCAGAGCTGAGATAGAAGAAAAAGAGAGTGAGGAAGAAGAGGAGGCCCAGGATAGGGAGGAGAGCTCCCCTCCTACGCCACCGGAGCAGGACACTGATCGGGCTACTAGGGATGCCCGTATAGCTCGACTTGCGGAGGATCATGATGCCTTACGATATGGTCAGGCGATCCTACAACAGGATATTATGGATCTTCAGGGCCTTGTGAAACATAAGTTCAAGAAGGTGACTCGCACGTTGAAGTCTATCCTGTGTTGCTTGCAGGATAAGGGTGCCCCTCCTCCGTCGCCAGACTAGGATGCCTAGTCATCCATGGCGTTGTCTTGCGACTTATTTTTGTTACTGCTTTAAGTTATGTTTGTGTTCAGGTTGATGGGCCTAGTAGTGTAGTAGTTAGTAGAATGTTTTCAGTGTTTGAAGCTTGGGTTGTATTAAGCTTGGGTTGTATTAGCTCACATGCATCTTCCGTCATGATTCATATAACTCTGTATTCCATGTATTATGACAAATTTTGGTAAATGAAATGCATGAAATTGCTTTGATTTGTGTATGAATGCTGCGTAATAAGTTTGTGTGTATGCTGAATCTGACCAGAGTTGCACCCTATGTCCTATAGGGCATGCCACGGAAGGTCACGCGGAGCACGGCACGCCTCGCACTTACTGATTGGATGGATCAAGCACCTCCCCGATGTGATGGTCATACGGACCCCGGTGTGGGCCCTATTCATGAGACTATGCCTGAGTCTCAGTCATCTACTGGTCCTACAGTTGGGCCGCCACCTACACACCACCGGTTCGTGAGCAGAACCGTGCGTCATCTTCAACGCAGCATGTGCCTGAGCCTGCCCCACCGCTATAGGTTAGAGCAGTTGATGATGATGATGCAGCAGCACCACCAGCAGCTCTTTGCTACTATTGCTGGGGCCCTAGCTCAGGGTGGGAGTGTTGCTCCACCTTCACCATCTGTACGTCCTGCTGAGATAATAGGGCCTTCTGCTCAGGATGAGGGTGTGCCTCCCCTTGCACCTGCTACATACCCTACGGGGAATCTGGGTACGTGTGGTCTCCTCGAGCGATTCCAGCGCTTAAGGCCTCCTACCTTTACGGGTTCTCACAGACCCGAGGAGGCTGAATATTGGCTCGACCGCATCTCCAAGATGCTGAGGATGCTACATTGTATCAAGCAGGAGCAGGTCGAGTTGGCCACCTTTATGTTTGAAAAGGAGGCTAGCCTGTGGTGGGATAGTGTTTTACGGACAGTTGCGGTTGGCTATATATGGATCCGGGCAGATTTTGAGTTCTGCTTTCATGAGAACTATCCCCGGACGTACCGGCACGAGAAGGAGAATGAGGTTTTGCGCCTCAGACAGGGAGGCATGACAGTGACAGAGTATGAGCATCGGTTCACGGAGTTGGGCCGATAGGTTGCTACGATCCTTGCCGACGCACAGATGCGGATGCGGCGCTTTTCTGAGGGCCTGCGCCCTGATATTCCCTCGAAGATGTACTGTGCTAGCATACCCTCTTATGTTGAGCTAGTGCACATGTCTATGCGGGCAGAGCAGGACGGGGATCGGTTGGCACGTACTCGTGGGCTTATGGTCCCTAGGCCTCGACCAGATATTCCGAGAAGACCGCGAGGTGCCACCGCAAGCAGGGCGAGTCGCGGCATCGGAACCGCGGCGACGGTGCAGTCGCAAGGGCACCAGTCTCAGGTTGAGTCGACTCGGGTTGACGGCGTGTAAATCAGGGTCGAGCGCAACTACCGATTAAGGGTCGAAGGTTGTCGGAATTTGACCAGGAAGACCGTGGAAGTCTATGGAACGGTACGGTCTACGGTACGGGGCTTACAGCTCTCCCCTCTTAAAAAAATTTCGTCCTCGAAATTTACACAATCATCGCAAGTAATCATAACTCATGAGGGAGAAGGAACATAACATCACTATCTAAAATCAGAGATAACGTAGAAAATGCAACACATAATCAGTCATCAAAGAGATGAGGATAACGCTCTCGAATCTCAGCCTCGCGCTCCTAAGAAGCCTCCTCAACAGAATAGTGACCCCACTGAACCTTGATCAACGAAATGACCTTGGTCCGGAGGACCTGCTCCTTCTGATCCAGGATATGAACAGGCTTCTCAATATAGGAAGCATCCTCACGAACATCTAATGACTGTCAATCAATAACAAGAACGATGTCTGACCCACACTTCCTCAACATGGAGACATGGAAAACATTGTGGACGCCAGACAACTGAGATGTCAAGGCAAGTAGATAGGTCACGGCGCCAATGCGCCCAGTGATCTCAAAAGGTCGTATGAATCTCATAGCAAGCTTGCCCTTCTCTCCAAATCGAACTATACCCTTCATGGGCGAGACCTTGAGATACACATGGTCCCCTACATCAAACTCCAAGGGACGACGCCGACGATCAGCAAAACTCTTCTACCTGCTCTGAGCTGTGCGCATCCTCTGCCTGATGATATCGATCGCATCTGATGTCTCCTGCACAAGCTCGGGACCTAGGAGACGGCGCTCTCCAACCTCGGTCCAACAACTGGTGATCTGCATGGTCTGCCATATAGTGTCTCAAAAGGAGTCATGCCGATGGTCGCCTGGTAGCTGTTATTGTATGTGAACTCAGCCAATCGCAAATGCTCATCCCAGCAACCCCCGAAATCAATCGCGCAGGCTCGAAGCATATCCTCAAGGATCTGGTTGACCCTCTCGGTCTGGCCATCGATTTGCGGATGGTAAGCGGTGTTGAGCTACAAATCAGTCACCATCGCTCTCTGGAAGCTCCCACAAAACTGAGACTTGAACCTCGGGTCTCGGTAAAAAATGATCGAGATTGAAATGCCATGCAGTCTCGCAATCTCCTCGACGAATAACCTCGCAAGCCGGTCCAAAGGCCAAGTCGCACGCATCGCAAGAAAATGTGCCGACTTCGTCAAACGATCCACAACAACCCAAATGGCGTCATGACCGCGCTGAGTCCTCGACAAGCTCATAATGAAATCTGTCGACACGTGCTCTCACTTCTACATCGGGACACTCAACGGCTGCAACAGACCAGGGGGTCTCTGATGATCGGCCTTGACACGCTGGCACGTGTCACACTCGGCCACAAAACTGGCGATCTAGCGCTTCATCCCCGCCCAAAAATACTGTCGCCTCATATCAGGTACATCTTCGTCGAGCCAAGATGGATAGAAAATCACGATTGATGTGCCTCAGTCATAAGATCTCTGCGTAACTCAAGAATATCTGGGACACATAATCGACCTCTGAAGTGAAGTCCACCGTCTGTACCAATCTGTCAATCTGCCTGAATCTCAGATGCCGCCTCAGCCATATAACTCTGCAAAGACTCATCAACCTGCTGAGCCTCGATCACCCTTGCGACAAGAGGGTTGAATCGACAGTCTCGATAACTGCACAATAGAAGACTGCACGCCGAACTCAAAATCATACTCTGTTACATCCTCAAGTATCTGTCACTCTTGAATCATCATATACGCCACCAGGCCTGGTGGCTGACGGCTGAGGGCATTCGTCACCACGTTTGCCTTGCCCGGGTGGAACTGAAGATCGAAGTCATAGTCCTTCAGGAGTTCCATCCAGCGCCTCTGCCTCATGTTCAACTCAGACTGCAAGAAGAGGTACTTCAAGCTCTTGTGGTCGGAGAAGAGCTTAAACCTAACCCCATAGAGATAGTGCCTCCACACCTTCAGTGTGAAGACAACTGCTGTCAGCTCCAAATCATGCGTGGGGTAGTTCAGCTCATGAACCTTAAGCTGACGAGACGCGAAGGCCACTGGTCTCCGGTGCTGCATCAGGACAGCACCCAAACCAATATGCGAGGCATCGGTCAATACAATAAATCCATCACTCCCAGAAGGAAAAGTGAGGACAGGAGCGGACATGAGACGGTCCTTCAACTCCATAAATGCTCGCTCGCAGGCGTCGTTCCAAATAAACTCCGTGCCCTTCCGAGTCAACCTGGTCAACGGGGCTGCAATACGGGAAAAGTCCTCAATGAAACGTCGGTAGTAGCCCGTTAAACCAAGGAAACTGCGGATCTCAGACGCAGTCATGGGCTGGCCCCACTGACGCACTGCCTCAACCTTCGAGGGGTCCACTGCGACACCCTCCCTCGTCACCACATGACCGAGAAACTTCACCTCCTCCTGCCAGAACTCGCACTTCTCCAGCTTCGCATACAGCTGGTGTGCGCGGAGGGTTTGCAACGTAATCTTTAAATGCTGCTCGTGCTCCTCATGGGTCCTTGAATATATCAGAATGTCGTCAATGAAGACTACAACAAACTGATCGAGATAAGGGCAGAAGAACTAGTTCATCAACTGCATGAAGACCGCAGGTGCATTGGCCAGTCCGAAGGACATGACCTGGAACTCAAAATGATAGTAACGCGTCCTGAAAGCCGTCATCGGAATGTCCTCCTCTCGGACCCGAATCTGATGATAACCGGAACGCAGGTCAATCTTCGAAAAGAACTGTGCACCCTGCAGCTGATCAAACAAATCATCAATCCTCGGGAGCAGGTACTTGTTCTTGATCGTGACATTGTTGAGCTTACGGTAATCCATGCAGAGCCTCAACGAGCCATCCTTCTTCTTTAAGAAGAGTACCGGCGCTCCCTACGATGAACTGCTCGGACGGATAAACCCCAACTCGCGCAACTCGTCCAACTGCTTCTGCAGTTCCCGCAACTCCAACGGTGTCATACGATACGATGCCTTCAAAATAGGCGCGGTACCGGGCACGAGATCAATTTGAAACTCGGTGTGTCGACGAGGCGGTAATCCCGAAATCTCCTGGAACACATCGAAAAAATTACAAACAATAGGCAACTGGTCAATACATGTGGCGACAGGGTCCTCAACGGCGCAGGACATCAAGCAAGACAACTGCTCTCCTCGAGGCTCTGCATCGAACTGGAACTGCGGCAAGCCTGGTATACAGAATGTGACGGTCCTCGCGGAGCAGTCTAAGATAGCGTGATACTCAGCAAGCCAATCCATGCCCAAGATAACATCGAAGTCTGACATCGGCAGCACATACAAGTTGGCGGGCAAGAAAGTCTCTCCCACTAGCACGGGGCAAGACGAACAGAAGCGGCCTAATACTGTAGTCTTCCCTAAGGGCGTCAATACGGTCAACCCCTCTCGAGCAGACTCTGTCAGCAATCCAGTCGAACGACAAAATCCCTCGGACATAACCGAGTGCGAAGCATCAGAATCAAATAAAACTCGAGCGATGCATGCAGAGACTGAAAGTATACCCTCGACGACTCCTCCAGATGACTGAGGATCCCGCTGAGCCGCATAGAACCTAGCCTGAGCCGGCTGGGGAGGTGCCTGTCCCCTCTGAACGTGCTGCTACTGCTGGTGTCACTGAGGCGATCGAAACTGTTGCCTCTGCTATTGTGGCCTTGGAGGCTGGTGCTGATGCTGCTGCTGAGGTGGTCTCGGTGGTGGGGGCTGCTGTCACTGCTGCTGTAGGGGGTCTCTGCTGCTGTGGTGAAGACTGCTGTGGACCTCTCGGTTGTTGCTGTTGCTGTGGGGGCCTCTGCTACTACTACTGGGGGCGGAGACACTCCCATATAGAGTGCCCCGTCGTACCGCACCCAAACCATGTGCCGCTGAACTGCCTCGGAGGTGGTGCTAGAGGTGCTGCTGATGCTCGGAAGGCTGGATGACCTGTACGCCTCTGCTGGGGCGGTCGACGCTGCTGTAAGTCACCGGACGGAGCGTGCCTCTTCCGGTCTCTCCTCTGACCACGATCAGACTGAAAACTGGCCCACTCAACCTCAAAAATCTAAGCCTTCCGTACCACCCCCTCAAACGTCGGGAGCTCATGCCCAATGACAAGGCCTCGAAGACCGTAACCCAAGCTGTCCTCAAAGCGGCAGGCTCTCCGCTCCTCATCATCTAGTAGATATGGCGCAAATCTGGATAGCGCTACAAATCGGGCCGCATACTGAGCCACGGTCATATCACCCAGCACCAAGGCCTCGAACTCCAATGCTCCCTATCGTCGAATGTGATTAGAGAAATACTGTCGGTCAAACCGATCCACAAAATCCTCCTAGGTCCATACAAAATCAGTGCCCGCTGCTCGAGAGACTGACGTCCACCAGTGCTCAGCCTCACCATGAAGAAGAAATACGACTAATCAGACTCGCCGATCGGTCGTGCATCCCGTCGTATCAAATATCTTCTCCACATCAGCGCGCCATCTCTCAGCCACAGTCGGGTTTAGATCGCCCTGGAAACGCGGGGGATCGAGCCGTCGAAACTCATGAAGAAGGGCACTTACGTACTCCTGCTCTACCTGGGCTGGAGAAGCGACTGGGTGTCTGCCCTGCCCCTGAAGTGCGGTCGTCACAGCCTATAACATCTACTGCAACTGGGAGGCACTCACGGATACGGTCGGATCCGCACCGGTCTCTGGTGGAGGAGCTGCATCCATAGGCTAGGCAGTAGAAATCTCTGGTAGAGGAGCTGCATTCATAGGCTGGGCAGTACGAATCTCTGGTGGTGGAGCGGGGACGTCGGTGGTAGTGCAGGAGTCTCAGGTGGTGGAGCGGGAGTCGATCGGGTCACTCTCTAACGCGGCATGTCCTACAGGAAAGATCAAAGGCACCTATCACTTGGAAACTCTTGAAGGCACGCACGTTAATGGTTGGTAATAAAAGATCGCTAAGCTATCCGAACTAAGGACTCAATCATTCTAACTCATAGCAGACATGTAATGTTGTTCTTAGTTATTCCTGAGTTATGCTCTGATACCAACTTCTGTCACGCCCCAAACTCAGAAACCGGGCTCACAAAATTACCGATTTCTGAATCCGGCGCAGACAGCCTCCGTAGAACCCCATTCTCGGTTCCCAGCGCCCATTCGCCAGGTTCTGATCCTGGGATGCTACAAGGAGGATTTTCAACATCAGTTTGATTCGTAATAAGCATAACCAAAGGCAAAACCCACAAACAACAACCAAAAACTCCATCACATTTCCACTATGATCAAAAAATTTACAAGTACAATGAGCATAAAGGGAAATACAATGATGATAAACAAAAAGTTCCAAAATGATCAGCTCTACGCAGCTGCGATCCAACGTCACTTGTATGTAACGGTCGTGCATAAGCTTACAGAAAGCTTAGAGGGTGGTGAAAGTGTGTGCGCAAGGTAGTAATGCAATTATGAAATATCAGAGTAATGCAAAATATGCTGGTGAATCCATGAATACCGTTAGCCGTACCAAGGCTATACGATGCAAGGCATGAATGATGTCGGCCATTCCAAGGCCATGCGATGCGAGATGCAACTCAAGCATACAAATCCTCATCTATATCCACATATTAATACAAATCAACTCTGGGATATCACCGGGGTCTAGTACACTCTAAACCAGATTGTCGCCCCATCGCTCGCAATAAGGTAAGTGGAAGAGACCTCACTATCCGCCTGCCAATATCGGGCTCAACTCATCGGTAGCGACCCTTTCCTCGAGCTGGTTAAACTCAGCCTAGCTTTGCCCCTCCTCTCGGGCGGGTAAGGCCACACCCCCTTCCAACTGACCACAACACAGTGGAAAACGCAGCCATCTGGTAATTGGCACTTGGCGCTCATGCACCCACTCGGTCTAGACGTTAGAGCAACCTCTTGGTACCATAAGGGTTTAGGAACTTTTACCTAGGGATATCTATAGCACCCCATGTAGAACAAGATTTTCGGTATTCAATCCTGCCAACCACGATTCCCCTGTGGAGGCTACAGCCCTGATGTCGCTAGGACGTACAGTACCATATCACACAATGCGAATGCATAAATCACACTATCCAGTCATGCAGCAATCCTGCGCGTATCGTGAGCTCATGTAGGGCAACACCGCCTATCCGGAGCCCCTAAACAATCTGCCCGAAGGCATATTCTATGATCAGTCACTACTCATATTAAGCATACATATGATGCGTATGATCATGAATCATGGAACTGTATTACACATGTTATATGGGATAGATGTTGTTCATAACGAAGATGGGCCTAGACGGCCTACAAGTACGGGCCTAACAATGGGCCCTGGGGAGAATTATAATACGGACATTTAACCAACATTATTCTACAATGTGGACGTCAAACCAACATTGCTCCCAAGGACGGCTGTCATAACATCATTACACAAACCATGGTAGGGTCATACATCTTAATGGACTTGTGTACATCTAATTAGACCTCGACCCATGGGCCTTAGGTACAACAAATGGGCCGTAAAACATGGGCCTTAAGTATATCAGGTGGGCCTCAATGGTTGGGCCCTAACTACATCAAGATGGGCCTAATCATATGGGCCTCATACATATCAAGGTGGGCCTCAACGGATGGGCCACAATTAAACCAAGATGGGCCTCATACATATATCAAAGTGGGGTCCACTTGAACTATAGATCCGACTCATTCTTTAGCTCATGCCAATAAAAAATGAGCTTCTAAGATGGTTGGATGGGTTAGATGCAACCCATGCATCATGATGGGGCCCATGAAAGCCCACCATCAGGTATATTACACAATATAATATAATATATTTATATATATAATATATATACAATAATATAATATATATATATAAATATATACATACATATATATATATATACATATATACACACATGCACAACCCCACACGTACACACACGCACCCACACGCACACACACGCACCCACACGCATGCACGCGCACACACCCACCATCCAGCGGAGGTGGGGATAAACAAATGCATCACTGTGGGCTCCACCGTCCAAGCGGATGGTGGAGATAAAACACATAAATCATGTGGGCTCCACGTGGGGCCCACCATCAAGTTTACATGCAATCCAACCCGTCCATAAGGTCACGCAGACCTAGACAAAGGGGAAAAGCAAATTTCATCTTGATCCAAAACTTCTGTGGGCCCAAAGAGGGTTATCAATGGCAGACGTCAATCAGCACTATTTCCTGCCGTGTGGGCCACCTGAGTTTAGGATGAGGCCGATTTTTGGAGGGGGCCCTCTTAAGGGAGAGGCCCACCCAATGAACGGGTTGGATGACAAATATACATCATGATGGGGCCCACGGCTAGAGCCGTGGGTGGCTGCTCGCCCGTCCGCCGGCTGGCGCAGGTAGCGCAGGCAGCGCCTGCTGCCTTCTGACACAGCAGCGCTGCTGCTGCAGCACGTCTTCTTCTTTTTTTTTTTGTTTATCAGCGGTATTTCACATGTGGGCCCCGCTTCTGGAGAATCCACTCCGTCCAATGCGTTCTAGGGGTCAAAACACACCAAACAAGTCCAATATACTGCATGTTTGGTGTGTGGATATAGCAAGGTGGGTCCTAATAGCTTTGAATAGTAGAAAAATACAGTTTTCTATGGTATGGCCCACCTGATTATCGGATCGACCTAATTTTTCAGCTCAATGCCTAAAATGAGCCAAGGAATGGGAGGGACAACATGGATTGAATATGTAAATCAAGGTGGGGCCTACATGAACAACCCACCCAAGTTTCAAATGAAACTGATATTTCAGTTTGGGTGTAACGCATATACAAGGTGGGTCCAGCTTAGGTGGGCCTTCCATTAGCTGTATGGTGCAGATACAACACATGTATAAAGTGGGCCCCACCTATAGATTACTTAGGTATAATACATGCTTCATGGTGGGGTCCAACTGGGTGGGCCACACCGTTTTGGATGGGTGGACAGGGTGGATGATCACATGCTTCAAGGTGGGCCACAAGCCATCATACACAAGGGAGAGAGAGGGAGAGAGAGAAAGATCAGTGAGGATGGAGGGGCCCCGCCACTATGGGGCCCTCTTACATACAAATATACATCAAGGTGGGTCTCACATATATGGACCATTAATCAAACAAAATGAATGAAAAATAAAGATCTAAGAGCACCCACCGGCTTCAACTTGCACCCATGGCTTCCTTAGATCCTTAGCTTTGATTCCAACGGAGGAGATGAGGTTTTTGATTCCAACGGAGGAGATGAGGTTTAGATGGTGGCGATGGGAGATGAGAGGGTAGGAAGAGGTGGGCCACACTTGTAGCTTGGAAGAGATGGGAGAGGCTTGGACGTGGGATGTATTTTGGGTTGCTTGGAAATGTAGTTTGAAAATGAGAGAGAGAGAGAGAGAGAGAGACTTGTAAAGGGAGAGAGAGAGTGATGGGTGATGGGGTGATGGATGTGGTGAGTGATGGGTGTGAGAACTTTTTGACTTTTGTGGCAAATGGTGTAAGAAAAGCATGGGTGTGTAAGAGCCTTTTTGACTTTGGGATTACTTGGGGAAGGGTGAGAGGTGATGGATTGATGGGATTGATTATTGATTAATTGATGTACCTTTTGTAGAGATTCTCTCAGAATTTGTACACGCAGCGTTTTTCTCACACCGAACGATGGCACACATCTCGTGATCAGAGTATCGCCTCGGCGCGCGAGTCACGGCATCGGAACCGCAACGATGGTGCGGTCGCAAGGGCACCAATCTCGGGTTGAGTCGACTCGGGTTGACGGCGTGTGAATCAAGGTCGCGCGCAACTACCGGTTAAGGGTCAAAGGTTGCCGAAATTTGACTGCGGAAGTCTACGGAACGGTACGGTCTAGGTTACGGGGCTTACAAGTTGTAGGAGGACAGGGACTCTCCTCTTTATGTATTCTTTAGTTGGTCAATGTCGGTCCCAGAGGGAAGCTTGATCCTCTTCGCAAGACGAGGAAGATTGGCCATATTTTCTCAACAAAATACTTAAGGCATATAAGAATAAGATCTGAACATAGAGGTTTTTTAAAAAAAAATCTACTTACTACTACTTACCTCTCGGCTTGATCAGAGACAAGCCAGACTGATAGAGAGACTAAGGAGTGATCAGCTTCCTCCAATTTATCTAAGCAGCATCTCGTAACTTTACGCGATTAACTTGGTAAAGTTGTAGCTCGGAGAGTTGAGGCTGTCTCCGAGGAAGAGCTGCAAAGTATACAACTATGGTCAGCAAACAAAGCTACAAGACTAAAGAAAATGATTAAGTCTATAGCTCGGATACTTCCGAACTAAGCATGCAAATTTGGTAAGGACCCCAGAGCACAGTCTGGCCACTTCAGCCACTGGGGTTTCCCACTCTCCCGACGCTCAGAACCACTTATCCTTCCAGCCCTTGTTGGAGGACGGGTTGTCGGTGATGAGAGTTAGGCCCCTGTTTGCCCATGCAGAAAAATAATACCATCCCTGGTGGCTAGGGCTGGTCTTCGCTCTATATAGATACAAAAATTCATCGGTAGACAACTCAGTGAACCCGAGCTGGTGCCACAAGATGTAGTCCCCGAGTAAAGCCCTCCAGGCATTCGAGATGATCTGGCCTGGGCCCAACCGCAGGCGGTGAATGACCTCTCGTACAATAGGGTGAACGGCTAAAGACCGCATTACAGGGCGACCACATAATAACCACCTTGCCCTCGCGAGGCTGCCTGGGATTTCACCGAGTTCGGGAGCTCAGAGTACCACCGACTCTGGAATCTAGTCCTCCGCCTTGATCTGAATCAGGTTAGCGTTCTGCAACCTCGATCCAAAGGGGCTGGCGTCCAGAGGATGCTCCGCAGCAGGCTAAGCTACCACCCTTACTACTGGGGCAGGCACTATTACTTCCTCTTAGACTTCTGGCACTGGAGATGGTGGCCCAGAGGGGGCACCTAGCTGGGAGTCCACACTTTTCGGATGGACTCCCCGTGGAATGCCCCAGACACTGACACTCTGCTAGAGATGTCCAACATTCCAACCGAAAAATAAAAGGAATAGAAGAGAAATCGGCCGGAGTAGAGAAGGTTGAGGAAAAATAAGTTCGTAGGAGGAAATATTTCCAACTTACCGAAAATTGCCTGGTCCAGTGGTCTTAAAGAGCAGCAGAAGCAAAAAAAGCAAATGAGATGGTTTTTGGGGGCATTCCCCCTATTTATAACCACAGCGGCCGTGGCATTGATTGCCCTCATTCGATGCCATAGCCCGAAGAGATGTTACAACTCATGACACCCTCAACGTGGCAGCTGCTGGTTCGCAAACTGACCAGACTTCCGAGGTGTAGACACGTGTCCACACGCTACTTCCTGAGAGCTAAAGAGGCATCGTTTTAGCACACTCCTCCTCGAATGACTCACTGGATCCTCCTCGTTTCCCGCACTAGTCACCTTTCTCACTTCTTTCATGATGACAAAAGGATCCCAACCTCCCGATCTCTTCTGCGCAAAGCATCATGATAAGGCGCCAATCCACATAAACTTCCCGTGCTTCTAAAGAGCGTTCGGAAGTAGGGGGCTACTGTTATGGGTAAAAATGGCCTGAGTAAATGACCGGAATGAGACGGAACACAAAGCAAGTAAAAGGGGATCAAATAAGTGTTAGGCCCCAATTACCGAGCACAACCTCCATGACTAGCCCAAGTATCGATCACGAGCAGTGATCCTGGCTTTGACTGACATCTCGCTATTGTAACCAGCGAACAACTATGAGTATCGACCCGACTTCAAAAGTGAAACTTGAACACAATCAACAGTCTAGCTCGGTCCGTGGGACCTTGACCAACCCGACTTAGAGGTCGGCTTCAACCATCTATCTCGATCTCCTCGGATGCCGACCACTTGAAGATCTTATCAAAAGAAGATTTCTCTGAGATCTTCATCAAGGATCTCGGGAAGATAACCACGACACTTCCGGAAAAAGATCCCCTCCATAATACGCATCTTCTGAAAAGAGGCATTGCCATATACGCTACCAGCACCAAACAACTATAAATAGGAACCTGAAAAGGCTGAGCTAAAGTCCTAGAGGGGGGTGAATAGGATTATGCCAAATTAAAAACTTAAATGCGGAATTAAACAAATATAAATAAAGATAACACTTAAACAATCTCATAATGCATAAATGAATAACAACCTCAAATGTACAAGTATTGAGAGGTTGATACAGATGTTGTTCTAAGGACAACCTTACACCAAAAACAATGGTTTATGGTAGGACAACCTAATTTCTAGAAAGGTCTGTGTATTAAAATCTCAAACCGATACAGAGGAATAAAGAATAAAAATAACGAAGAATTAAAGTAAGTTATTACAACATTCCCACACTTGCATAAAAAAATTACAACATTCTTCCACAAATGCATAAAAGGAAATTACAACATTCACACAGTGTCACAATCAATCAATCACCATAAGACCAGAAATTATAGTGGTTCGCTTGTGTGTACACCAACTGTTTAGAAAAATAGCCACACAACTACTCCACTCCTAATATCCTCACAAAGTGGATATCGACGTTCACTATGAAACAGGTTTTTCAAGGTTCACCTAAAACCTTCACAATTGTGTCTTTCAAGTGGGCTTACACAATTCAAAAACCCCACACTCTTGAGTTTTCTGGATCACTTAAGACAAACCAAAAATAAAGAGATTTTTCCTAGCACAATCTCAATAAAACCAAAAATAGAAATTGTGAAATACTTATCTGGATATTCTCCTTTGATGAAACCCGGTAGAACCAATTCGAAGTAGATGTTCAACATAGATGTTTAATGTCCACACTCACTTATGAAAAGGTTCTAAGTTCTAAATGATTTTTAAATTAAATCACCTTGGGCTTGCTTGATTTGATTTTGATTCCAAGAAAGGGAAAAACTTCAATCCCTTCTTCAAATAAGATTAAAATATATAATACAAAATAAAATACAAAAAGCTAATTAAAGAGAATATTAAATGAGCACTAAATAGCTTAAGAATATCACTAACTTATCTTTCAGAGTGGTGTCTTGATTTTGCTTGAATTGAATAAAAAACTCTAAAAATTGTGCTCTATTTATAAGTGCAGAAACTGTTCACTCAACTAGTCTAGGGGACAGCTCGACTGGTCGAAGGACCAACCAACTTTTAAAAACTCGGGCGCGATAAGATAAAACCGTTCCACGACTAGTCGAGTGGCTTCCACGACTGGTCGAGTGGCCTGCACGACCGGTCGAACCCTGCACTCGACTGGTCGTGTGGGACCCAATTTAGTTGCTAGACTTTGAGTCGAGGCTGCTCGACTGGTCGAGCACTATTCACTCGACTGGTCAAGCAGTCTCCAGGATTGGTCGAAGATCCAACAAAAAATCCCGAAAATAAGTAACAAACCTTGGACTGGTCGAGGAATTTCTTGGACTGGTCGAGCCAATACTAAGACTAGTCGAACATAGACTAAGACTAGTCGAGAAACAGTCTATAGAAGTATATAGTGACCAATTTAAGTATGCAATCAATATGACCTATCTTATGGCCAATATAGGGTCTTACATACCTTATAAGCGATGTTTGAACATTGAAACATCTTTTGCTTCGTTTGATAGTTGATCTTGACGTACATAAAGCTTGACATCTTGAAGTATGTTGAAGCTTGAACTTGTAACACTTTGAAGCTTGATTTTGAAACACTTCGAAGCTTGAGCTTGAGGTACTTTGAGTTGCATTTCACTTTAAGCTTTTGAGAACCAAAGTAAAGTATATTATCTTGACTTAGATGTAGCTTTGAAAGCTTGAACTAACACTTGATGTTGTACTTGAAGTCTTATACTTGTGATGCTTGAATCTTGAAATGGATCATCTTGAACTTGTACTTGAATCTTAAAAATGAAACATTTTGAACTTGAAGACGAACAAAACAAGATACAGATTCCAAGAGGTTTTGGCACTCCAAAATTTGACAATCATAGGACCTAGAAAACATAGCACTTACAGAACCACGACTACGGTAAAAGGTATGCACAAAAATCCTAGTTCTACTAGACCAAGACTGCCTATTCTAAATTTGGCATCGGAGAGTCCCCTGCAGCAGCCAAGTCCCCATTATAGTTTGGTTTTGCAAGTACATGAAGGTCTAGCCAGGACGACTAGATTTCTGCATCAATATATACCATATGTGATGATGCAATGATGTAGGACGTGGCACAAATACATTCCGAGCATGATTGGACCAAAAGAAGGTGAACCGTAAATTGGCCATAACTTCTGATTTGGGTATCGTTACGGGGTACGCAACCTATTAATCTTTACTGTAATGGGTCATCCAAGATGAATTGACCCACGAAGTGGGTCGTGTCTATCCATTTTGTTAGAAAACGTGCACTTTCAACTTAAAAATAAAATTTTAAGGAAAAAAAATAACTATTTTTAGTCATTCCGATTTTTTAATATTTTCTTATTTTTAGAGTTTTAGATTTTCTTCTATTTTAGAAATAACTTGTAATCACGACTCTTCTAGCAAAAGTTTATTTAGAATTTTTATTTTTAGAAATTAGGTTTTAGAAGAGTTTTACTGAATTAAGATTTTTATTAGAGTTAGAATTTTACTATTTTTGGTAATTACAAATTTTGGTTTATTTTTTTCTTTATTAATGGTGTAAAGGGACACACATTAGACAATTATCAATCTATTTTCGAAATTATTAGAAATTATTTCTATTTTCCTATTTTCCCTCGTAGATTTAAGGAATCTTTGTAGGTAATTCAGAGAAGCTCAATGGATTTGGAGTAATTATCCCCTTGAGGAAGATGGTGATCGACCTCATCACGTCCATCCCTACCTCATGCAGAAAAAGATGTAACTGTAGGTGAAGACAATCTATAGGTTGAAGGACGGGGATAGGGAAAAGAAGAAAAAAAAAAAAAGATGTAAGATTTGGACTCTAAACAAACTAAAACCCTATCTAAATATTAACCATTCATTAATTCAAATCCTAACCATGCATTTAGACCTCAACCTTGCTAGAAATGTTTCTCTTCCTTTAATCAATCATAAGTCATGAAAATGGTAACAAAATCACATAACCTTGGGTTCGTTGGAAAGCTTACTCAATAGGCTCTCTAACAAGGCCAATTTTGTGTCATGCTGATATTGTTCAATGCCCAAAAAGTAGCCTACAAAATAAGGAACAAAAGTGGTGAAGGGAAACTTGCCCAACAAATAATTAGAAATCAATAAAGGAGATGGAAAAATCTGTTAGGTGTCTCAACAAAACAGTTTTAATAGAATCTCACTGCTAAAGATGGAAGAATCTTTTCAACAAAATCCCACCATACGACAAAACAACAAGAGCTTTGATTTTCATTCACATATCCATTGAAGAGTCTTTTACATGTCTATATACTTTCCCAATGCAAAATAAACCATAATCCAATCCTCACCATTCATCAATTCTAAATGCAAACAATCTATAACAATAAAATATGTTAATAAATGACTAAAATGCCCCAAAATCCTGTCACAGCCATATAAAGCTCTGTAAATCGGACATACACACTAAGCTAGTGTCAGGACCGCAAGATCTTGGGCTCTTGAGAAAGCCAAATCAATATGCTTTCACATGGGAAAGGGATTTTTTACAAAAAAGACCCTCAAAATTATTTGAAATTTTAAGAAAAATTGTCATAAGCTGTAATTTATGAGAATGGCACTCTTATTATATGGATGGGAGGGCAAATAACAGATTTGCCCTTCTGCCCCGTCCTTTTTCTTAGAAAAAATGAATTCATTTTTTGACAACGTAAGGTTTCTCAAAACCAAAAACCTTAAGGTACCAAGAAGTTTTATTTTTGCCAAAAAAAAAAAGGGTACCATAAGGTTTTTTCGGGAAAAAAAAAAAGATTTGAAATTTTTTGAAGCAACTATAATACCCATTTTTTAGGGATGGATTAATTAGGGAAATGCAATGTCCTATAGTTTTTTTTTTCTTCTTAAAAATGTCCCATGGTGATAGGAAAAATGTGTAAAATGATGGGTGTACAATAAATATGGACAATTAGAGAATTGTGACCTATAGCCTATGTTAAACACACGCTTGTCCAGATGATGATTGGTCCAACCTGTTTTTCAGTGAGAGCATGCTTATGGTGGAAGTACACCACATTGATCTATCCCATACATACACGTTGGCACACATGCCTAGAATTGCATCTTCAAACTCTCGTATGTGAATCACCTCAACATTTCTCAAATAGATTGATCAATTTGGAATATCAGAATTGAACAAATGTAGTGCACAAAGATAAACTAAGTTGGGGTTGTGTTTAGGGCTGTACACGAACCAAGTTAGCTCGGTTAGCTCTCGACTCGACTCGAAAAAGCTCGATTCAACTCTGTTCGAAACTGAGCTCAAGCCGAGTTGAGTTGATTTTTTGAGTTCGAAGAAATTTCGAATTGAGTTCGAGCTTGCCTGAGCTTGA
Source organism: Magnolia officinalis (assembly GCA_021015155.1). Lineage (NCBI taxonomy): Eukaryota > Viridiplantae > Streptophyta > Magnoliopsida > Magnoliales > Magnoliaceae > Magnolia > Magnolia officinalis. The sequence goes on from JAJHSJ010000014.1 coordinate 35,911,478, forward strand.
CTCGACTTGGATCGAACCCAACTCGAATGGAACTTGGATCAAACCAATTTGGTGACTCAATTACTTTTATATTGATGTTGCTCACCAAGTGTTTGATGAAATGACTCAACAAAGTGTCAGTTGGTGGCAAGGAAGGTATGTTTCATCAAACAAATACCAGTGTTTGATGAAATACCTGTAAATAGGGCTGTAAACGAACCAATTTAGGTCGGTTAGCTCGCTCAACTCGACTCGAAAAAGCTCGGTTCAACTCGGTTCGAAACTGAGTTCAAGCCAAGCCGAGCTGATTTTTTGAGCTCGAAAAAATTTCGAACTGAGTTCAAGCTTGGCTGAGCTCAACTTGACTCGGATCGAACCAGTTTGGTGACTCGTTTACTTTGATATTGATGTTGCTCACCATGTGTTTGACGAAATGACTCAACGAAGTGTCAGGTGGTGGCAAGGAAGGTATGTATATGAAACAAATATGTTTTTTTTTTTATATTGATTTTGATGTTGCCTACAAGGTGCCTACAAGGTGTTTGATGAAATGCCTGTAAAACCGTTGCTGCCATTTTACATACAATGAGATTTTGAAGGTGCAATCCCTGTGTCTGTGGAAATGCTGCACAGGCGAACTCAACTCGAACTCGGCTCGAACCAAGTCGAGTTGGCCAGTCAGGCTCGAGAACTGAGCCGAGCCGAGTTCGAGCTAGGGTTAGCTAGTGGCCGAGTTAAGTCGAGTTGTGTCAAGCTCGACTCAGATCAACTCATGTACACCTCTACCTGTAAAACTACTGCTGGTATTTTACATACAATGAGAATTTGAAGGTGCAGTCCATGTGTTTGTGAAAATGCCGCACAGAAGAACTTGGCTCGATTTTAGCTCGAACTAGCCCGAGCTATTGACTGAATCGAGCTGAGTTGGCCAATTAGGCTTGAGGACCGAGCTGAGCCGAGTTTGAGCTGAGGTCACCTAGTGGCCAAGTCGAGTTGAGTTGTGCCAGGCTCGACTCGGATAGCCTCATGTACACCTCTAGTTGTGTTAGGCCAAAGAAAGGACAAGAAGTCAAATGTTATCTATTATGCAAGTATAACGTTGAATAGTGCCTAAATCAATTACTCCACTATAGAAAAAGAACTTGTCGTAGTATTTGCTCTAGACAAATTCAAGTCTTATTTGATTGGATCTAAAATCATCATCTTTACTAATCATGCAGCGCTTAAGTATATTCTTTCAAAAAATGATGATAATCCTCGTCTACTTAGATGAATACTCCTACTCCATGAATTTAATCTAGAGATACGCGATAAGAAAGGATTAGAGAATGTAATGATGGATCATTTGTCCCAAGTTGTTCTATCTGATTCCATTGAAACCGCACCGATCAAAAATACTGTAATACACCGGTTTTCGTAACCTAAGTACACAACTTGTTTTCCGAAATCGGCCTCGATAATCGGAATTCCTCGACAATCGAATCGACCTTGACAATCGGAATCGGTCTTAACAATCGTACTCGACAATCGGAATCGGCCTTGACAATCGGCCTCGGCAATCGGAATCGGCCTCGATAATCGGAATCGGTCTCAACAATCGGCCTCGGCAATCGGAATCGGCCTCGATAATCGGAATCGACTTCGATAATCGAAATCGGCATCGACAATTAGAATCAGCCTCGACAATCAGAATCGGCCTCGACAATCAGCCTAAAAATGGCCTAAGGGAAGGTCACAACGTGGACATTTAACCATCATTGCCCATCAATGTAGACATTGAACCAACATTGCTCCCAAGGAGCGGCCCACATAGAGCTAAATGTATCGTGGGCCCATGGCCTCACACAAGGACCTAATATACATCGCAATGGGCCTCTCACATGGGCCATAAATACATCACAACGACCGTAAATACATCGCATTGGGCCTCACACAAGGGCTACGTATACATCACTATGGGCCGCATCCAGTGACCACATATACATCACATTTGGCCACACATATGGGCCGCAAATACATCACAATGGGCCTCGAATACATCACAATGGGCCTCATTATATGGGCCGCACGTACATCATATGGGTCGCATCAATGGGCCGCACTAATGGGCCTCATACATCAAGTGGCTCGCATCAATGGGCCAATACACATCACAATGGGCCACGACATATGGGCCAGAAATGCATCTAGTTGGGCCTTACCAAATGGGCCGAAAATACATCATAATGGGCCTTGGCACATGGGCCATGAATACATTACATCGGGCCTCACTCATGGGCCGCATATACATCACAATGGGCCTTGGCACATGGACCATACATACATCACATCGGGCCACAATCCATGGGCTTCAAATACACAATAGGTGGGCCCTACACATGGGCCTCAAATACATCACATGGGCCTCATATAAAGGCCGCAATTGCATCAAGGTGGGCCTTAACAGATGAGCCACAAATACATCAAGGAGGGCCCCAAGTGAGAGCTTGGATTACACCTAAAAATCATGTCAATAGTGGCAGGTGTAACATGTGTATCACTGTATACTATCGTTCTATGGGGCACATGGCTCACTAATGATGATCAGCATTGTCCAAACATTGTCTATATAAATCCGCACTGTTCAAACATTGTCCAGCACCGTCCAGCACAATCTGGACGGTGTGGATGAAATAAATACATCATGGTGGTGTCCACAGAACTTGCTTATGTATTACAGCAGCTACATAGCTGGAGTGAGGTACACCAGTCAATCTGCTCACAGCAGGTGGGTCCCACTGATCTGGACAGATGGGCAGAGTGGATATAGAATAAATACATCAAGGTGGGTCCCATTGATCTCAACAGATGGACGGCTTGGAGAAATACATGCATCACGGTGGACCCTCAAGATGGACGGCATGGAACGAAGCACATGCATCAAGGTGGGGTCCCACGGAGCTGCTGGACTAACGGCGTTGATAATACATAGGTCAAGAGGCCCCACGTCCAAATGGACGGTAATGATAAAACACATATAGCATGGCGGGTTCCACCATCCAGATGGAGGGTGAGGATAGAACACATCATCAAGGTGGTCCCGTACGTGGGAGATTTCCACCGTCCAGAACGCTGGACGGTGTGGATGTACAAGTATACATCATGCTGGGGTCCACATGTACGTGGACTGGACGGTATGAATATAATAAATACATGAGGGTGGTGCCACGTGGTGGGCCACCCCTCCAAAATACAGGGCCCCACTGTCCCATGCTGCTGGACGGTGTGGCAAAACACATCAAGGCCCACCGTCCCATACACATGGACGGTGTGGATCTAACACATAACTTATAGGTGGGTCCCACATAACTTGGTGGCGTCACTACAGGTGTGTGGTAGACCAGTCAATCAATCTGTTATCTCATCCGGTGGGTCCCACGTGGGGCCCACCAGAATATAATAATATTATATATTTACTATTTTATTATTATTATTATTATTTTAAAAAATAAAAAATAAACACATACATCTAGTGGACGTCGAGCGTCCAGATGGTTGGACGCCTGTTCAACGATCACATGCATCAAGGTGGGCCCCACCAGCATTTGCTAGGTTTAAATCCAGCAGCCTTGAGCTGCGTGGGATCCATCGTCCAGATGGACGGTGAGGATATACAACTCATCCATCAATGGGTGGGGTCCACGCCAGCGTAGCCCACCGTTTTGGATCAAAGTGATATTTGTTTTTTTTTCCCTCTACGTCCAGTCCTGCTAACTGGCTGGACGGTACCAGCAGCAACGGCTGGGCCACAGCAGACCGGGCCCACACCTTTAGTGGCCCCACCACACGGACGGTGTGGATGCGACCCACAAATCAAGTGGGGTCCACGTGTAGCCTCCCAGCTTAGGATAAAAGCTGATATTTTGTGTTTTCCCATCATCCAGGCGACCCAACCGGACCAACAGTCCAACAGGGTGGACAGCAAGGTCCGTCCCACCTGCTGGACGGTCTGGATCAACCCTACCACACATAATAGGTGGGCCACAACAATAAGGGGAGAGAGAGAGAGAGAGAGAGAGAGAGAGAGAGAGAGAGAGAGATCGGATGGTGATGGAGTGACCCCGCCACTATGGGCCCCTCTAGGCGATACAAATCATACATCAAATGGGTCCCACCACAAGTGGGCCCTCAAATCATCAAATCCAAGCAATAAATCACAAATCGAATCCTAGAAAAACACCGACCTTTGATCTCCTCTTCCTTCTTCCGCCTATAGCCTCCAGAGCTCTAAGGAAACAATTCCAACAGTTGAGATGGACTTTGGATGGTGGAGATGAGAAGTAGGAAGGTGGGCCACATTAGGCTCTCATCTCCTTAGAAGCCGTGGACGTCCACTCTCTCTTGGCTGCTTGGGAGATGGAGTTTGAAATGAGAGAGAGAGAGAGAGAGAGAGAGAGAGAGAGAGAGAGAGAGAGAGAGAGAGGATGGGATGTAAGAGAGAGGGATGGGTGAGTGAGTGATGGGGGAGAGTTGACTTTAGGGTACTTGTGTAAGAGAGAGGTAAGGGTTGCTTATACTCGAGGATAGTATGTGATACTTGACATTTGATATGATGTGATGGAATTGATTTGATTAGAGATTCTCTTAGGTTTTGCAAACGCACGATGTTTTCCTCAAACTAAACGCGGACTCATACATCCTGACATGGGCATCGCCTCGGCACGCGAGACGCGGCGTCGGAACCGCAGCGACGGCGCGGTCGCAAAGGTATAAGTCTCGAGTCGAGCCGACTCTGGAATACGGAATATGATTCAAGGTCGCACGCAATTGCCGATCACATATCGCGGGTCGCCGGAATTCGACTGGAAGGACCGCGGAAGCCTACGGAACGGTACGATGTAGGATACAGGTCTCACAAACTCAGTGCCCGAATCAACGGGCACGATCAAGGTAAACACGAACTAGATCCGATAGTAGCTTGTAATGCAAATTTCAGCTGTCATCTTCATGGGAGAAATATGGTCTAGAAAGGATTTTTGAGTCTGACCAGGACAAGGCACAACCGTTGAAACCCTCCTGATAAACAGCCTTTCAGCCCATCTATTGTTGTTTGGGCATCAAACTTAAGCCCAATCCCAGCTGATGACAACCACAGATGGGCCATGGAATTGGGCTTCAGTCACCCACTATAAGATATGCTGTTAACTCAGACATTAACCCAGCATTCTCTAGCCTGGGCACGAACTCGGGTCCAAGTTGGGCTTGTGGGCCCGAAAACAAAACCCAAGAGCAGCCCATAACAGGCTTGTCCCAGGAACCCTACCCAGGCTGGCCCTTTTGACCATCCTTACACAGGTCCCACCAATAAGGAATCCTGCCCTGCCTCCCTTAGTTGAAACATAAGAAACATCAAAAGACTGGACGACTGGACACATGCATTCCTAAAGATTAAACATTTATTCTACAATTCATACATAAATACGTAAAGCCAAAGGAGAAAAAGCTACAAATTCCAATCTAGCATAGCTAGATGCCCAATGACACGCCTTTCTAACTAGTTTGATGTATTACCGTCCAGTACAGGTATGCATTCCAACAAAATCTCAGCCGCGCGTTCCAGTTCCGGCTCCGATATCACCAACGGTGGCACAAGCCTCACAACATTGCCTTTCCCAGCAGTCAATATCAGAAGGCCTGCATCCCGGCATGCATCCACAAGCGGCGAGGCGGACACGTCCAACTCAATCCCAACAATGAGACCAACCCCACGAACTTCTTTCACATGCGGGTTTCTTCCCATCTTCTGAACCAACAGATCCATGAAATATTGGCCTTTCTTGGATACGCTGGCCAGGAAGCCAGGCTTCCGGATCTTATCCAGTACTGCAAGTGCGGCATGACAGACAAGGGGCCCGCCAGCAAATGTGCTGCCATGGTCGCCGGAACTTATAGCTGCAGCAACCCTTTCTGTTGTCAGGACAACACCAATGGGTAGACCTCCGGCGAGAGGCTTGGCAAGAGTCATTATATCTGGAGAAACACCATAGGCCTCGTGGGCCCACAGGTATCCTGTTCGCCCTAGTCCACATTGAACCTATGGATTCACAACACACAGAAAATCATTGTATCTTGTAACACCATAATCCTGTGTCTCAATGCTGAAAGAAGCATATCATAACTCAATTACGAAAGAAATATATGCATTTGACAGAAATAGCTAATTGCAAATTTTGACAGAAATAGTTGCAAATTAAAGCATGCTAAGCCCAGACTACATGCGACCCCATGTGCCAGATAGCACTAAGAATGTCATACCCATGCATAAGGTGGGTCGCAATGTGAAGTTGTCCAAGGCCCAAAGGTCGGGTGGGAGCTCTTATTAGTGTATGAAAACAATGGATGGTACGGGTAATATTGCTGACTTTTTCAACGTACAATTGTCACCTGCCTGATGAGTGGGCTGGCTTGATTTTTGGGCCAGGTTGTCTAATAACAGAGCCCACCTGACACACATCTTAGATGTTGAACAGGTACCTAGATATATTTTGAGGTGTCTGCTTTACCAAAGCTCTACATGGTAATCCTATCAGGAATAATTGTAATTTTTTTTTTTCTGTACAGCAAATGCAATTCCCTGAATTTAATGTGCTTAACTAATCTGGAAAATATAGAAAATGGAGCCAAACATTTGTGTTCATTTCATGAAATTCTAAAAAATTACAGTAAATTTTCAAATGTTACATAAGCAAATACACGCCATATGGAAGGCAGAATCTATTCAGTCATCACCATCATCATCTAAGCCTCATCCCAATTAAATAGGTTTGGCTACGTGAAACCTTTTCTGCCATTCCACTCTATCAAATGCCATACTTTCAGTTAGATGGTAGGTTATCAAGTCTTTTCATACTACCACCATCCATGTCCTTTTGGGCCTTCCCCTTTCCCTTTTAGCTCCTTCCAACTTGTACCAACTCACTCCTAGCCGGCAAGGTTCTTGGTCTCCGTTTCACATGACCGAACCATGTAAGTCTACTTTCCCTCTTCTTATTACCTATCGGTATTGGTATTGCTCCTATGTTCCCTGGAATGCGTCTATTTCTAATTCTATCCTTCCTCATCTTGATTGCCCAACATTCTATCCCATAAAGCATGGCTGGCCTTACAGCTATCCTATACAACTTTCCTTTCGGTTTGAGTGGTACATGATCACATAAAACTCCCATGGAACATATCCGTTTCTTCCACCCAGCTTGAATTCTATGGGCAACAACCTTCTCAATTTCTCCACTCATGAAATTATTGACCCAACCTATCGGAAGTTGTCATTTGGAAACTTCTTTGTCATCAATCATAACTAATCCCTCATTTTCACTCTTATTGTTGCTAAAATTGCACTCTATATATGTTTTAGTTCTACTAATTTTAAATCCTTTGGATTCTAAAGCACCCTCTATAAATCTAGCTCTATGTTTACGCCATCCCCTGCCTTGTCAATCAAAACTATGTCATTTGCAAAAAACATACACCATGGGATCTCTTCCTGCAAATGCCTCGTTAGCTTGTCCATAACCAATGCGAAAAAAGGTAAAATAGGCTCAATACCAACCCTTGGTGTAAGCCTACAATAACTGGGAACTCGCCTCTCCACTAGGGCCCCTCACATTTGTTACCACTCCATACGTATCCTTAATCATGTCAATATATTCTCTTGAAATTATTTTCTTTCCCAACCACCACTAGATTAACTCTCTAGGGACCCCATCGTATGCTTGTCTAAGTCAATAAAAACCATGTGGATATCCTTCCCCCTCTCCATGTATTTTTCGATCAATTGTCTAAGCTTCTTTCACTTAGCTATCCTAATATGACAGAAGTATCTATGGTCTCTGACGTAATTTGAGTTTATGGTTCCTTCTATCCCTATGATCTCGAGGTTGTTGTCATATAATGAGTTTGAAAATAGCTTCTCCACCTTTCATTAATCTCACCGTCCTTTACTAGTACTGTCTGGTTTGTAGAATCTGTTTCAGTGCCCAGTGGAAAGTTGAAATAAATAAGGAGAAATGCTAAAGTGATTTGCTCAAAGAGGGATTGGAGAGGTATATCAAAGCATGCATGCCAAGCCATAACATGCATGAGATCCAAGCCATGTACCAGGAGTGGTTCTATGTAGGCATGCCCTGTCCCAAAATCCATGCTGGTCCACTCATCAGATGGGCCACATCTATCAGAATAATTTATGGGACTTGGGCATGTTAACCCACCAAATGATTGGCCTGGAAATGTGCCACAATTCACCTCTTCAATCTCAACTGGCGGGAAGATGATGCATTGTCCTTCATCAACACCAAGTCAATTGACGTAATCAATAGAACTTTTTAGAGTATAAAAGATAGAAACAATAAACTAGAATAGCTGACTTGGAGAAGCCATCCCCTTTCCATGCCCCAACTTGGATGTACTCCTGTTTTGAATTCCAGAATCTAGACCTACTAGTTACCTAGAATTTTGAGTTAATTGTTCCAATCAGGTTAGAAGCATGATGAATCATAAGATCCTTGACCCAAAAGCCTCGCACAGTGTACTCAGGTTTCAAGTTCTGACAGGTGGGTCCATGGTTTAGTGTTCTCATCAATGTTGTCAAAATCATTGTTGCAAATATATATATATATATATATATATATATATATATATATATATATATATATATATATATATATATATATATATATATATATCTATTTTATATATATATATATCTATATATATATATCTTTATTATATATATATATAGGGGTTGATATTGAAGTGCAAAAGTATAGTAAATCTAAAATTTTTTGTTCTGATTTTCTTAAAAAGTTGAAAACAAACCCGAACAATAAATTAAATCAGAAAAAAGAAAAAAGAAAGAAAAAAACTCATCAATCACCCATTCCCCATCAGCATGAACCAAGAGAAGTAATACATATCAGGATTTTGGCAACTGAGAACTTGTATATAGTATGCATATCTTGTTGGTGTTAAATGATTCTCGTCCTTTTATGCTTTCACTTTCAAGTAATTACCTTAAAAAACATGCAACCTGTAATAATATATTCTTTGCACCTCTCTTGAGTCTAGAGCCAAGTTGGAAAAAGAGGCAGTCAATTTTGTTGACCAGCGAATCAGATACTTTGATTTCTTCGTTTGGTTTTTGGAATGTCAAAAATACCCAAATCTCCTCTCTTTCAAAAGAAAATTTTGAGGATTTTTACTAGGGAAGGGCCTTTTACATGTGTTTAAAAAGCAAATGGGGAAAAAACAAGAAGAAGAAAAAAAAAATGATTGCAGTGAGGATTGAGAGTTGCTTCAACCAAGGATCACCAGATTCTCAATGAATTACATCAATTTGAAGAGCATACATAATTATAAAGCAGGCCTCATGCATATGTTCACGTCGAGATCTATTCAATCCAAGCCACCTCCCTCCTTTTCTGTTGTAATGTTTTTTCTGAGGGTTTCATGCTGCTTCTTTGCATGGATCCAATGCAATTGAGCGTTTCCCAACTTTAGAAACAAGTACTGTATGATTTGGATGAGATTGCAAGTAATGTAATAACTTTGCCATTTAAGCATAAATAACTATGTTTTGGGGATTGTTTTGACTTATTGTTCCAGACCGTATATGGTAAAGTGTGATGAATGATGGTTGCTTGGGTATATTTGAGGGTGTGTTTTGTCTGGTTGAGAGAGCTTCTCACCGTTGACCACACGGGTTATTTTGCAATTTTCTAAAAATTGTTTGGGGCTGTTTTCAATGATGACTACTAGCTAAGGTATTGTAGTGGGTTATAACTTAAAAGTGTTCTTGGCGTTCTCCTTCATGCTTTGAAGCATCATTGCAGGTGTATATGTGCCAAGTAAAGATGAAGTGGCCTGGGTATGGTACAATAAGCACAAACAATTTGAAGTAATGCTCAACCCAACCTGACATGGAGGATTCCTATGAAAATTGGAGCTTCCCTTTGCATTCATTTCTTCCTCTATTAGGGCTTTCTTATCAATCGTGGATGAGGTATTCTATAACAATAACAGTGGTCATAACAGCCATCACCATTACCTTTACAATACGGGTTGTAATGACCATTATCATGTCTCTCTCACAAAAAATAAATAAATAAATAAAAATGAAAAACTTGTATTGGCCCTGTAATGGACCGTTACGAAGCAGTTACGGCCTGTACAAGGGGTGTAACGAGCCGTTATGAGGGTTGTAACGGCCATTAAGGATTATTTTTTCCATAACGGCCATTACGACCCTATAACGTGTAACAGTTGCCACTGTTACCTTTATGTAACGGCCATTATGGCACACCATGGTTGTGGGTGTAGTTCGCTCACAAGTTGTGCAGTGTTTCTCACATATGTATTCACAAGTCGTTGTGGGCATTATCTACCTCTCAACCTTGTGAGTGTAGTTCAGTCACTTGTTGTGCATTGTTGTATGTGTGTCTTTGAAAGCATTTGAATGTGATTGGAGGTTTTTCGAAAAGGAGTTACGAATTACATATAAGGCATGGTCGATGTATAGAAAACATGACTACTATTACACATGCACATATCAACAAAAGATATTACTTGCTATTCTAAATCATATAAAAGAGAGTATAAACCTTAAAGAAAAGAAGATAGCAAATGGTGGAATTAGAGCATTGCTAATTGTTATGTCACTATACAATTGGTGATATGAATAGTTCTGATGTAAGACAATTAACCACTTGCTCTAAAAGCTCGAACTGATAGAGCACAACAAATTAATCTTTTTATCTCATAGCCCAAGCCCCACATTCATGGGTTAGGTCCTCGACCAAACCCTCCTCATGGGCCCCAAATCACATGAGTTCCGCCTCACACAAGCGACCTGCCTTACACGGGTCGCCTACTCGAGTTCCGCCTCACACAGGCCGCCTACCCCAAGTGTGCCCTCACATCCCACAGGCCACCCCACTCGAGCCCAGTGTGAAAATGTCTCTGCATTAATCACCCCCGGTGAAGAATCTCGAACACGAGACCTCCCGCTTTGATATCAATTTGATGCAGGACAATTAACCACTTGCTCTAAAAGCTCGAACTGATAGAGCATGGCGAATTAATCTCTTTATCTCATAGTCCAAGCCCCACATCCATGGGTTAGGTCTTCAGCCGAAACCTCCTCATGGGCCCCAAATCACATGGGTTCCGCCTCACATGAGCCACTCGCCCCACATAGGCCGCCTACCCTGAGTGTGCCCCTGCATCCCACAGGCTACCCCACTCGAGCTGGTGTGAAAATGCCCATGCATTAAGTTCTAGCATGTAATAGAATACCTATTTATCTATAATAAAAGAAAGAAGAATAATGTGAGCCTCGACTAGGGGCTATTCATAATATTCTCAGGTTTCAAGTTTGTACAATTGTGGCCCCTGGTTCCACATTCCAGGCAGTTGCTCTAATGGGCATCACTGTGTATGAACTATGCAGTAACAATTTCCCTTATTAAGAACCTAACCATAAGCCATCTGATCTTTGGCCTTTTTTCCCTTGAATATGGGCCATTGCTGTATTTCTTATCCAAACTGCATACTTGCAAGCCACCAACAAACAACTCAGCTTGTCCTATCAAGGAGATTTCTTGGGAATATGGTCCATCCGCCATGGGGCCCATCATATCAAGGGCCCAGATCACTGAACAATTAATCCAGCTTGCACAAACTAAAATATCATGGACATAATGTACGTCCATGGATCAAGGATCATATAATTCATCATACAAAAAGGGAGAGAGTGAGAGAGAACCCTTCGAAAAACAAAAGAACAAACTAACAAGTTAACAACTGCCTACCTCATCAAAGACCAAGAGTGCTCCCGCATCATCACAAGAACTGCGCAGGGCCTGCAAGAATTCCTTTGTAGCACTGTATATTCCACCTTCACCCTGGATAGGTTCCACAAAAACCGCAGCTGTTTTTCCAGGTCGGATCGCTTCTTTCGCCGCATTTATATTCCCATACTCTATGAAAGTGACACCAGGCATGACCGGTTCAAAAGGGGTCCTGTAATGCTCTTTGCTTGTCAGGGCAAGAGCTCCCATTGTCCTCCCATGGAAGCAATTGGTAAAAGAAATAAATTCTGTTGCCGGCTGTTTTTCATCAGGCTTTGAGAACCTTTGGAACTTCCTTGCAAATTTAATAGCAGCTTCATTTGCCTCTGTTCCAGAGTTGGAGAAAAAGACACGGTCGGCAAAGGAACACTCCACGAGACGTTGTCCAAGAACCACCTTCAGCATAACAGTAGATGCTTTTAAAATCCCAGGAAAAAAAAAAAAACAACAACAAATTAATTTCTATGGACCATCGAGAAAATGAGTATGATCCTTGACCTCAGGACGTGCAATGGGTTTTCAGTTTGAAGTTTGAACAAGTAGAGACCATTGGTTCAACCATCCAAACCGCTGGTCTGATGCCAACTCATCATGGATGGACCATGCCCCAAAAATGTATCAAGTTGGAAGACCCTAACTGCCAATTTTTGGCCTTCTCCAGAAGTAGACATTTTCTGTTTCACTTCTCAACCATCTATTTATAGGCCACAAATTGAAAGGATAGGATTTTCCTATTGTCATAGTCCATCCACTGTGTGATCCAACAGACCAATGGTCTAGATCACGAAACCATGGACCTCCACAGGCACAAACTGAAAAACCAAGGATACTATGCATATCTTCATTTTTATTCCTCAAGAAAGAAAGAAATCATTTTTCTTAGGCTATTAAGTCACTGAAGAGCAATCTTACATTAATAATATGATTCTCATGGCACCAAACTTATCATGCACACTTTTCCTAGTACCTGTAAAGAAAACAATTATGTATAGGACAGAATGTGGAATAGGACTTTGGAAGACAACAACATCACCACCAGCGTTCGAATTATCTCCAATATTATCTTTATCTCCAGCTCAGCGATACCGATAACAATGGTAGTGATACCGATAACACTTGTAGTACCAGAAATTCCAGGTATTAGCAATGTATCGCTAAGTATCGCCAACATATCAATATTGCTAATATAATCGCTAATATTTTCAACTATGTAAATTCTAAGTGTCGCTTGTATTGCCAATGCATCAATATCGCCAATGCATTGCCAATATTTTTGATGATGTAAAATCTAGGTAATGCTTGTATTATAAGTGGATCGACGATATTTCAATGATATCGTCAACGTATTGATATCATCAAATTTTAGTTTATTAGAAAAAAATTTATTTCAATTTTTTTTCATGGGCACATGGTTGTATGTAGTGTTCAATTCGTCATTGATAATATTGATAATATCTCAATCTTATCGATATCGCAACATGCGTAACATTGAGACCACAATATTTCTTTTCCTTTCCAATTGTTGATAATTTCATGGTGAAATATCATGTGTTGTTGATATTTTGCAATATCGATGGATGTTTGGATGGAAGGTTGGATGGGATGGTTGGACTGATTTCTTACAACAACACATGTTTTTAAGGCCCCATTTAATGGAAGCTTGTTATGTATCAAGACAGCAAGTGGGCACTAACTGAAGCAGCCTCCCTCTCACAGTCATCTGTCATTAACTCTCATTAAGCTTTTCTGCTGGCCACAGCAGAGAATCAGGAAAATGAATGAAACTGTGTATCACTAAAGACCGCCAGTGTGCACCAACTGAAGCTGCCTCCCTCTCACGGTCATCTCTCAATGTGAGTTTCATCTTTGGAAGTTGGTGATGAGTGTGTAACTTCTTAGGCACTTCCCTTCAAAAAATTAGAACTTGAAACTAGGTTTATATTATTGCTCTGATCTCTCGATTGACTGATACACCCTATGAATGGTGGGGGTCAGTATATGGTTTCTCATGCACTTCCCTTCAGCCACAAAGAAGTTTAATCAGTCCTTAAACTACAAACCTGAATGGAGTTACTAACAGAAAATGATAGTTTCTAGATGTCACCCTCTACCATTAGAAATCATCGACTATTATCACTGTTGCCTTTCTCAGCAATTTGAGTTCGGCTTTTTAGATGGTTGATAGGCAAAAGTTCTGAGATAGGCTGGCAACTAGACATCAACCTTTCTCTTTTATCCGGGAGGCTGTGGGACTGTCCATGGAAGAGGCTCACTGTTATAATAGAATATAATTTAAATAATAATAATAATAAATAAAATAAAATAATAAAATTAAATTAAATTAAATTAAATTAAAAAAAAAAAAAAAACTATAACCAGAGTGAGACAATGCACTATGGAACTAGAAATACCAAATTAACAAATCAAATTATTCAAAAGTGAACTAACCAAAAGCCTAATCTAACTTGCTAGGTCATTGCCACTAGTAGTGAATCATGAACCATGAACCAAGCCTGTACCCAGAATACAAACAGACAAGCAAACTACAGTCCATGAAAAAAATCATTTCCCCAGAAGACAAGTGCAATTCAAACATGCAAGATATGCATCATTCTTTACAAAATATATGCACCATTCTTTGACAGCCAACAACAACAAGTACATATACAAAAGATATGCACTATTCTTTGACATATTATGAAGGAACCATTTCCTTTAAGACCGTGAATCTGTCTTACGATGCATGCACACAAATATCAAAATGAAGCAAAGGAAAAAAAAAAAAGCTTTGTTAGGATATTTAACAGCAACAAGTGGGCTGTTGTTTTAAATGAACCTAAAGAAAAAAAAAAAAATGGTGGTTCTTCTATTTGAAATGCATATTATAATACAACCATCAATATAGTGCTTGTTAACAAGCATCACTGATCTATTCTTAATGGATCTCCACAGACTTTTAGTCTCTCTTATCCACTTTTTGATTGATTCTATGCAAACACTGAATCATTTTGGGATATGTACATTGCTTTGTTTTTATTATCTCCTTGATTCCAAATGTGGCAAGTGAAAAAACAAAAAACAAAAAAAAATGCTTCAACTCCTTGATACCCAAATACCTCAAATCCCTTGGATATCCATGTCCGGTGATTTTAGGATTTGTACATCTCTTTGTTTTATTAGGGAAATTTACAAAAACTACCTACTTAATATAGAATTTACATTTTGGTACCTTTTTATTTTGCAAAAGGTTTACAATAACTACCTCATTAATCCAAATAATTATCATTAGAGTACCTTCTGTTAGATTTCTTAATGGCATGTTGGGTTAGCCTTGTTGAGCAAAGGGATCGGCGGCTCGGGTGGGCCTCACCATGATGTTTATGTGAATCCACCTCGACCACTAGGTGCATCACCCCTTATCAAGGCCTAAAACTCAGCTCCATCCATGATTCAAGTGGACCACACGATTGGAAACAATGTGTAGACACTCACCCTTTAAATTGTTTCCCTTGGTGTGGCCCAACTAAATCACAAATGGGTCTGATTTTTGGACCTCAGAACTAAATTTTGGTGTGGCATCTAATGTTTGGAGTGGATTTCATATAATCAGCACGGTGGGCTGTATAAAAATCAAGTGCAGATGTCTCTCTCCCATTTGTTTCCTTTGGTGTGGCCCACCTGAATCATAGCTCAGCTTGTTTTTTTTGCCCTGAGCCTAACGTGGGATTACACACCTAATGGTCAGAGTAGATCTCACATACACATCACGATGGGCCCCTTCAAGAAATAGGAAGAAGAAGGAGATTGTGGTTTCGTCGAGTTTTTGCTGAGTTGACTCGGTTGAGTTCACCGAGTCTAGGGCTGAGAGACTAACTTGAGTGCAGCAAAAACATTGCAGTGCCACAATTGTTGGTTCAAAAGTTCAGGTTCTTAGCCGGATTCAAGTCGTGTTGCACCCGGGTCTCATCGAGTAGAGATGAATGGAGTCAATGAGTAGGTGAGTTGATCTCTCTTCTTTTTTTAAACTCGAAATGCATTTTATTAGTGTTTAATTAAAGTAGATTTAGAGTATTAATTACTTGATTTAATCAAATGTAGGATTTTCCAAAATTTTCTCAATTAAATCCACCTTGTCGAGTACAATTAGGACCGAGTTCATGAACAAATCGAGCTGTTTTAGTTGGTTGAGGTAAATCAACCTCTAGACCTTTGGCACTCTATTTCGAATTGAATTAGGATAATTAACTTAAAGTTTAGTCAAATTGAGGGTAGTGATTGATTTTTTCCCAATTCTCTTCCTTAGGACTGATGTAGAGAGGGTCGCGAACAATTACATGGCCAAGATGGATCAGAAAAGGCCCAGTCGACGACAGAAGTGATCCGGACCGTCGGACCTTAGATCAGGTGTATCTTGCAATCCGAAATGAGTTATCAGACGTAAAATATATGATTTTGGGGTAAAATGAGCTACTTTAACCAACCAACCCCGCTACGTTGGGTTGCGCAAGCCGGATTTACGAAATACCGCCAAATCGACTGTCGTTTCCCTATTTTAATTCTATTTTTATTATAAATAGTAAGTTTTAGTTTGATTATGACTCTTCATCCGTTGGGCTTTAGGAGTTGAGCCCAATGTGAAAAGAGCTTAGAAAAATTAGGAGAACAGCTTGGTAAAGCCAAATAGGAGACTTACTATTTTTGGTCGAAAACCTTGTGCACTAGTAGACATCACGACCATCTGTAAATAGTAAGTTTACTATTTGTAGTAAGTCGCGAATTCTAGGAGTTTTAGTCGTAGTTTGATTCTTATTTCTCTCCCATTGCTTGGTATCCCTATTTAAAGGGTTGTCAACTCGTTTTTTCTTCATTCATCAATCAATTTCGAATTTATTAGAATTTATTTCTATCTTCTTGCTTTCTTTCCTCGTGGATTCGAGAAGTCTCTGTGAGGAGTCCAGAGAAGTTCCGTGGATTCGGAATAGTTATCCTCTTGAGGAAGACAGTGCTCGACCTCACGTCCTCCCCTGTGTCAGTTTGGTATCAGAGCGAGGTTTTTCCTCGGATCAATGGCTTCTAACGACGGGTCGGGCAATAATCCCATGGACGGTGCTCCATGGAATCAGCTTTTAACGGCCTTCGAAGCAGCGCAGCGAGAGAATCGGCAAGCCATGCAAGGGCTATGCAGGCTTCCATCGATCACATGGCAGATCGCTTGGCGGATCGCATAGCGGAAGCCCTAGGGTAGCTCCGTGTTCCTGATGGTAATCCTTCACCACCAATTGTTGAGACTCGTAATCGCCCTGATCGCAGGATAGTACCGACAGTGCATCCAAGGGTCATTCCTGAGGAAGGGGAATCTAGCGAGGAGGAGATTGACGACATAATCTTCCAACACCCCAAACAAGGCGGCGATCGAGTAGATCGAACAGATCGGGAATTTAAGATGCGGGTTGATATTCCTAGCTTCAATGGTCAACTACACATTGAGGATTTCCTTAATTGGCTTTCTGAAGTTGAGCGATTCTTCGACTATATGGACATCCCTGAAGCAAAAAAGGTCAAGCTAGTGGCCTACAAGTTGAAGGGCGGAGCTTCAGTCTGGTGGGAACAACTGCAACTCGCACGAAGCAGGCAGACGAAAGTACCAATCCACACATGGCAGCTAATGAAGCAACTACTACGTGCCTGATTCCTCCCCAGCGACTACGATCAGGTATTATTCCAACAACACCAAAATTGTCGACAGGGTAGTCGGTCAGTGAGAGAATACGCAGAAGAATTTTACCGTCTGGCGGCGCGTAACGATTTGGTCAAGACTGAATCGTAGCAAGTCGCCCGATTCAACGGTGGATTGCGTATGGCGATCCAGGATCGGGTCCAGATGTAGTTCGTCTGGACAATGAATGATGCAATCAAGTTGGCTACCAAGGCGAAAGCACAACTTGAACATCCTAACACACGAACTTATCCTACCGCAAGAGTCGCTGCGGCAGGTCCGCCCCAGGGAGCTCCACAGCCCAAGGGGAAGGAGCCCGTAGGAGCACGCACTCAACCTCCTACACCCGTGAACCGGGATCAAGGAAGCGGGCAAACTAGGCCTCAAAGGGGCGTATCGACTGCCACTGGCCCAAGTAGGATCCCGAACCCCTATGCTCGGCCAAGGGGAGACCATTGCTTTCGTTGTGGCCAGTCGGGTCACCTGTCAAATACTTGTCCCCAGCGACAAGTGGCGAACCTCACCATCAATGATGGTAGTGCTGAAAATACCGACGAGGATCCAGGTATTAAGGAACCAGAGCACGCCACAGAAGACGAGGCGGATGAGTCAGGTTGGGTTCAGCAGGATCATGGTGAATCACTCGTCGTGAGGTGACTATTGTACGCGCCAAGGAAAGAAGTACACCCACAACGGCATAACATCTTCCGAACTAGGTGTACGGTGAATCGAAAAGTTTGTGATGTGATCATCGACAACGGGAGCAGCGAGAATATCGTCTCCAGGGTAATGGTAGAAAAATTACAATTGAAAACGGAGCGTCATCCCTCTCCATATACAATCGGTTGGATCAAGAAGGTCAACGAAACAAAGGTAACTGAACGGTGCACCATATCATTTTCAATTGGCAAACATTATAAGGATGAAGTAGTATGCGATATGGTTGACATTAGGGCTGAAAGTTGGGCGGGTTCAACCCGACCGACCCGTGACCGACGCGACATTGGGTTGGGCTCGGGCGCAGGATATATCGGGTTGGATCTCAAGCTTGGGCTACACAAACACCAACCCGATAAAACTTGGGTTGGGCTCGGGTTGAGGTCTCGGGTTGCTCGACCTAACTCGAACCCGATCAATATATAAGCTACTTATAAATTATAATTGAGTGTGGATCGTTTATGTCGAAAGCAAACTAGTGATGTCGGGTCTCATTTGTCCATGTCATATCCAAGGACTCAAGGTAACAAGATATGCCGGATTTTCTCTCTCCCAAATAGATTGCATGCTATGCTACATTACTTTTAAAGGAGTAGTTGTCCTGTATTTTAGCTTGTTTTTTTAAAGAAAAAAAAAATGAAGTTCTTTATGACGAATAATCACATATATAATTAATAAAATCATAGATACAAAAAATAAGTCTTATATTGAAATATAATAAACTACTGTAATAACGAAAATATTAGCACGTATACCCGATCAACCCGACCGAGCCCGCTTGGGTTGGGCTTGGGTTGAGAATTCCCAACCCGAGGTTGGGTTGGATTGGGTTAGGGTTGAGCTATAGGAACCTTGGGTTGGGTTGGGTTAAAGTTGAGCACCAACCCGACCCAACCCGCCCGACTTTCAGCCCTAGTTGACATGGAAGCATGTCACATACTACTCGGTCAACCCTGACAATCTAACCATGACGCCACTCATAAAGGGCGAGATAACATATATATCTTCGTCAAGGACGGCCGGAAGACCATATTGGCCCCTATGGATCCAGAGGGACCACCTGAAACTTGTAAAGTGGAGGGTCGTTTTCTCTTAATCATAACGGGACTTTGTGGAGGAATCCAAAGAAACAGAACAGGCCTATGCACTAATCGTGAAAGGGAAAGAACTCGATCCCACCAACATCCCTGATAAACTAAAACCCTTACTGCACGAGTTTAAGGAAATTTGGCCTGACGACCTTCCCGATGGATTACCTCTCATGCGAGATATCCAACACCATATCGACCTTGTCCCTGGTTCCAGCTTACCAAATTGTCCTCATTATCAGATGAGTCCGAAAGAGTGCGAAATTCTGCAAGGGCAAGTGGAGAAACTGATCCGTAAGAGTCTCATCCGAGAAAGCATGAGCCCATGCGTCGTACCTGCTCTATTAACTCCAAAGAAAGATGGGAGTTGGTGTATGTGTGTCGATAGCCAGGCCATCAACAAAATCACCATAAAATACAGATTTCCATACCACGGCTAGACGATACGTTGGACATGCTTGAAGGCGCGAAATTATTCTCTAAGTTGGATATGAGGAGCGGCTACTATCAGATTCGAATACGGCAAGGTCATGAGTGGAAGACGACCTTTAAGACCAAGGAAGGGTTGTACGAATGGATGGTCATGTCCTTCGATCTTTCGAAAGCGCCTAGCACATTCATGAGATTGATAAACCAAGTTCTAAAACTTTTCATTGGGCGGTTCGTTATAGTCTATTTCGATGATATTTTGATATACGGTCAAGACGAAACCACCCATATGGAACACCTAAAGAAAGTCTTTCAAGTGCTTACTGAAAATAAATTGTATCTCAATTTTAAAAAGTGCAACTTCATGACTGATAGCCTGTTGTTTCTGAGTTTTGTCGTAACATCCACGGGCATTCGGGTGGATGGGGAGAAGGTGAAGGCAATCAGAGAATGGCCGGTTCCCACAAATATTCACGAAGTGCGAAGCTTTCATGGACTAGCGACATTCTATCGTCGGTTCGTGAAAAATTTCAGTACCATTGTATCACCAATCATAGATTGCATGAAGAAAGGGCAGTTTCAGTAGACTGACGAAGCCGATAGGAGCTTTGCCGAAATTAAGCGCAGGTTATCCACGACCCCGGTTCTTATACTTCCCAACTTCGACAAACTGTTTGAAGTCAAATGTGATGCCTCATATGTCGGATTGGGGGAATTTTGTCTCAAGAAGGTAGGTCGGTAGCCTTTTACAGTGAAAAACTTAGCAATGCACGCAAGAAGTAGTCTACCTATGAGATTGAGTAGTACGCATGGTCCAAGCACTGCGACACTGGCGACATTATTTGATTCAAAGGGAATTCATACTTTACACAGACCATCAAGCTCTCGAATTCATTAATAGTCAAACTAACATTAACCGTGTGCATGTTAGATGGATCTCATTTTTGTAGGAATTCACGTTCATGTTAAAACATAAGTCTGGGCAACAGAACAAAGTAGCCGATGCACTAAGTCGCCGTGCAACTTTGTTAGTTACTATGAGCAATGAGGTTGTCGGGTTCGAGCGCCTCAAGGACATATATGCCGACGACGACGACTTCAAAGACGCATGAGTTAGATGCCAAGAAGGTCACCCCGGCGACTTACATATGCAAGACGGGTTCCTTTTCAAGGGGAATCGACTGTGCATCCCCAAAAGTTCGTTAAGGAAACAGATAATCCAAGAGCTACATGGAGGTGGCCTTAGCAGATACCTTGGGCGAGACAAGACGCGAGCTCTTGTGGAAGAACGGTATTACTGGCCGCAATTGGTACGTGA
Source organism: Magnolia officinalis (assembly GCA_021015155.1). Taxonomy (NCBI): domain Eukaryota; kingdom Viridiplantae; phylum Streptophyta; class Magnoliopsida; order Magnoliales; family Magnoliaceae; genus Magnolia; species Magnolia officinalis. The sequence continues at coordinate 35,932,607 of JAJHSJ010000014.1, forward strand.
TGTAGGAAAGACAGTCCGACGTTGTTATATTTGTCAGACCTCCAAAAGGCAATCTCAGAATACGGGCCTTTACACATCGTTATCCGTGCCTGACGGCCCTTGGGAGGATTTATTTATGGACTTCGTGCTTGGTCTCCTACGAACGCAACACGGCATGGATTCAGTGTTTGCGGTAGTAGATCGTTTCTCCAAGATGACACTTTATTCCATGCAAGAAGACTCTCGAGGTAACACACGTGGCGAATCTATTTCTTAGAGAAGTTGTGCGGCTACACGGGGTTCCCAAGACTATTACTTTTGACTGTGACACAAAGTTCATTAGCCACTTTTGGCGAACTCTGTAGACTTGATTTGATATATGACTTTAGTTCAGCAGCGCCTACCACCCACAGACTGACGGGCAGACCAAGGTTGTGAATCGCACGTTGGGAAACCTCCTTTGATGTATTTCAGGAGAAAAACTGAAGCAACGAGATTTGGTCTTGTCTTAAGCGGAGTTTCCATTCAACAACATGGTGAACCGCTCAACAAGGAAATCTCCGTTCCAAGTTATTTACGGACGAGTACCTCGCCACACACTCGACTTGATCCATCTGTCCAAGCTCCCAAGCATGAGCATTGCAATAGAACATAAGGCAGACAGGATCATGGGCATTCATGTGGAGGTACAAATCAAGCTACATGCCTCGAACGAAAAGTGCAAAGAGCAAGAGAACAAGCATCGGCGACAAAAAGTGTTCGAGGTGGGCGACCAAGTAATGGTCCATCTGCACAGAAAGATTTTCGATCGAAATGTACAACAAGCTGAAAAATAAGAAGATTGGACCGGTACCAATCATCCGAAAGATTAATGACAACGCTTACGTTGTTGATCTTCCAGATGACATGACGATCTCACGGACTTTCAACATCGCGGACCTGACCGAGTATCATGAACCAGAGCAAGATGAGAACTCGAGGACGAGTTCTTTTGAAGTGGAGGAGACTGATGTAGAGAGAGTCGCGGACAGTTACATGGCCAAGATGGATCAGAAAAGGCCCGGTCGACGACAGAAGTGATCCGAACCGTCGGACCTTAGATCAGACGTATCTTGCAATCCGAAATGAGTTATCAGACGTAAATATATGATTTTGGGGTAGAACGAGCTACTTTAACCAACCAACCCCGCTACGCCGAGTTGCGCAAGCTGGATTTGCGAAATACCGCCAGATCAATGGTCGTTTCCCCATTTTAATTCCATTTTTACTATAAATAGTAAGTTTTAGTTTGATTATAACTCTTCATCCATTGGGCTTTAGGAGTTGCGCCCAACGCGAAAAGAGCTTAGAAAAATTAGGAGAACAGCTTGGTGAAGCCAAATAGGAGACTTACTATTTTTGGCCGAAAACCCTACGCACTAGTAGACATCACGACCGTCTATAAATAGTAAGTTTACTATTTATAGTAAGTCGCAAATTCTAGGAGTTTTAGTCGTAGTTTGATTCTGATTTCTCTCCCATTGCTTGGTATCCCTATTTAAAGGGTCGTGAACTCGTTTTTTTCATTCATCAATCAATTTCGAATTTATTAGAATTTCTTTCTATTTTCTTGCTTTTTTTCCTCGTGGATTCGAGAAGTCTCTGTAAGGAGTCCAGAGAAGTTCCGTGGATTTGGAAAAGTTATCCTCTTGAGGAAGACAGTGCTCAACCTCACGTCCTCCCCTGCGTCAAGGACCCACCTCAATTGAGCCACATCCTAATTGGGGTATTTGATATATAGGCGGTCCGATTGAAGGTGAGGATCACTCTTCAAGCTTTCCAACATTATGATAGTTAGTTTAGTTCATTTCTTTCTACTACTCATTTAATATAGTATTCAGTGGAATATTAGAATGAATGATAATTGTTAGTTTCTATTTGAGTAATTCTTCATATATGATTGATGATTGGATTTAAATTCAAGTATTTGAACATGTTATGGATCTCAAATATCTATATTCTTATTTAAGACGAGCACTTTACATGTGTATTTGTTATCGATATTGTACGTGCCTTGTTTTGCCACTTGGTATTAGTAGATGATATTTTTGGAGGTCCTCAGACTATGGCCATTTTGTGAATTGGATTAGATGGAATTTTAATGTAGATTTACCATCTCATGGATCATTGTGCCTATGTGGATTTTGGGTTGACCCCTTTTTGTCGTATCCTTGAATAGACATTTTACCCAATGTGGCTTTTAATGGACTACTTTTGTACAAACTTGTGATGGTAAGTTCTACCTATTGTATCATAATAAGCCACTAGTTGTAGAGGTCTCGTGAGCCGAGCATGGTGGTATGGGACATTGTGCTCGAGCTATCGGCCTATGCCGGGTGATGAGCCCCTCATAATGACTTTTAAGCTTCCTTAAAATGGTTGTTTGTAATTGGAATAATAACGGTTCGACTGGTCATGCATTCATAGCATACAAGCGATATTTGGTGGCTAATCTGGATGCTGCGATAGCACGTGCTCTTTCTTGAGGTATTTTCGTTGGCTCCCAAACCACTGTCGATCGACCCAATTTGTGTGAAATGGTCACTTGAGCCCATACTTGTTTTACTTTCACTGGTGACTAGACACTTTGAGGTTTCATGTGGGTTTTGCTCCACTCGTGGGTTTTTGCCCAAAGCCAGCTGGATGAGCATCCCCAGGCTGATGTGCATGTGCATACAGCACGCATTTAAATAAGATTGTATTATGGATTGTTTTGTATGATTCTTAGTTTAAAACTATCATTAAAGGATTGTAATCTCATTTATTATGATAATTATGAATAGTTTAGTGTAGACCTATCTTGGCAAACTATGTTTAACTATTGTGATAGTTTGGTAAATCTTGAGGGGTATACCTCACTGGGATAGCCATTAACGCTATCAAACCATATTTAGTTGTTGTAAGAGACGTAGATGATGTGCGGGTTGGTGCACATGTGGAGCTGGATGACCTTACGGCTCTAGATTTTAGATTTCATTTATGTTGATTTTACTGCTTTCCTATATTTGTAAATCTTCGGATATTGGTTTGCATAAGCCCTATGGGCAGCCACTTGTATATCTTGTGCAATTGGAATGTATATTTGGACTTTTCCTTTATGCTTGATTTGTCTTTCTTCTATTGCAGTGTTCACTTACAAATAAAAACTAAAAAATTATATGGCAAAATGTGGGCTATCTTTAAAGGTTAATACTCGAGATTTTGGAAAATGAGTACTAAATTCAGGTTACGAAATCCGAGGTGTTATAGTTCGGCTCTATATGTCTCATTTATTCTTAAAAACATGTACCATCGTACCTTTCCTCGACGCGTCTGACATTTCCTTCGATCTTCTAATCTTATTGAACAACTTTGTCAACCAAAATTAATCTTTCCCATGCACTTCCAGACCTTTAATGGTGTACCATCTGGTTTGGGGTTTTTCTTTCTCAAAGCTTCTTTCACTTCATATATTAATAATATGAAACTATTATGGCCTCCAGCCTTGTTTAAGTTAATGATTCCTTCTATCCCTGGGCTCTCAAAGTGTTGGCCGTTTAATAAGTTCTAGAAATAGCTTCTCCACCTCTCATCGATCTCATCATCCTTAACCAATACCTCTAGTCACCACTCTTAATGCATCTAACGTGATGGAAGTTCATACCCTTCCTCTCTATCATTTTTGCAAGTTTGAATACATCTTTCTCACCTTCTCTTATCTCCAATCGATTATAAAGAACATCATAAGCCTTAAATTTAGCCTCACTATCTACCTTCCTAGCATTCTTTTTAGCATTTCTATATTATTCTAAAATTCATCATTTCTAGTCTCTCAACAGGCTCTGAAACATGAACGTTTCTCAGTAAAAACCTTTTGTACAACCTTCATTCCACTATTAAGTTTCCTTATATGAATGGCTCTTCCGTCTAGATATTCCTAACACATCTTTCACTACTTTCCTAATGCACTCACCCATCACATTCGGCATAACATTAACTTCTTCCTGAACATTTCACTTTCCTTCCTCCATAAATTTATTACTGAATAACATTATTTTCTCTACTTTTAAATTCCACCACCTTGTTTTGGGAAATGTATTAATTTTTGTCATTCTTCGATCTCTTAACAGGATTATGAATATGGAATAGAAATTTTGCAGAGAAGGATTTTCTCTATTGTAGCAGATGGTTAAGCACGATAGCAGATTATTATGGGGGAAATTTATCTATCTTGTGTGCATGTTCCTCTGGATGACATTTTGCTCTAAATCTGGTATGTATTTTTCAATTCCCTGCAACTAGTTTCATCAGATCCTACCTATCATTAATGTAACTACAAAACCCTAGCTACCAAAAACCACAACCTGAAAGATCAGAACTTGAAAAACTCCGTACCTGCGGGATCGAATAATATACATTGCTGACATGGGTCAGAGTGTTCGCCTGCTCAACGACTGCCTTCACCCAGTCTGGATCGGCATGGCCCAGTGAATTCACCGCAATCCCAGCCGTCATATCCAAATACTCCCGCCCCTCTACATCATACAATTTACACCCCTTGCCACTCTCGAAAACCACAGGAGCTCTAGCATAAGTCCTCACAAACACCCTCCCTTCCGTCTCCATCACCTCTTTACTCCTCCCCCCAATAGGAGCCTGAGGCGTCAATTTCTTCGACTCTGCTTCTGAAACAAGACATGCCAAGATCCGATCTCGACCCTGGGATCGTCCTACGGCAGATCGCTGATTGTCTAGCTTGAACGAGCGAGAGAGATCTAGGGCAGGGGAAATGGGGTTCCCGAGAAAAATTCGGAGAGAAGTCATTTGCGGAGGGAAATCAAAGCTCGTTTTCTGATGGGATTTGAGAAGGGTAGGGTGAGGTTTTTGTAGGGAGGAGGCGTTTGGAAGAATCGAATAATAGAATGAGATTCTTCGAAATTATTGCAGGAAATGGCAATAATTATTAAGAGATTTGATGCTGTCTAGATTTTAGATGAAAAGAAAAGGTTGGAGAGAGCAAAACAAGAGGCCTTCGTTCAAAAACGGCGACGATTTCCGCCCGCCTAACTTGTCATTTTTCTTTTTACTTCTCTCGTTTTTTTCTTTTTTTGTTTTCAATTTTGGACGGACGACGTAAATCGCCGTATGATTCGGACGAGGAATAGCTGCCGAAAGGTTGAGTAACGAGACTGGCTGCTGAAGTGACGTCATGACGTATGTTTTGAATCCGCACCGTCCGTACCTTTGGAGAGAGGGCTGTTTGGGAGCGTGGATTTGAAACCCTAGATTGGCAATCCTCACGGTGTGTTTGGTACCCTCGAGTGTGAATCAACTTTAATTCAAACATACCTATACATGGCATATTTGCAGGGTTTGAATTTAATTACTAAATCAACTTTAATATTCCCAATTAGTGAGATATATAATTTTTAACATTATGGTTGTGATCAGCCCGCTAAAATATCTGTTTTACCTAAAAATGATGAAATTCCAAATCTTAGATGACCGCAAGCATAAGATCATGTCTGAGTGACTAACCAACGATTTTTAATCGTTGATTAATATGGACAATGTTTGGACGGTATTGGATAATATTTGGATGGTGCTGATCTACATGAACAATGTTTGGACGGTGTTGATCATCATTAATAGGCCATGTGCCCAGTAGAATGATAGTGTACAGTGACATACATTTATACCTGCAACTATTGAAATGATTTCGGGTGTAATCCAAGCTCTCACCGTAGATTACAAACCCCCTCAAAGAGAGGATTGGAAACTCTCTAGATTGGCAATCCCCAGTTACTTTATGCTGCCAAACAATCAAGGGGATTTGAAACCCCCTCTAATCCCCTCCAATCCCCTCCAATCCAAGGTGTCAAACAACCCCCAAGGCATGAACCAAAGAATGAGTTAGATCCAAAGCTTGAGCGGCACCCACTATCAAAAAAACAGTTGAGAAGTAACGCCTACCGTTAAAAACTTCTAAGGGTAACAAAAGTTTTTGATAAGCTTAAATTTATACATTGCTTTCTTTCATCTAATAAAGAGGTTAAATCACAGGTAAACATCATATTATACTTTACGAAGGTTTCAACCGTGAGCATCTTCTGCTCACTTTTTTCCAGGGCCTGGCCCACTCGAGATCTGACTCATTCTTTATCTCATTCGCTATAATGACCTCCCCGAGTGAATGGACAGTGTGATACCACACATACATCATGGTTCTCCCACGGAACTTCCAGCGTCACTTCAATAGCGAGTCTCGAAATAAAACCCGTCAGCAGTAATCCGCGTACATCTGGTGCCCTACCGTGGATAAGGTGTGTGCGACGCGATTGGGTACTAAGTAAACTCTGTGGGGTCCACTGTCAGGTATGTTTCTTATCCACGCTGTCCATCTGTTTTTCCAGTTCATTTTAGGGCATGATAACAAAATCTAAATATAAACAAAGTTCAAGTGGACCACACAAGAGGAAACAGTGGAATACTAACGTCCACTGTTAAAATCTTTGTAAGGCTCACAAGGATGTTTATTTGTCATCCAACCTTTTTAATAAGGTCACACGGGTATTGATGAAGGGAAAAAACTAAATATTTGCTTGATCCCTATGGTATGGTTCACTTAAGCTTTGGATATACTAGAACTTTAGGTTCACGTGCTAAAATGATATCGCAAAATGGATGGATGGCATGGATAAGATGCATACATCACGGTGGGCTACACAGAGTTTACTCAGTGCGCTTATGCAATCCGCCTCCTGTGTGTCCTCTGGGGAGATGGATTGACGGCGGAAAACCAGATGGTCGGTGACTGATGATATTCCGGTTGCTGATCATGACATGGACCGGAATACTCTACGTCCCGTGTAACCCGCAATGGAGAGCAGAATGTTGTAAATGTAAAATCCACACCGTCCATCAGGTTCTATCATTGATTTTAAGCCCAAGGTCCAAAAATAGCTTAATTCAAAAGTCATTATGCAACAGAGACAGGAAATCAACCGTAGTTTTGTCTGTCGAGCCACCCTGGCATGTATCTTTGACCAAGCCGTTAATCAGGGAAACGGTCTGGCTACTCCCCTGCCACTGGCCAATGGCTGGTGGTCGGTGCTCTGTAGGCCCCACCATGATGTATGTGTATGTGTTTAATCCATGTTTTCTATCTATTTTTATTTTTCTAGATAATTTCATGGGTTGACCTCAAAATGAGGTATATCATAATATCACGAGGACCACATTACACGAATCAGTGTTGATTGAACGTGGACCATTAAAAACATTTTGATGGCCATAAAAGTTTTGGATCAAGCTGATCTTTTTTTTTTCCGTCATCTAGGTCTGTATGATGTAATCAACGGCATGGATGTCAAGTAAACAGTACAGTGGGCCTTAGGAGGATTTTAATGGTGGATATCCAATCATTATTGTTTTCCTGTGGTGTGGTCCACTGAGATTTAAATCCCTCTCATTTTTAGTATCAAGCCCTAAATGATCTGTAAAAAAAGATGAACGGCACGGATAAACCACATACTTTATAGTGGGGCCCGCAGAGCACCAACCATCAGCCACCGGGCTAGTGGCATGGGAGTAGCCAATCCCTTTCCGTTAATCAGGTGCTACTTTACATGATGAGAAATTTACAACCGTGGACCCCACCTTTTATCCAGTGGTTTTTACAAAGCAATACAAACTTAACATAGGCACTTAGACCTCCTCGTACAGCCATCTAATTTGAGGACGAAAATAACCCTGCTTCCTCTGGCAGGCATGCAGAGACGAGCGCTGACGGACGGTCCAGCGATGGAAACTCGGGTGGGGCCCACTGTGATGTTTGTGAGAAATCCTCCCCGTCTAAGTTCATTCATAGGGTCACAAAGACCTGGATGAAGAGGAAAAACAAATTTCGTAATGATCCAAAACTTCTATAACCCCTAAAAGGGTTTCAATGGTAGACGTTCAATTACCCACTGCCATTTACAGTGTGGTCCACTTGATAGCTAGATCTGTCTTATTTTTCATCTCAAGCCTTAATATGAGTTCTCCAAATAGATGGATGATTTGTATATAACAAATACCTCATAATGGGACCCACAAAAATCGGTGGGGATTACAAGGGAAGAAAAAAAAAAAAGGAACCAGCGAGTTGGGGTCGACCGGGTTGGGACCCGGTTGGCCAGGTCAGAGCTGGGCCTATAGCTACGGATTATAACCGTAGCCATAACTGTAATGTTATACACTTTTTTATCTTTTCAATTTTATTTTATTTTATTTTTTTTAATTTTTACAAGGAGAACTTTTTCCCCCTTACATTTTTCTCTAATACAAAATTATGTAAATATGTATCTAAAGTATATAAAAATATTCTTCTATCTTTTAATTCATTTCTTTGTCTATTTATTTAACAAGCATATCTCCTAAACTAGAATGATTTGCTTAACTTACCACTTATGATTTTGGGGTAGGAGAAGCTAATTTAGCCAACTAACCTAGTTATTTTCCAAGATTCTATCAGGTCGATGGTCGAAAATCTATTTCATTCAGTTCGTGGTCAATTTCAATCACTTCGCGGTCGGGTTGGTTCGGGTTGAAAGTCGAGTAGGTTGGTTCAGGTTGGTGCTCAACCCTAACCCAACCCAAGGTTCCTATACCTAAACCTTGACCCAACCTAACCCAATCTTGGGTTGGAAATTCTCAACCCAAGCCCAACCCAAGAGGGATCGACGGGTTGATTGGGTTGGTCGGGTGTATACGTGATAATATTTTCGTTATTACATTAGTTTATTTGTAACAGCCCGGATTTTTTCCAACCTGGAATTAGACGTCCTTAGGCGATGGGTCAATCCTACCACCGATTTAACTTCTCAAACACTCAATTAAAGCCTCAAATCCCTTTTCAAACCATTTTCTTTACAAATCCTACCCTTCACCACCTTATTCCTTAAATTTTTCTAAGTACTTTCACCCTAGACACTATCTTAAACTAGCTAAGTAGTATAACTTGGATCACTTTATATACAAACTACAAAGGACTAAGTACCACCTCAGACAGAAATCTTACAGGACTAAATCCTTTAGAAATTAGGCGAGATTTAGCTAGTGTTAAACTAGAGTGCCTGTGAAATTAGCACCAATCACTTTAAATACGATCTGCAAGACCCAAAACTTGTAGAATCATTGACGTTAGGTTATCATAGAATCTAGGATCAATCTCATTACCCGGCTGCTCTCGGGAGTATCTCGAAACTCCGTATCGGATCTGGACCGCACGTCGGAAGTCCGATTAACACGAAGTTAATGAACTAGGACCGCCTCGCTGGGCTTGACAACCATCTCGGAAATCAAATCCAGATAGTGTCCCAGCGCTATTCGCTTGAGCTCGGAGTGAAGAGTGTGAGAAATGTGAAATTAATTCAAAATAAAATATCTTAAATAGTAATCTGGCACCTCTCGCTTGCGGATCAGTTTTAAGCAACCAGACCGTCAAAATCAGACCAAATTACACCCTCGGATCAGGAGAAATTTCATACACCTTTACATGTACTCGGAATCTCCGATCGAGATCCGCTGACCATTGAACTGAAACTGGTCCGCCACGCGTGATCTGTAATTCCGATAGAAACAAAAACTTAACTCCACGTAGATCTGGTGTTGGTGAGCTTAAGTCCGACCTTTGGCTCAAGGAGGCCCGCCAGAAGTCCTCCGTTGAGCTGGAAAAGTCCCGCTTTGGTTATAACCTAAGTATACTTTGACCTGGAGTCTATTTCGGTGAGTTTTTAGGCTATATAAGGACCTTAAACCCTCTCTCATGGCAGCCATACGAATTTGAGAGAAACCCTAGAGAGAGAAGAGAGAAAAGAGAGAAAGTGTGGGAGCAGTGGGAGAATCTCCCTGCCACTCTTCCCTGCCGCTATACGAGTTCCACCACTTCATTCTAATCGCTTTCCCGGCGATTCCGGTGTCATTTCTAGGTAAGAAACCCTAACCCTAATCTGTTTTGGGGTTTAGATAGTTGTAGGTTATGAAATAGCTAACCTATTTCGTTCTATGGGTATCAAACTGCCGAATACGGAAGCTTAGCAAACCTCTCGACTTCGTTATCATTCCACGACAAAAGGTGCGGACTTTAGGTGTATAGGTTATGGTTTTCAATGCTTTCAATGTTAGATAATGATAGATTCATGATTTGCATGCAATTGCACATGTATAAAGTGTTGTCTATTTTCCGTTTCGATTAAAGATGAAAAATATGAAATTCTACATACTCTAGGTATTTGTAGAAAGTACCGTATACGTACAAATTTTGGAAATGTGTATGACATGATTATTTGTCGTATAAATATATTATATGTGGATAAATTACCTGTTTGGCGAAAGGATAGCCCTAATACATGTTTTGCTAACATACATCATGTATGTTGTGATAGTGTATTCTAAGTGTTTGTGAAAATGACTGAATGAGTATAGAATTCTCATTCGTGCTCGCCATGACTAATTGTCATGGGTATATGATTGTTGTATTGGCGATACCCCCTTTGACGAAAGGATTTGCCCTGAATCACGCCACTGCCAATATACACTATATATGCTAAAATGTGTAGCCCAAGTGGTTGTGAAAATGTTCAAATGAATATGGAACTTGGATTCCTACTTTCCATGACTATCCGTCGAGGGTGTATGCGTGTTATGATTGGGGCAACTCCCTAGTGAAAGGCTTTGGCCTAATGCCTATGTGATCAACATATGTCATGTATGTTGATGTATGTATTTAAAAGTGTTTGTTGAAATGTCTGAATGAGTAGTAGTTAGCAAATTGTAATGTATAAGGGTGTTGAGATATGATTCTCAACTTCTTTTAACTATGTGTATATTTTCCTTGGATAGTTGTGTGAATAGGAATTGAATATGTACAAACTCATGCTTGTGATGTGCTTTATAACATGCTCAACTGCTTTTATGATTTTATCTATGTAATGCATATGTTTAAATTCATATTTACGTTGTATGATCTGTCATGGGTGATGGGGGAGTGGAGCAACGAGTGTGTGCAACAGCCCTGACAGCCCTAAACGGATAATACCAGACTTTGATTGTATGATTTGAATCTTGATCCATTACTGATTATCTATCTGCAATTGATTGTGTTTGGGGCTATGATTATAGTCCAGACAATCGGTACTAGAATTGAATTCGTGGCTGTGATTCATTTGCCACGTGAGATGTGTTCGACGAACCCGAGTCGTACTTCGGTTGGCGATAGTGGTTGGCTACACGAAGTGCTTATGCACTTCATGTTGTTCAACTTGTTGTGCGCTCGATCTAGCCGAACTCGTCAAGTAACCCGATCTGTCTAATGTATGTTCACCATGTTTGGACGCTACTGCTTGAACCTAGGGTACCAAACTTACCAGTGAAATTTCTTTTAACCATGGTACCTCGATCCGCTAAGACTCATGAGCCGGGCATGGTGGTATGGGACACCGTGGTCGAGCTGTCGGCCTGCGCTGGGGCCACGTGTCTCCCCGTAGTGACCAGTGAGCAACCAGACTCGTGAACCGATTATGGTGGTATGGGACACTATATTCGAGCTGTCGACACCTACAGCAAGAGCCAAATACGGTGAGACCTGTATTCGTGCTGACGAGCGACAGTCCTCCGTAGTGTCTTCGAGTATACTCTAAGGTCTGTGATTGGCGACGAGCCCTTCACAGCAACTAGAGCATGAGTTGAGCCGAGTACGGTGAGATCTGTATTCGAGCTGACAGCTAGCGATTGAGCCGAGTACGGTGAGACCTGTATTTGAGTTGACGGCCAGCAATTGAGCCGCATACGGTGAGATCTGTATCCGTGCTGATGGGTGACGAACCCTTTGTGATACCTTCGCTACGCCTCTCAAACCATAATATCGTATGAGATTAACTAGGACTGACGACCCTAGAATGGATCATGTTTGGGAATGATATAAGGAAGGTACCTTAGTTTTCCAATACTGCTGTTTGAAATGAACTAATAATTACTCGGTAATCATGCTCATCATCGCACTGCATGTGCCTGGTAGATGTGGAGCACTGAGGGATGGACGCATTCGCGAACGTAAGATGATGTCGCATGAGGGTGGTTTGGCAAGGGCATACATCATGTCATTTCATACTTTCATTAAATAAGAGTAGTTAGAATTGTTTGATTGTACTGCTTTATCATTACTGCTTGACTGAATTGATAACATGTTAACCTATGCTTTATTGTTCCACTAAGTTGATCACTCACTCCCACGTTACGGGACGGTGTTTTTAAACACCAACCAGACCCTGTTGTAGCTGCAGGTGTTGGCGATGCTTGTGAGGCGGAGCCAGACCTCTGCGACGATGAGGACACATTCTTGCATATGTTATTTTCTGGCGGCTTCATGTGAACCGTGCCTTGATCGACGGGGTTATAGGGATGTTAAATAGATGACACTACACCTTTGGTATATTTTGAAATTATACTTGTAATTCTTTAACCTGGTAACATTATCACACTCTGGAGACTCACCATAGTTTATATATGTTACCTATCTATCACAGTCTTCCGCTTGCAATTTAACTGTCTCTGGAGTATGATATTCTGTTTTGGCTTAATCTCGCTCATGTTCAATGCACTAATACAGACAACATTCAATCATCATTATCTATGTTGCATAAGTGATGTTCTGGAAACTCGAGAGTTGAGTTATGCTCGACCCTCGATTTTTTGGGATGTTACATTATTATATTTCAATATAGGACTTATTTTTTGTATCTATGATTTTATTAATTATATACGTGATTATTCATCATAAAGAACTTCATTTTTTTCTTTTAAAAACCAAGATAAAATATACTTCTCCTTTAAAAAGTCATATAGCATAGCACGCAATCTATTTGGGTGAGAGAAATCCGAATATCTTATTAGTGTGAGTCCTTGGAAATGACGTGGACAAATGAGACCCGACATCACTAGTGTACCTTCTACACAAACAATCCACACTCAATTATAATTTATAAGTAACTAATATATTGATCGGTTCGACTGTTTTTCTAGTTTGCCCCGCTGATTTTTCAGTTTGCCCAGCTGTTTTTCTAGTTTGCCCCGCTGATATTTTCAGTTTGTCCTGCTGTTTTTCTAGTTTGTCCCGCTATTATTTTAGTTTGCCTCGTTATTTTTCTAGTTTACCCCGCTGATATTTCAGTTTACCTCGCTGTTTTTCTAGTTTGCCCCGCTGATATTTCAGTTTGCCTCGCTGTTTTTCTAGTTTGCCCCGCTGATATTTCAGTTTGCCTCGCTATTTTTCTAGTTTGCTTTTCTAGTTTGCCCTACTGATATTTCAGTTTGTCTCGTTGTTTTTCTAGTTTGCCCCACTGATATTTTAGTTTGCCCCGCTGTTTTTCTAGTTTGCCCCGCTGATATTTCAGTTTGCCCCGCCGTTTTTCTAGTTTGCCCCGCTGTTTTTCTAGTTTGCCCCGCTGATAATATTTCAGTTTGCCCTGCTGTTTTTCTAGTTTGCCCCGTTCATTTTCATTTTTCCCTCGCTGATTTAATAGTTTGCCCCGCTGATGCCTCCATTACTACAACAATTAAAGCACTTGAAAAGTCTTTTTAAATCTTTTTCTCATCTAAATCCTTCTTTTCTTTATTGTTCCTCTTCCTAACTGTTCCTCTCCTCTCGACCAAACTCTAGTTGCTAATTGTTAACCAACAACACATCGGCCATATTACTTTCATCGATCGTCTAATGACATGTAATATGAATTTTTTTTTTAGATGTTTCTCATTAATATAGCTTTCAAACCATTACCTTGTAATTTTCTAAATACTTCATTCTTTCTTGATGTGTTTCCCTCTATTCGTCCTGCTTTTGAACATTTCTCAACCACTCACTTCGTTCATTTCACGGTCATTTCCGGCAACTCCCCTTCACTTCACGGTCAATTCCATGCATTTCATGGACAATCCCCCTCATGTCACGGTCAATTCTATGCATTGCAGGACAATTTCCTTCAATGGACGGTCAATTCCATGCATTTCACGGACAATCCCCTTAACGTCACGGTAAATTCCACTCATTTCACGGACAATTCCCTTCAATTCAATGCATTTCACGGTTAATCCCCTTCACTTAACTCTTATGTACCCAAAAATGACGTAGATCCAAAGCTCAATGGGCCACATGATAGAAAACAGTGGAGATTAAATGTCATCACATAAAAATCATTCGGGTCGACAGGGTCTGACCCAGTCGACCCCAACTCGCTGGACAGTTACCCGGTCGACCCCATTTATGTGAAATTTATCTAAATGGGGTCGACCGGGTCACAACCCGATCGACCGGGTAACTGTCCAGCGAGTTGGAGTCGACCGGGTAACAAACCGGTCGACCAAGTAAGAAAAAAATGAGACAAATCTAAAAACAAGTGGTCAAGACAACTGACCCGGTCGACCCCAACTAGCTGACCTAGTTTATTAGGTCCCTGGACCAAGGTACCTATGGTTACGGATTAGCGATACATACGGCTACGGTTATAGTCCGTAGCTATAAAGGCCGCCAAATCCGTAGCTATAGGCCGTTTTTTTTTTTTTCCTTCTTTCTTCCTATTATAATCCCCACCGATTTTTGTGGGTCCCATTATGAGGTACATGTTATATCCAAACTGTCCATCTATTTGGAGAACTCATATTAAGGCTTGAGGTGAAAAAGAAGACAGATCTAACTATCAAGTGGACCACACTGTAAAAGGTAGTGGGAACTTGAACGTAGCCATGATTATTCTCCACTTGAACGATTCTCGCTGATAACGTTGCCATTTCAATTGTTACTATGGTCGAATAGAGGCTGGGTTCTCCGACAGACAATGTGTACGAACCTCAATAGGTAAAATCTTATACATGCATAAATAAGTAACATAGCTAATGTAAAAGTGAGTAGTTAAAATTATATAAATCAAAAAAAAAAAAAAAGCGTTTGGATGGGTTAAGAAGACTAGTCTAAGGAGGGGAGAATTGCCTATTTCTCGACGATCCAGGCAAATGACAAATCAAGCCTTCATTGACAAGGTTGATCTTCACACCAGTCCCTTTCTTCAATTATCAATCTCTATGATCTCTAAATTTTAAAATTTAAATATTAATGGGTTTTGATGCCCTATACTTTAAACAACTCAGTTGAGTCACTCAACTAGAGTTAATTTCTTAAGTTTTAAGACTACAAACCATACACCCATATCCATAGCTCAAGTTGTAGACCGAGTCAAAGATACCTCGTTTCAACATTGAGGTCTTGGTATCGATTCCCTAGAGGGGGTGGCTAACGGTGAAGTATGAACTGACAGCGGGTGTACTAACAAGTTAACCAAAAAAAAAAAAAAGACTACAAACCATCTTATATGCAGCATACTTGTATGACAATTCAGACCATCCAAGTTGTGACCCTTATATGAGATGAAGATGGTGTTGTGAGGTTTTCTATTTGGTGTGTGGGGCCTTATTTTAGTGAGGTTAGCACATGTGGGCTCGAGGGGCTGGGACTACGAGGGGCCCACTGTGATGTATGGGTTTGTCTACACTGTCCATCTATTTTTTTCATGTCATTTTAGAGTATAAATTAAAAAATGAGGTAAATACAAGACTCAAGTGGGACCACACCACATGAAGCAGTTGTGATAATGATGTCCACCTTTGAAACCCTTATGTGGCACACAGAGATATTTATTTTCCATCCAAACTGTTCATAAAGTTGCATGATACCGAGATGAAAGCAAATACAAATATCCAAAACTTCTGCAACTCCCATTTTTTATTATTTTTTATTATTATTTTTTTTTTTAAATGATGGGAGTTGAATCCCTTGCATGATCCACTTGAGGATTGGATATGTCCCTCTTGTAATGCTCCTTGCTCAAATCGAGAGAATGGAACCCACCTATTTATAGTTGGGCATGTAAAATCCATCTGATAAGCAGGTGGGTCCCAAACAACCAGAATAGATTACAAGGGAAATGATAAATGAGGGACTAGGAAGCTATTTTTACTATCTAGGTCATTTTATTTTTAACAAGCTACCGCATCAAGCTGTCTGGAACACTTATGGACATGGCTTGGGTATTACTTCCATCAGGACTTAACAAAAGATGGATGGTTGCATTAAGACTTTACGGGGCTCATCATGACGTATATGTTTTATTTGTGTAAACCATCCCGGGATTGCTATATAGAGTCTGTTTGGCACGCCCGACCAATCCGAAGATTAAACCTTGCCATCCCTTTCAATCCCTCAAACCAAACACGTCCCAGGCAAATTTGAACGGATTAGGGTGGATTGGATGGGATTTAAAGGTAATGATAGTGTTGTCAGTGGATTGTCTTAAGATCCATGGGAGGATCAGGTCACCCTGTCTGTTTGGCACTCCGGGCCAATCCCGGGATTTAACTTCCAATCCCTTCTAATCCGCCTGGCCAAACGGGCCCTTACATTTTTCTATAGTACATAATTATGTAAATATGTATATATAAGTATATAAAAATATTTTTCTATCTTTTAATTCATTTCTTTGTCTATTTATCGGGTTGGTGTTTGTATAGCCCAAGTTTGAGATCGAACCCGATATATCCTACCCGAGCCCAACCCAATGTCGGGTCGGTCACAGGTCGGTCAGGTTAAACCCGCCCAACTTTCAACCGTATATGAAATTCAGCGGGGCAAACTATTAAATCAGCGAGGGAAACATGAAAATGAGCGGGGCAAACTAGAAAAACCGGGCAAACTGAAATATTATCAGCGGGGCAAACTAGAAAAACAGCGGGGCAAACTGAAATATCAGCGGGGCAAACTAGAAAAACAACGGGACAAACTGAAATATCAGCAGGGCAAACTAGAAATACAGCGGGGCAAACTAGAAAAATTAGCGGGGCAAACTAGAAAAACAGCAGGGCAAACTAGAAAAATAGCGGGGCAAACTGATCTATCAGCGGGGCAAACTAGAAAAATAGCGAGGCAAACTGAAATATCAGCGGGGCAAACTAGAAAAACAGCGAGGCAAACTGAAATATCAGCGAGGCAAACTAGAAAAACAGCGAGACAAACTGAAATATTAGCGGGGCAAACTAGAAAAACAGCGAGGTAAACTGAAATATCAGCGGGGCAAACTAGAAAAATAGTGAGGCAAACTGAAATAACAGCGGGGCAAACTAGAAAAACAGTGGGGCAAACAGAAATATGAGCTCGGCAAACTGAAATATGAGTGGGGCAAACTAGAAAAACAGCGGGGCAAACTAGAAAAACAGTGGGACAAATTGAAATATGAGCGGGGTAAACAAGAAAAACAGCAGGGCAAACTGAAATATGAGCTGGGCAAACTAGAAAAACAGTGGGGCGAACTGAAATATGAGCGGTGCAAATAAGAAAAATTAGCTTCTCCCACCCCAAAATCATATGTGGTAAGTTAAGTAAATCATTCCAATTTAGGAGATGTGCTTGTTAAATAAATAGGCAAAGAAATGAATTAAAAGATAGAAAAATATTTTTATATACTTATATATAGATATTTACATAATTATGTATTAAAGAAAAATGTAAGGGGGAAAACGTTCTCCATGTACAAAAAAAAAATAAAAAATAAAAAATAAAAAAGAGAAAAAAGTACATAGTACTACAGTTTTAGCTACGGTTATAATCTGTAGCGATAGACCCAACTCTGACCCGGTCGACCGGGTCCTATCCCGGTCGACCCCAACTCGCTGGCTTCATTTTTTTTTTCTTTGTTTTTTTTTTTTTCCTTCTTTTTCCCTGTTGTGATCCCCACCGATTTTTGTGGGTCCCATTATGAGGTATGTGTTATATCTAAACCGTCCATCTATTTGGCGAACTCGAATTAAGGCTTGAGGTGAAAAATAAGACAGATCTAGCTATCAAGTGGACCACACTGTAAAAGGCAGTGAGAAATTGAATGTCTACCATTGAAACCCTTTTAGGGGTTACAGAAGTTTTGGATCATTATGAAATTTGTTTTTCCTCTTCATCCAGGTCTTTGTGACCCTAAGAATGAACTTAGATGGGGAGGATTTCTCACAAACATCACAGTGGGCTCCACCTGAGTTTCTAATGGTTGACGCTCACTCAGCATTGTTTCCAGTAATGTGGTACACTTGAGATTTAGATATACCTCATTTTTGGTCTCGTGACATAAAATGATCTGGAAAAATATATGGACGGCATGAATGAAAAGTATACATCATGGTGGGGTCCACAGACCACCGACCGTCCGCCATTAGCCGTGATAGGGGGAGTACCAAATCCATTTCCGTCAAAAGGAGGGGTAATTTCGTCCTGAAATTCCGACTCCGTACGAGGAGGTCCAAGTGCGTATGTTAAGTTTGTATTGTTTCAAGAATATCCAACGGATAAAAGGTAGGGTCCACAGTCGTAAATTTCCCTTACATGATGAACAAAAGGGGAGTGGATTAGGTGTTACCCACGTAAGTGTTATAGTTAGCATGTGCGACCCACCTTCTTGAATAGGTTGTATATCCACTCCGGCCATCCGTTTTTCCAGCTCATCTAAGGACTTGAGTGAAAAATTAAGCAGATCCAAATCTCAAGTGGACCACACCACTGGAAATAGTGGTGATTGACCGTTAATAACTTCTGGTGGACCACAAACGGTTTGGATCAATCCAATCTTTGTAGTTTCCCTCCATCCAGGTCTGACTGAGGTTATTAACCAGTTGGATGGCAAATAAATATTACAGTGGGCCTTAAGAAGCTTTTCATGGTGGGCGTTCAATCACCACTGATTCCTATGGTGTGGTCCACCTGAGATTTGGACTTGCTTAAGTTTTGGGAACAATATCGTAAAATTGGCTGAAAAAAAAAAACGGATGAACGGCGTGGATATAAGACAAATCATCAAGGCGGGCAGCACCGTAATAGAAGGTGTTACTTCGGCAACACCTAGTCTACTCCAGAACAGAAGACAAAAATCAGCTAATAAAAATCTCAAGCGGGACACATCATGCGAACGGCGGTTCTTAGAGCAATTTTACATTTCCCACTCTGTGTGCCCAACACGACTTTCCAAGCGGTCTTCCGTATATACAGTTCATTGTAACTCGATGGAGGGAGTAGAATTTACATATATTATCCTGCTTGGCTTTTGCTGTACCTTATCTTTGGCCGTCCCTATCTTATACCGTGATCTGACATTGGATGAAAGATTAGGTGTATAATTTTTTTATTATTTTTTTTTTTTAATGATATTACACACGTTGTTATCGTGGGACTGATAAAATAATGTAGCGCAGCTGAGAAAACAGAAGTAACATGCGTGACCAAGTTGCAAAGTGTGACCAAGAGACACCCGTGGTGAGAATGGTTAAGAAGAAAATGTATTTAGGAAATGATCTATGGACGTGTTTGGATTCGCGTATAGGATTGTACGGGAAAGTAAAACTGTCCCATCAAGGTATTAGCGGTCCTGCAGGAGTAATGCGTTTGCAATTTGCAAACCACTCACAGTGTTTGGATAAAAGTGCACTTGAAATTAAAGGAAACCATCGTTTCCGAAATCGGTGTTTGGGAATGGAGTGTTCATTAGCTAAAAAACCGCTGCATTTTGAGCTCTCCGTTGGAACTTGGCTGGAGATCTGTTCTCTACCCGCCGCATTTCGACCTCTCCGTTGTCTCCATCCTCTCCTTTCTTCTCAGTCATCGTTGTTGTGGAAACGCTCTCGCTCAAGCTATAGAGATCAGAGATTTCAGAGATTTCATCGCAGCCATTGATCACGATCGGAGCTTTCTCGATCTTCTCATCTTCTTCTTCGATCTTTGGAATGGAGGGTATTGATGTCTCCGGAAGCACTTCCTTTACCGTCTCCTCTTCAATAGGAGGTGTAGGTGGGGGAGGAGCTCTACTCAGGTTATCTTCAAGCTGTGGGTCAAATTTCGACACGGGAGGTTTCGCCGGGAAATGGGGATGCGGAGGTGGAGTCGACTTCTTTTTCTGCTTGCTGCAACAGCTTCCCATTTGCGTCTGGATTCGGGACTACAGAAGCTCAGATGCTAGGGTTTTTTTTTTTTTTTTTTTGTCTTCTGAGATTGGGCTTGGAATGGCATGATGGGTTTTTCCGACAAGGTTCTTTTTGCCGAGAAATGACGGCTTTTGGGTGATATCTCGGCCGAGATTTAAAGAAGCTTAATACAGATTTAGGAATGGTGGGTTTTCAATGGCAGAGCTACGGCGGTGCAGTGCAATGAAAGCACTGCACTTACGCCTGCATTGTAGCATGATTTACGAGATGTGTGGTTTCGCGAAAGTGGGCTGGCGACGTACTCGGTCCGCCAGCGTACCACGTGGCAACGTTTGGATAGACTAGCATTGAATTGTATATTTTATTAAAATATACCATACTTTACATTATGGGCCTGGCATGCAAACATGCACTATGTGGTGATGCCTCAGTTGTCATGATCGTTTAATAAATAAGAGAAACATTTGAAGAATAGCTATAGAAGAAATCTATAAATAAATAACACGAATATTATTGGAACAAGGATACACAAAAATAATCAAGCAAATTAAATTAAATTTATCTTAGCTTTATCCTAGGAATAGTGATAATCCTTAGCGGTGATCTAGGTCTATACTCATATGTTGGACTTGATACTTATTCAATACAAGTAGTTCTTTTGGAAGAAACATTTTTGCAATTGTTCTAGTGACCGACTGTAAGTATTTTCTTTTGTCTAATTGCACTGATATACTAAAAGTCCTTTTCTTGTGAAAGGCAATGCATAACCCATCTTCGGAGGAAGAAACCTACCCTTTGACTATTGTCTGATCATTACAAATATTCTTTGAGTGGCTGATTAAGCGACTGATCTCTTCAAATCTCAATCATATACTGTCAAGTTTGATGTATCGGCTTATTTCGGCACTTGGGGTCAAGTTGTTCGACTTGAATCTAGTCGTTATATCAATTTTAACACGCCCTTACACACCACACATGATAGAAAACAAATCGATGACCAACAATTTTTGCACGCCGGTGGAACACTTATTACGATTATACTTACCAGTGCAGTAATTCTACGGAATCATGAGCCAAAGATGTGGTCGTAATGCTTCTGCAACTATTAATGTTGTTGCAGCTAATTAACCTCCTTCTTAAGGAAGAGTTGCAGGTTCAGTAGGTACCGAGCAAGTGAATCTATCACCCAATCCGGTGCCTGTTTCACCAAACCCAAATGGAGTATCGACATCCCGAGTTGAACCCCTTGAGATTATGTCAATCGAGATGGTCGATGTACAAAGGAAAATTCACCACATTGTGTAATTATCGTATATTCAAGCTGAACAGTCACGAGTTCAGATCGAAACCTTTAATGGGTGGATGGTTAGCAACACCGAGAGTATGAATCGATTGATGATTATGTTTACCAAAAGGCAATTGTTGCGCCTCAGCAACAGGTTGACACTAGTTCAATTGGGAATCTAGCACTTGTACCTTCAGTATAGCTAGTGCCACAGGCACCCCCTCCCAGCGAAATCCACATCATGCCCCTGTTCTAGTATAAGACATGTAAAATTCACCACCACCTATAGATTTCAAGCAGCTTGAACGTAAGAATATGAATTTTATCCCTAAAGCTAGGAATTAAGGGATACCTGGGGGGGGGGGGGGGAGTCTTTACCCAGAAATCAGCCTTATAATGAGGAACATACCCGGTTGGTCTGGAGCCACCTCTAATGGTCGGGAAACAATATTAGGAACATAATCAAATTGCACAGATGATCCACGAAGTAGTATGCTAGGTTCTCGGCTGAACTACTACTCTACTGTACCACAAGCCTTATCCTAATTGGATCAACCAACAATATCTATTGGCGAGGAATTATCGACTTGATTTTACACAATTTAAAATTGATACTGGTCAATTGACCATATAACATATAGGTTGCTTTACTATATAGTGTGGGGAATTAGCCAATAATGATTAATATAAATTACAATTATTCAGCCATTCACTAACTAGGATAACCTTTACTTAGTATTCTAATTTATTACCAAATTACATACAAACTTGGTAGGAAATGAAAGAAAAGTTTCATGACCAGTTCTTTTATAAGGACATGAAAATTTTCACTTTTATAAGGACATGAAAATTTTCATGGCTAATGTTGCACGTTTTCGACAATTGCTAAGAAAATCAATTGAAAATTATATTACTCGGTTTAAAAGAGCAAAAAGTCGATGTAAAATAATCACAACCAAGGCAAAATTCGTCCAATTGCCTCAAGATGGTCTAAAGTTCATACTCTGAAAGAAGTTCATTGGAACAATTTCACAGATTTTTATGATCTAACTAAAAAGGTATCTTGGTATGAGGCTTTGCTTCAGGAGGAAACACAACAAAAAATTTCAATGGGAACATATTATTATGATCCCAATTATGACATAGCAGTGGTCGAGGTAATGGTTAAACAACCATTTGTTTACTCGGCATTGGTTAAAACAAAGGCGATTGCGTCATCCACTCAGAAATTTCAAAGGATGTGTGCCTTTGATATTATTCGGGATGACGAAATCTTCATGTTAGCCATAAAATTTATCAAAGTTCTTATCAATCATAAGATACCTACAACTAAAGAGTTAAAAAAATTAGATAATGATCAATGCTAATCCATTCTCATCTAAGATGGAATTAAATTAACATGGCCACGGTTAATTTTCAGAAGTTTGTTTGACCACAACAAAAAATTAACCTTAAATCACAAAAGAACCAGGCCAAGGAACAAGCTATTAGCCAAAAAAAAAAAAAACTAGGACGTCTACACAGACAATCAACAATATTGAAGCATGTTTGAAGATAATAACTTCAACCTCCCAAAGGCTGCACTTATGTGAACAGTGTGCAAGGCCAACTCGGCCATATAATTGATTTTATTGTCCGAACTACCAAATAACACCATCAGTCATTCAAAATATTGAAGAGGGTAGCTCTTTTTACCAATAAAATGTTAGGTATACTAATAATCACCCTAGATCGACTCCTAGACAAAGGATGGCTAAACCTTGGCCTACTCAAGAATGAGTTTAGAAAAGGTTGAGTCATTCAAAGTTTTCAGTTGTACCAAAATGGATGACACATACTAAAAAATGGCATTGACAAAGGCATCAGACAACGTTAGTTAGCCACTGTAAGGGGTGAACCTCAAATGAAGGCCATGCGAATGTAGTCATGATTAACAATTCTAAACCTATAAGGAGAACAAATAGCAGTAAATATGGCTGAACTTCATGTAGAATCTAAATCAACTAACAACAGCTAAAATCTTGAAAATGAGGGTATGTGAATTGAAGGATCGACCGAATACTTCAACAATGAATGTTTTTTCGAATAATCCTATAATCAAGGAACTTCTTGCAAAAGCAAAGTCATTAGGAAAAACCTCATCCGAATCGAATGAGGATATTGGGTCAGAAACAACAGATGAGATTAACAAGTGATCAAATTTAGAGATGCTTAGGGGCAATGTCTGAATTCGGTAATACAGTTTGAGTTATTTCCACCAAGTTGTATTGGATTGCAATATGGTACTTACCCTACCATTGAGTTTTCAGGCTACACCGTCTCAACCAAACAAGATGGAAGGAAATGTGGAAGAGTTCAGTCCTCCTATAATCATGCAACATGGTTCCTTTGACTTTGAAAAGGACTCCAAAAATATATCGATCATTACGATCGAACCAGGTTCGCCATTTGAAAAGATAGTCATCGAAAGATCCACTCATAGCATGACTCAACATCTGAAACTGCTATACATTTCTGTGCATTTGGAAGGATATCCAATCACTAGAGTCTTGGTCTATAATGGTGCATCTATAAATATTCTTCTGTCCAAGTTGATGGCTAAATTAGGGAAGACTCAAGATGATTTGATATCAACTGAGGTCATGGTCAATAATTTTGTTGGAGGGGTGGCACAAACACATGGTGTTTTGCCAATCGAATTAATGGTGGACATTATGCTGACTACTTTCTTTATGGTTGATACCTCCTCAAAATATAATACTTTGCTAGGAAGAGATTAGATTCATTATTTCTCATGTATCCTGTCATCACTACACCAATTTGTGATGTTCTAAAATCAAGACAAAGTAGAGTTGGTTTTTTCTAATAACAAACCATTTTTACCCATGCCCAATGTGGCCGAAGCTTATTTATATGGAAACGAGATTGGACCAATACGGTTTACATGATGAGATAAAAATGATAGACAAACTAGGATAGATGTGAGATCTCGGTCCTTTATAATGTTGCTTGTGCGCACACCTGTCTAAACTCCCAATGTTGATAGATTATAAACTACACCTTAGTGCACCTAGAAACCCCACTACCCCACTCGAGTGATTCTTCCTAGATGACCTTGAAACCTCTGTCATGTGCACCGCGTCGTTGCTGCGGTCGCCATGGCAAAAACCGTGCGTCAATTCAACGCTCCGTTAGTGAGATACGACCCATCGAATCCACAACCAAATTACGTATCTTGTAATATAAGCAACCTTTACTGTGCTAGGCCCATTAGACTTGAACCCATATGGGCCTAAAGCCTACTTTTTAAAATATAAAAATTATCACACGATAAAATAATCGCTATATGACAAATAAGAAGCTAGCACATATAAGACAATGTACTATAAGACAAAAATGAGTTCTACCCCAAAACCTATCATTAGCCCTCTCCCCATGCCTTAGAAACTAATAATGGCTCATGTCCACCTCATCCTACACATGCATCTAATGTATGTCTTATTTTGTGCCACATCACTTTAAACAACCAATTGCAACACTCCGCTTCATCATCCACCATGCATCACCCAATCCTTATCCATCCATTAGCCAATGCATGCCTAGATTTCTTTCACCTTGGCCAATACATGCTTAGCACCATCCATGATAAGGACATCGTGCACACGCACGGCCGCACACCACCACCCCTACGCACGTACATACGTAGAAGGAGGATCCCATCATTAATCTGACTCGATGACGACGTCCAGGGAGGGCCTCCTAGCTAGAAGAAAAGTTTTTGTTAAGAAAAGTGGGCCCGATAGTAAAAAAAAAGCCCATCATAGGATCTCATGATTGTGGCCCACTCGTCGAATTGATTTCATGTTTTAAGGTTTTGCTTATTGTTATTATTTAGAACATTGTGAACGCTTTAGATTTCTGTGTTTAGTTTTTATTTTAGTTTACTTCATCGCCAAGTAATAGGTTGCGCACATGGTGCGAGGTTTTGGGTATAGGGTTTTTCCTATAAATAGGCACCCCTTGTAGTTCTTTTATTCATTGAAGTTTAATAAAAGTTCCTGCTTTATTTTTTCTGCTCCCTTCGTGAGTTGTGGAGAATTCAAAAGTGGGTGCGAAGCCCTCCCTTTTCGAAGGGCTAACTACCGTGGTGCGAAGCCACATCGACCCCAATTCATCCCCATCCTCATAATCTCTATTCTTTATCTTCCACCACCATCCATACTTCACGTTCGTCTTTGGCTACATCAGTTTCCTTTCATTACAGTAGGTTCTCAGATTTCGGCCCGTAGGGGCGTTGAAACTTCGACGGACCACCACGCCCAGATCAGAGCTGGATCAACATCAAAATCGGGGGTTTTGCAGCCCAGGCCTGGTCGACCAAGGCCTAGGAATCCTTTTCAGGATTTTCTCCCCCCTCACACGTGCGACCAACCTCAGGCGCACGTGTACCAGCACCTGGCCCGCTGTCCACACGCTGGGATCATCTCGGGTTCAAGTTTTTTCCTATTTTCCCTTTTTTTTTATACCTAATTGCATAACCTATACCTAGATTACATTATCTCTCACTGATTTGCCATTTTACTCACCCTAGGGTTCTTTGAATTGAGATTAGGGAATCTCTTGGATTAGGGACTGATTTTTATGCACGAGTGGTTGATTTTATTTCCCTTTGACATCGTTTGGCTTATAATTTTTATTGGTCCAACCCTAGCCTGTGTCGGCCTGGACCTGTATAGATTCCCCTTCTTAATTGAATGTTTGAATTTTCATGTGGGATGTGGAATTTGTGTGATTGTTTTTGAATTGGTAGGATCTAAACCTGAAATCTTGCATGTCATATTTAATTTTCCATGTCCTACAACAAATTTGGTATCAAAGCCTAGGGTTCTTGTAGGGGAATTCACCACATATTTAGGGTTTAGTTTATTTGAGTTCGTCATGCATTCAGTCCATCATATATAGCTGAATTTTAGTAACGGTGTGTAATCGCCTTCATATAGAGTCTCATAGGGTCATTTAGTTTTTTTTTAAAGATGCATATAGTTATCATAGCAGGTCCTTAGGTTGAGTTAGCCTGTGTATGCCCACACGTACGGGTCGCGGTTTTGGTTTGCACCCTACTCTAAACATGGAGCAACTACAAGAATCAATGGCCAAGTTAACCCAGCAGTTTGAGTCTATGTCTAAGCGCTTGGAACAACGCATAGATCAACACCTTAACCAATTTGATGATCGCGTTACTCAAATAGATGCCTCCCTCAAGGCAAACCCCACTATTGGGGAAGATGCCCATTCTCAAGCAGGTGGTCAGGAGGTTAGACCAAGGAATGGAGGCGGCCAAGGAGTTGGTCATGGGCTTGCACCTGTGCACCCACCCCGTGAGGGACATCATGACCAATATGACCCAGATGCACAACTCCTCAAGGGAGTTAGAGTAGATGCTCTTACTTTTGATGGCCACTTAGACCCTAAAGCTTTTTTAGATTGGTTGGCGGATATGGACCACAATTTTGAGTGGTATGATATGTCGAATGCTCGACGAGTCCGATTTGCCAAGATGAAGCTTGTGGGTCAAGTAAAGAGGTTTTGGGCGACGATTGAGCGAAAGAAAGAAAGAGCGAGGGAACTCCCAATAGTCCATTGGGGTGACATGAAAGAAACACTTAAAGAGAAGTACCTCCCTTTCTCTTATCACCTGCGGTTGATTGAGGAGTGGCAGTTTCTTCGATAGGGTTCCATGAGTGTTGCTGACTATATTGAGACATTCGAAGAGTACTTGACCCGCTGTGAGGTTAATGAGGACCCCGTACTCACCCTTGCTCGTTTTAAAACGGCCTCCATCCTGGCATTAGGAGAGAATTGCTTGCCAAAGATATAGACACTATCGAACAGTTGTACCAATTAGTGTTAGATGTTGAGCAATACCTTA
Organism: Magnolia officinalis; assembly: GCA_021015155.1. Lineage (NCBI taxonomy): Eukaryota > Viridiplantae > Streptophyta > Magnoliopsida > Magnoliales > Magnoliaceae > Magnolia > Magnolia officinalis. Next base: position 35,959,858 of record JAJHSJ010000014.1, read on the forward strand.
AAGCATCTGTGGGAAGGTGGTTTGACTTTCGCGAATCTGGTGCTAAGGCCAACCCCTTTGGGGCTAAACCTAACACGGGATTCCAAAACAAACTTTCCCCTAATGTTCAGCCCAAACCTAAGGATGATAAGGGTAAAGAGATTGTCAGGTCTAGTTCACGTGAAAGTGAGGCCACTAGGTGTTTTAGGTGTCAGGGATTTGGTCATTTTGCTCACCAGTGCGGCACGAGAGAGGGCACCAAAGTACTCTTATTGATGGATAAGTAGAAGTAGTGCCCCCAGAGAGTGATAGTGAGGAGGAGGAATATGAGCCAGTCGGAACCCCTAGTGATGAGGAAGAGGGAGCACAAGAGTCTGTGACCCTCGTAATTGTGCATTGCGCCCTGGCTCAAGCCAAGAACACTGATGACTGGCGCCACAACACAATCTTCTACACTTATGCAAAATGTGGAGAAAAGAACTGTAAGATGATCGTGAATAGTGGTAGTTGGGCCAACGTGGCATCGACTAGCACTGTGAGTCATTTGGGCTTGAAGCTGAAAGCCCATCCTCAGCCCTATAGAGTCTCCTGGGTTGATGAGACATCCATTCCAGTGTCGCAATGCTGTCTTATCCCTATTCAGTTCGGATCTTATAAAGACACAATTTGGTGTGATGTTGTTCCTATAGATGTGGGCCATATCATTCTGGGTAGGCCGTGGCTCTATGACAGGGATGTTACCATATTTGGTCGTTCAAATGTGTGTACATTCTGGTTTGAGGGCAAGAAGGTCAAGTTAAATCCTATACCACCCAAGAATACAACTGGAAAAGAGTTCACCACACAGAGTAGTGTGAGCGGCTCAAAAGAAGTGAAGGAGTCGAAGTCCAAGTCCAAACCGCTCCATATTTTGAATGCAAAACACTTTGAGTGTGAAACGGAGGCGGGCTCGATGATATACTCCCTTGTGGCTAGGGAGAGTGTACCAGAGACTAGCATAGAGTTACCCACCGAAGCCATTCAGGTAGTACATGAGTTTTGTGATGTCTTTCCTGATGATTTACCGAATGAGCTTCCCCCTATAAGGGATATACAACATGCCATTGATTTAATCCCTAGGGCAACTCTACTAAACCTCCTGCATTATAGAATGAACCCGAAGGAGCACGCTGAGTTGAAGAGGCAGATTGATGAACTCCTAGAGAAGGGTTTCATTCGAGAGAGCATGAGTCCGTGTGCCGTGACCGCCCTTCTTACACTTAAGAAGGATGACACATGGAGGATGTGTGTTGATAGTAGGGTCATCAACAAAATCACAATCAAGTATCGATTTTCCATACCTCGTCTTGATGACATGGTAGATATGATGACCAATGTTACTATCTTCTCAAAAATTGACCTCAAAAGTGGGTATCACCAAATCCGTATACACCCTGGCGATGAGTGGAAGACAGCCTTTAAGACAAAGGATAGGCTATATGAGTGGCTAGTTATGCCTTTTGGGTTAACTAATACCCCAAGCACTTTTATGCGTGTGATGACCCAAGTGTTGAGACCCTTTATGGGGAAGTTCCTAGTCGTATACTTTGATGATATCTTGATTTATAGCATGACTAAGGAGCAACACCTCAACCATTTGAGGCAGGTTTGTGGGATTCTTAGGGCCGAGAAGTTGTATGCCAACCTAAAGAAGTGCGCGTTCTTGTCTAGTAGTGTGATCTTCTTAGGTTTTATTGTGTCAGCTGAGGGCGTATCGGCGGATCCCGAGAAGGTCAAGGCCATCGTTAATTGGCCTGAACCCCGCAATATTTATGAGGTGCGCAGCTTTTATGGCTTAACCACTTTTTATAGGCGGTTCATTCAACGCTTCAGTTCCATTGTGGCTCCCATCACGGACTGCATAAAAAAGGGAGAGTTTCAATAGACAAAGGCCGCCTCGAAGGCCTTCAAGGAGATAAAGGTCAAGATGACTGAAGCTCCAGTCACGCGACTTCCAGATTTTTCAAAAGCTTTTGAAGTTGCATGTGACGTGTCAGAAGTTGGCATAGGAGGAGTACTTAGCCAGGAAGGGCACCTTATTGCATTTTTTAGTGAGAACTGAACGAGGCGAAACAAAAATATTCCACCTATGATAATGAATTCTATATGGTAGTGCAATCACTACGCCATTGATGACATTACCTATTACCGCAAGAATTCGTCTTGTTCTCAGATCACGAGGCCTTAAGATACTTAAACTCTTAGAAGAAATTAAGCCCCAGGCATGCTAAGTGGGTTCAATTCCTTCAAGAGTACACTTTGTGCTTAAGCACAAGGTAGGTGTAGAGAATAAGCTTGCCGACGCATTGAGTCGTCGAGTCGCATTACTCAACTCCATGAGCATTGAAGTTACGGGCCTTGAACGCATCAAAGAAGAGTATTCTGAGTGTCCAGATTTTGGGGTTGTGTATACGTCTTTATTACAGAGTCCGTCAGGAGCTAACAGTGAGTATTTGATTTTGGACGGATATTTGTTTAGGAGTGACCGCTTGTGCATACCACACACCTCCCTTCGCGATTTTCTTGTTTGAGAGTTACATTCAGGGGGGCTGCGGGTCATTTCGGTCGTGATAAGACCATTATCCTATGGAAGATAGATTTCATTGGCCAAGCCTCAAGCGGGACGTGGCCAAAATTATAGGGCAATGCCATACTTGTCAACTGGCAAAGCAGATGAAACAAAATATAGGATTATATACACCTTTACCAGTCCCATTCATCCCTTGGCAGGACATCAGTATGGACTTCGTGCTTGGACTTCCCAAGACTATTCGAAAGCATGACTCCATATTTGTTGTCGTGGACCGTTTCTCTAAAATAGCCCACTTCATTTCTTGTTCTAAACCTCTGACGCCTCTCATGTTGCCAAACTGTTCTTTAGTGAGGTCGTCAAACTACATAGGTTACCAAAAACCATAGTGTTTGACCGTGACGTGAGATTCATGAGTTACTTTGGAAGACACTATGACACATGATGAATACTAGACTCCAATTTTCTTCTACCTACCACCCTTAGACCGATGGCCAGACTGAGGTGGTTAATAGAAGCCTAGGGAGTTTACTTCGATGTTAGTGGGGGTGCATACCAGGACGTGGGACGCTGTACTACCCATAGCCGAGTTTGCATACAATAGTTCTGGCAATAGGTCCACAGGTCTAAGTCCTTTTGAAGTCGTTACTGGTTACAAGCCTAGAAAGCCTATTGATCTTATCCCCATGTCATTATCCCATATGCCATCAGAGTCTGCAGAGTCTTTTGCGCATCACATACATTCATTGCATCAAGAAATCAGGCGAAAGATCACTACTAGTAATTAGTAATACAAATTTTCTGCAGACCAACATAGACGTTTCGAAGAGTTCAATATTGGGGACTCTGTGATGGTCGCATCAGGTCGGAGCAGTACCCGCCAGAGGCCGTTCGTAAGTTACATGCCCGTAGCACTGGGCCCTTCAAAATTATAAAGCGAAACAGTCTTAATGCGTATGAGGTAGATCTTCTACCCTCCATGGGAATTAGTTCCACATTCAATGTGGAGGATCTAATTGCTTTTCAGGGACCCACTGATACTTTGTCCGGCCCTTCGCCCACCCATCCTGATTCTCCAGACTTACCCTTTGATCCATGGCCTCTTCCCGACCTTTCATCCCAGCCTCTACCTCTCATACCTAGCCTTCACATCCCAAGAGAGGAAATTGAGGATATCTTGGACCATGAGATAATTTCCATGTCGGATGGCGGGTTTCAGAAGTACCTTGTTAAATGGAAGTCACGTCCAGCTTCAGACAGCACATGGCTCACTAAGGAGGAGATCCAGTGACTTGATCCTGACATCCTAGAGCGGTTCAGGAGTTTTATTTCGCCAGTAGCGAAATCTTCGCAGCCGGGGAGAGTTGATAAGGACATCGTGCATACGCATGGCCTCACACCACCACCCCTACGCACGTATATACGCAGAAGGAGGATCCCATCATCGAACTAGCTCGATGACGACGTCCAGGGAGAGCCTCCTAGTTAGAAGACAAGTTTTGGTTCAAAAAAGTGGGCTCGATAGTCAAGAAAAGCCCATCATGGGATCTCATGATTGTGGCCCACTCGTCGGATTGATTTCATTTTTTAGGTTTTACTTATTGTTATTATTTAGAACATTGTGGATACTTTAGATTTCTGTGTTTGATTTTTTTTAGTTTACTTCATCGCCAAGTAATAGGTTACGCACATGGTGCCAGTTTTTGGGTATAGGATTTTCCTATAAATAGGCACCCCTCGTAGTTCTTTTATTCATTGAAGTTTAATAAAACTTTCTGCTTTATTTTTTTTGCTCTCTTCGTGAGTTATGGAAGAATTCAAAAGTGGGTGTGAAGCCCTCCCTTTTCGAAGGGCTAACTACCGTGGTACGAAGCCACATCTACCCCGATTCATCCCCATCCTCCATCATCTCTTTTCTTTTATCTTTCACCACCATCCATACTTTCCGTTCGTCCTTGGTTGCATCGGTTTCCTTTCATTACAGCAAGTTCTCAGATTTCGGCCCGCAGGGGGTTGAAACTTTGACGGAGCACCACGCCCAAATCAGAGCTCGGATCAATGTCAAAATCGGGGGTTTTGCAGCCCAGGCCTGGCCGACCAAGGCCTAGGAATCCTTTTCAGGATTCCCTCCCCCCTCACACGTGCGGCCAGCCTCAGGCGCAAGTGCGCCCTCACCTGGCCCGCTGTCCACACGCTGGGATCATCTCGGATTCAGGTTGTTTCCTATTTTTCTATTTTTTTTATACCTAATTGCATAACCATATACCTATATTACATTATCCCTCACTGATTTTCCCTTTTACTCACCCTAGGGTTCCTTGAATTGAGATTAGGGAATCCCTCGGATTAAGGACTGATTTTTATGCATGAGTGGTGGATTTTATTTCCCTTTGACATTGTTTGGCTTATAATTTTTATTGGTCCAGCCCTAGCCTGTGTCGGCCTGGACCCGCATAGATTCCCCTTCTTAATTGAATGTTTGGATTTTCATGTGGGATGTGGAATTTGTGTGATTGTTTCTGAATTGGTAGGATCTAAGCCTGAAATCTTACATGTCATATTTAATTTTCCATGTCCTGCATCAATCCACCTCATCCATCCACTATCCATAGCATACTCCACCTTCTACCTCACTTTTAGTACCAATAAGAACCCACAAACTTGCCACATCATCTTGCCACCTCAACCCCCAATTCTTTATATAAGAGTAGGAGCTCTCTTACACTCATACTTTTGCTACACTTAGAAATTTCTAAGATTTTAAGAGAGAGTGAGAGATAGTGGGCCAACGTATGGCCCACCATCAAACTTAGAGGGAGTGGACCACACATCATCATCCAGCCGTCCATCCATTTGAGGTGAGTCTACACCCCTCCTTCCATCCTTCTCATCCTCATCTTTCTTTATTTTGTATTTTCTTGATGCATATGGGGCCCACTGGTGTGGAGCCTCATGGGTTCATATATTACTGGCCATGGTGGTCAGCAAGGTAGCCCACATCAGTCTGGTCCACCATGATGAACATTATATCCACACCCTTCACATGTAATCTCATTTTTGTATCTCGACAACAACTTGTAAAAATCATATAAAATCAACTATGATAAGATTTGAGTTGAAACTTAGTAATAATATGAACCACAATATGAACTAACTCTGGGCCAAATTTCGTAGCCATCTAACGGTCAAATCATCTGTGGCATTAAGTTTACTTGGCTGCTGTCCAACAGCACATAGAGAGTTTCTATTTTCCAAAAAAAGGACCCACTTTTGGCCACTTTATTAAACCCGATAAAAATATATATTTCATTGGCTTCGTAGAAAATCAAAGTAGCTTTCCAATGGTATATAATACGCCTCAATCAGAGTTCGAATAGTTGAGATCTTGGCCTTGTACGAAAATGTATCTGGGAGCTTATTGTGACTATTTTTGTGTGGATCATATCCGTGATTTCAACGGTTAGATGTATTTGATATTTTTTTAACATACTTAAGGTAGTTAATAATCACATGTATGATCCCTATGGTTAGATTATTTCATGATAGAATTTAAGAAATCTTGGACCGACAGATACTTTCGTAAGGATGAACCTTGAATTGTTATGTGTGGTCTAGATGGATCCAAGGCTCCGTATGGTTGGAAACCTATATATATACTAAATGATGTATTTCCAAACCATCCATTATCTTGGATTTCTCAACAGAGAATCTGGTTATAAAGATTTGATGAAGACATTTCATGTCCTACTTGTATGTTGTATGTATGTTGTCCATAACATTCATCCTCTTATTATGGACCCACTTGGTAGTGGGACCATTTTTTATTTATGCACTTTATTAGTTCATTCAATCTAGACAGCCATGTGTATTGATGTGTGTCTCTTATTTATTCTTTGCCAGTGTATGGGCCCCACTTGCCATTCTATCTATTTTCTTTCCTTTGCACCTTTTCTGTTTACTGAAAATTTTCTAAGTACTTAACTGTATTACATGAAGGTCTCTTTGACACCTTGTGGTGGGCCCCTCACTCTGTATTTAAGGATCCTACTTTAGGGGATGTTTAATCCATATATCATTTGGCTAGGACGTCCCACCACTTCATCAAGAATGGACCCCAAGTGTTTGACAAATGGGCCTAAAGTTTGGACATCCATTTCTGAAAATGCATATCTGACTTTCTAAGTTTTTGACCAACTTTGAGCCCTAGAAGCGGACCCCACGCACAAGATATGTGTGATATATCACTTGTAACCTTTAATCTATACCAATGAATAGAGAAATAATATTTTACTTAGGCTAAATCATACCCCACATGATTGGGGAGTGGATCCCAAAATGGGGCCAGGCATAGTTGTGCAGAAAATTAAAATACCTATGTTTGGCCCTACACCAAATATTATGTGTGCGTAACCAGTTGGTTCCATCATATATTTTTTGAAGTTCATATATAGAACTACCAAGGGTACCTGACGGCACACTGAAAGGTGGTTTCTCGTGATCATGGGACGTACTCAAACTTGGGCCAAAACTAATTCTATACTGTGTTTCCTGCACATTTTCTCCAAGTACCCATGTTTGGGCCATCACCGTAAATTGTATATACTCAACCAATGGGGCCCGCCTTATAATTTGTAAAGGCCATACATAGAGCTACCATGTGGCTATTTTCTTTCACCAGATGTGGGCCCTACGTGATCATGAATTTGACTTGAAAATGGCCCATAACCAACCTTGCACCAAAGTCTGTTTGATATAGAAATTCATGTGGGCCCACATCTGTGGGTCCACCTCCTCTCCAAGGAATCTGACAGACTATCTAGTCTAGGCTCTGGGAATAAATTCTCATTGGTGGTGGGCCCAAAATCCTAGTGAACCTTTTATGTGTGGGCCATATCTCCATCTAGTAACGCCTACCTTGTGATGTTGGTAAATGATTGTTATTTAATCTCGTGACTTGGGTGGTAGACAACCCTTGCTACCCACATATCATCTCTTGGGTTATGGGTGTCCTTGGGCCAACCCAATGAAGTAACATTAAGGCTTAAGTGGGCTATCTTGTATGAGCCGCACCCTTGCCAAATAAGGCCCACTTAGTATATTGTGTAAAATTGTTCTTTTACCTAGTGGAGCATGTGATGGATAGCCTTGCTGCCCATTATTTCTCCTAGGTCATATGCAGCCATGGGCCAATCTAAATGAAGAAAAACTAAGGCCCAGTAGGCCCAATCCCAAGAGAAACACATGGGAGTAGAAAGCCCGTCATAGTAAATTTTCTTAGGTCCGTTAGGCAGGCCAATTGCCTAGTAGGCTGCGTGCCTTGTACACTACCACTAGTCAGTTGGGCCACACTTAAAGGGGGCCATTTGGATTATATAAGTTATAATAGACAAGCCTTCATATTTTACTTGTGAATGAGTGGGCCCAACACGATGTGGAATTTATGTAATATTGGAATGTGGGTCTTATGTTTGGGATTGTAATTTTATCTCCTAGTTGATGTTGGAGTTCTGGGGCCCAGTTGTGTTATGGGATCCACCTTAGAGGTATGTATCCATGTATACTTTCCTTTGTGTGGGACTGTTGTCCACTACTAAACCAAACTTAAGCCTAATTGGGTCATACTACAAGAATGTTAAATCAATTAAAAAAAAACCCATTAACTATACTTAATGTAAAATGTGGGGCACAATCGTGTGTTTGAACTTACACCTTTAGCTAGTGGGGTCCACTTTGTTGTGGAGTTGGATCACACCATTGAAGGCCTTGTGGTTGGAAGTTTATCCCTCGAAGTTGGCCTAGTGGTCCACTAAGTGAGACTCATGCTTGACCTATGGGACCGTGTGCTTTGCATGTAGATCAAGGTCGATGAGGGTATCACACTTAGGTGGGACGCGCCTATTGTTGGTTGAAATTATAGATATGATCTAATTGATGATGATTATGGTAGGGTTAATATCGATTATGGTGATGATTTAATGGATTGTAATTTTATGGCATATGCATTGATGATGAATGAGTAGTTGTTTTGTGGTAGTTGTGACATTACCTATGTTAATCATGAAGTGGAAGTGATCTTCATGCCAATGATGATGATAGTATGTACATGTATATGATGATAAAATATGCTAGTTTATCATCTTGCTGTACTTGATGATCGTTACATTGGATGATGAGGTTGATATCCTAGTTGATAATCATGCACATTTTGATACCCATGACGATGATATGTATATAAACACTATGTTTTGCTTGATATTGGTTACATTGGAGATGATATTGATATCCAAGTGACAATAATGCACACATCGATGGTCACGATGATCCCATGCATAAGATAACCATGTTTTACTTAATGCCTAAATGATGATAAATAAATGATGTTGGTGAACATAAGGATAACCTCATGCATTATAGATGCATAATTCTTAGGGCATGTATGATGCTATGTTGTTGGATGATGACTATGATATTGATGATGCATGTGAATCCTTGTATGCTATGTACTCCATGCACCAGCTTGCATGACTTAGATATTCAGTGTTAAATGTTGGTATG